>UESW01004010.1:192944-341820 GCA_900491605.1 Calamus simplicifolius
GGAAGGCTCGACAGGATCGCATTAGATGCTCCATGAAACATCATGATGGATCTGAAGCTGCTCAAATGATCATTGGAATCAGTGGATTCATGGTACGGCTAGATGGTAGGGAGCTTGACATGAGGGGGAATCACTTCCCTCATGATCCTCTCAGAGAATAGGATGTCCTGCTCTGCTTTTGGCTGGGATGGAGGGGCTTGTCTGACGACATCTAACTCCTAACACCATTCTCGATGCATTTCTTGCATCTGCTGCCTGATCCCTTCGTCCAAGTGGTAGGAGGGATCAGGCGATGAGAAGACGACAGCGGTGTCGAGTCCTGAAAAGACACCAGGGAGAGGAAGCAAACCTGCCTGGATCTGAGCGGGCTCTTCCCTCCAGCTCGCTGTAGCGCTAGCTTTGCTTTCGCGGGCCGGTGACAATAATCCACTACTTCAGGCAGATTAGAGGAAGAGATTGCTAGCGGAGTAGGGGCAGCGGCCTCCTCGGGAGGCTAAGAAGCAGAACGGCAGGGCTGGGAATCGCTTGGAACCCCTGGACCAACTGGGTCAATGCCTGGACCTGCTGGACCAGAGTAGCGAACTGGTTCAACGTTACTACCGTTGTCGACGGCGAAGGAGTTTTAGCTGGCGGTGGTGGCGGAGGTGCCGCACTGCTAATTGGATTAGGCTTTGAAAGACGGCCTGATCCTGAGCCTTGGATGTGGCTCTCTTTCGATTGGCCATTATAGGATGCTTCTTCTAGTTCTTTGAGTCTTCTCTCCTGGTTACAAGTTTATGGGACTTGAGGCTCTTACTCTAGCACCAATCTGTTGCTGCAAAAATCCGTTCTTCGATTCGGGTGCACTTCGGTTCCAAGTCCAAACGCTGATCTCGATACCCAGGGGTAGAACCTGCAAGACAATCTACACGCAGAGGATGTCCTTGGGGTTGTCCTTTGCGAGGGACCCTCCGACGCCCAAGTCAGTGAAGATTCACAACAAATAGATGTGAGGAGAAGACTCTTACAAAAGAATTTCCCCTAAATGGGTTTATTTTTCTGGAGCTCCTAGCTTTGTGGGAGCTTTAATGGAGTTTTTCAGTAAAAGAGCCAGTGATTGAGTGCATACCTGAGGGATTTGAGGGCTGTGATATTTATAGGCGATCGCCTGGTTCCTTGGGCGCGTTGCGAGGGGTCTAAAAGCTGTTGAGATTCGAAATGGATTCGAATCAAGTTCGTTACGAGGTCAGTAGGGTCCGTATCTTGTCAATTAGAAGATCGTGTAGGTTCTGGGCTACCCCTATGGCCCTTAAGCACTTCTGGGCATGATTCTTCGTTTGGAATCTTATTCAATTATGGCAAATTCAAACTCTCCCGCACCGGATTCCATGGAGGTATTTGAGTACCTTGGTCTGGCCGAGGCAAGTGACAACTTGGTCTTCCGAAGCACAGATGACTCGGGCTGCCAAGGTATAAAGGTAGCTCGGGCTGCCGAGGTATGAAGATAGCTCGGGCTACCGAGGATGGAGATAGCTCGGGCTACCGAGGTATGAAGATAGCTTGGGCTGCCGAGGTCGGGCTACCGAGGTATGAAGATAGCTCGGGCTGCCGAGAATGACTCGAGTCGTCAAGGTGCCCCGACGCCGCTGAGGGCGATTGGACTTCGTTGCTTGATGGATGTGACAGCTGGCCAACAGGATGTTGGGATTGGACTTGATCCGGTTGTCGACATGTGTGGGTATTAATGCGATGATAATTTTATCCCTCATCAGGCTTTATATTGAGTTTGCTCCATAATATTGTATAGAATTCTACTCTCAAGAAATAAAATATCAAAGTGCAGTTTCCTTCATCTTCTCGCATCTCCTTTAATTTCAAGTGCAAGATCCCCATCATCCGTAAATTTATCAGTTAAGCATGCATAAATTTAGAGGCTAAGCAACTTTAGGTTTTTCTAAAAGATATATGCATGTTCTTCTCAACCACAAAAAAAAGATTGTACAAGTCTTTTGACCTTTGCTTCATTTTTCCTCATGTGCATATCATCCATCATATTATTAAAAAAAAATCTCCGAGCCACATATTGCATTACACATACTGGAATCTAGTAACAAAGGTTTTGAACAATGTTTTATGACACTATAATTATCTTAACCAAAATCATTAAAATAGCTATAATGGTTATTATGCCTCAAAAATAACATTTTAAATTTTTATATTAGACTAATAGTTATTGTAATGAGTACATTGATTTTATAATGAAAAATAAAGATGTTATTATAGGACATAATGAGCGTCTATCCATTTTTAATAGAAGGCTACCACTTTATGACATAATAACTCTCCAACAACCATTTATTATAGGATGAGTTGGAAGGAAAAAAAGAAAAAAAAACTACAAAAATGTAGCAAATTAGTTAATACATGCAATAGTCTTCATGATGGAGGAATAATGAACATGAAATACTCACTTCTTCCCCTGATAAAAGTTTTTTTAAAGAGAATAATTAATAACTGAATGAAATGCTCAACCTAATGCTTACATGAAAGAAAGATATTCGAGCTTAGGGGAATAAGGGAGAGAGTAAGGAAATGAGTATCAAATAGCTTGATCTAGCTTAGAATATCTCTCAAGAATAATGGCTGGCCACTCCTATCCTCTTATTAGTGTAGCTTCACCAGGACCTCCTGTTATTCAAAATTTCAAAGTAAAATATGCACCATAATTGATGATCTTGAATCCGGGTAAACTATTTATATTATTTTTGGAGTTAAAATTGAGTTATTAAAAGTCAAATTTGAACTTCTAATGCAAATAGAATAAAGTATAATTTAATAATTATCATTTACCATTAAAAGAATTTAACGGTAAAATTTAATTATCAACTCGCCTAAAATTTAGAAGGTTATCGAGTGATTTGATCCTATTATATATAGTTGGAAAAAGTATCAAAGTTAAAATTTGCACACGATCTTAATTACCAACCGTCAAAGATCTTGTAGAATTATATTCTCAAAAAAATTAAATAAAAATTTTGAATTTAAATAACATTTCAAATTTTATATTAGACTAATAGTTATTAATTATAATGAGTATAATGATTTTATAATATAAAATAAAGATTATTATAGGACATAATGAGCGTCTATCCACTTTTAATATAAGGTTACCGCTTTATGACATAACAACTACCCAAGACCCATTCACTATAAGATGAGTTGGAAGAAAAAAAATAGAGAAACTATATAGTATAGTAAATTAATTAACACATGCAATAGTTACCGACATGATGGAGGAATAATGAACATGAAATACTGACTTCTCTCTTTAGTAAAACCTCTTTTTAAAGAAAATAATTAATAACTAAATGAAATGCTCGATCTAATGCTTAGATGGAAGGAAAATATTCGAGCTTAGGGGAACAAAAGGGGGAGCAAAGCAAGAGATGAGTACCAAATAGCTTGGTCTAACTTAAAATTCTTCTAAAAACTAATGGCTTGACCACTCCTAGACGCTTATTGTGCAGATTCCTTAGGGCCTCATATTATTCAAAATTTCAAAGTAAAATATACATCATAATTGATGATTTTGAATCAGGGCAAACTATTTATATTATTTTTAGGGTAAAATTGAGCTATTCAAAGTCAAATTCAAACTTCTAATGCAAATAAAAAAAAATAGTTGAAAGTATAATTTAATGACTATTATTTGCCATCAAAAGAATACAACCATAAAATTTAGTTACCAGCACACCCAAAATTTAGAGGGTTATTGGATATTTGACCCTATTACATATAGTTAAAAAAGTATTAAAGTTAAATTTGCATATGATCTTAATTACTAATCATCAAAAATTTTGTTGAATTGTATTCTTAAAAGAAATTAAATGAAAATTTCGAATATAAAGATGTGGTGATAAATTAAATGAAAATTTCAATATATATATATTCTTTAAATATGTTGCTCACAATAGAGTATCAACAGCAGCTTATATTTTTATGTATTTTTATTAGTTAAAAATATTATTCTTGAACCCTGCAACCATTTTTCAGAAAAAAAAATTGATTTCTAAAAATTATATTTTATATAGAGAAATACATAACTAATAATAATGGTTACTACGGAAAGTTGAGGAGGCCGTTACAATATTAGACAAAGCATTTCATTGATCATCATCATCATCATCAACTCCTTCATCATTATATTTATGGGGAAGCTTCATTCATCAAACTTATTATGTTACCATAGCACGACGTCTCGGTGGGTGCAACTTTTGTTGCATTGCTGTCCAATGTTGAGTGTCACGTGTCAGAAACCAGCTGGTCCCCACAGGAAACAGTCCCACTAAGCCATCGCTCGCGTCAAATACATTGGCCTTCCTCTATCGGCCTTGCCTTCCCAACGCGGCCAGAACGGGCGGGGTTCTTGCCACCAGATCTCGACTTCCGAAAGCGGCGAGGGCCAGTCTCCTCCAACCAACCCCAGCTCCCTCCATCGCTCTCGCTAGTTTAGAGTCTTCCAATCGATCAATCTAACGCGCTAGGTCCTTTTATTTCCTACCTCCTTTTCCTCAAGATTCAACAAAGTGCAGCATTATTATTATTATTATTATTAATCTCCTTTCCTTTCTTTCGCCCTCCTCTCTGAACCTAGGGTTTCTCTCATTCTTTATAGCGGATTTCCAAAAGGTAGAAGAAAAGATCTCTGAGGATGACCGCCTCGGCATCGGCTCCGTCGAGCGGGCCGAGGTACGCCCCGGAGGACCCGACGCTCCCCAAGCCCTGGAAGGGCCTGGTGGATGGGAGCACGGGGTACCTTTACTACTGGAACCCGGAGACCAACGTCACCCAGTATGAGCGGCCCGTCGCCGAGCTCCCGCCTCCCCGCCGCTGCTGCCTCCTCCCCCTCCTCGTCCTCCTCCGAAATCTGCTTCCGTGGCCGCCAGCTCCGCCGTCCTCCAAGTCCACCATCAGCAGCAGCGGGAGCGGGATTCTTATGATGATGACGGCCGCCACGGCCGCTCGCGCAGCAGCCATCAGGTTGGTTGGTTGGTTCTCTCATGCTAAAAAGTCTCGAACTTTATCAAGAAAGATCGTTTCTTCTCCTCCAAGCAACTGGTTTCTCTGTGCTGTCTCTTCATATTTGCTTGCTATTTAATAATTCTGATCCTGTGTTGGACCATTAAGTTTGTAATGGAAAACAGCAGATGGTATGGATTCTTGGTCGGGTGGCTGATGCTGAAGTATGATTATCTTCATTGATTTATTTCAGCATGGAGGTGGGAGAGGTAGCAGCAGTCAGAATCACGGGCATGGTGCAAGGGATCCACGGGATTCGAGGACGGTATCTGCCAGAGTTCATGGATCGTCTTTGGATAGAGGCGGCGCTTTGTCTGCCGAAGCATATCGCCGTCAGCATGAAATTATCGTCACTGTATGTACCCAGTGATATCTTGATCATGACTGAAATCCCTTTCTGCTTATTGGAAATGATTTTTCTGTGCGGATCTATATAGAATCTTTTTCATTGCTCTAGCTTTTATGTTTTGTTTCTGATGTAATTGGCTTTATATAAGTTTATATTCAAGACATGCTTTTCTCTATTGAAATATGATTTATTCTATAAAGTAAATAGAGCGAGCATATATCTTCCAACTCTGCATCAAATTTCTGAACTTGGTTAAAACGGTTGGCATCATTATCAAAATGATATTATTGTTTTTACAATAACTTCAATGGACTCAATATGTTCATTATTGTCTATCTTCACTTGTTGTGCTGTGGATGTTTTTTCTTTTAGTTTTGTACTCCTTGTGAAGGATATGATTGATAGAAACATTAAGTGAATGAATGCATGCATTTTCCGTCCTTCAAGCTTTTTTCTTCTTTTCTTTTCTAGTATTCAAATGACTCATTATAGGTTTAAATTTCAGTGAGTTTACATACTTTGAGTTACTATTGATCCTTTGGCATCTTTTTCCATGCAATATGTTTTTAGAAATTCCTGTTATGAAGATTATCAGATGTTCTTTATCTTCTGTTGTATTTAAAAAGAGTTAGTTATGATTTGTCATGCTGATCTATACTGACTATACTCTACCCATACTAGTACCATATTGGCATTCGATTCAGCATGAATGGATTCAAGTGGAACCATTATGTACCATTTGGTGCAGACCTATACTGTTTGGTACTAGGCAGTATGATGGTTAAAAGTGAGAAAATATTGGCTTATTTCAGTATAGGGTGCATATTGTACCAATCATATTGCACCAATCCTGTAATGTACTGGTATAGTTCTCAGTATCTAATTTTCAAGCCTTGGGATTAGTTATTGCTTAGTTGTTAGTATTGGGTGTGCATGTGGGAGCAGGGCATGTGGTTGTGGAGTAGCAAATATTTTATAAACACATGTTTTTTTTTCTTTAGATAAACTTTATGATATTTGGTGGATAGTTGGAAAATATTGGAAAAATCTCTGAAGAATGACTTAAGAGAGTAATTTTTAAAGTGTTGCTGCTTCAGTCTTTGGATTAGGCACCACTTAATTTAACCTTTAGTAGCCTCATTTCTACTTTGATGGCCTACATGCAAATCATCACCATCTTTCTTTAATGTATATATTGCCACCCATCTATGTTTATTTCTAGAACAACATTGCCATCTTCATATGCCTTTAAGATCCATCTCCCTTCTCACCATGCTTGTCTTTCGGTTGTGAATCTTTATTGGTTGTCCTTCATTTCAATCTAACATACTCCAACTAACTGCTGCTCAAGTTGCAAGGCAGCTCTGTAAAGTCAAGAATTAAACTACTGCATGTTGCACCTATGTCAGCTACTGATTGGTATGATATCATGCCATCAAAGGTATGTGCTTAGTGACATTACATGACTTAATATGGAAAAGACGCGTCGGCAATAATATGCATCAATCCTTGCCTATCAGCATGGACTGCAACAAACCAGTTCACACATACAGTGTACATGTCCACCATGTGCTGCATGTTGTATAGCATTGATCTGCAATGGGCAACACTTGAATGTATGTGATGCAGTAGTTCTGTTGCCAGAGTGCGCAATGACTTTCCATCTTGTGATATTCATTCCTAGTGTCTATGTCAGTGGTTCTCCTTTCTATTGCATTGTTATTTTGGTTTTCCTCCTGTCTGTCAGCATTGTGTCATGGACAACATTTTAATGTATGCGAGGCAGCAGTTCTATTGCCGGCTTGCCCATCGACTTTGCATGCTGTAATATTCATTCCTAGAGTCTATGTTAGTAGTTCTCTCTATTGGCATTGTAATTTGGGCTTTTCACTAGCTGGACTCTACCTTGGGTCACTTAGTTACTAACATGAAGTCCTTCCAGTCAGTGCCTACCATGTGGAACTACATAAACAATTGCTTTGACTTGTTAACCACATTGATCATCATTGTGCTTGTCGTCCTTCATTGTCATCCATTAGCCAGTGTCTATTTGTGTCCTTGGGGCTCTATTCATGAACCATTTCATGTAAGTAGCTCATTCTGACAATTATATTACCTCTTTATCATCCTTCAATTCACCATTGATGTGCCTACTATTTGCTGCATTGCTAAGAGATTATTCATGTGGCTACTCATGGTGGAGACCAACCTCGAGATTAAGAAGGTTTGGATTAAAAATAGAAAAATAGTAGCATTTTTTTGTGTAATATATACAATGCTAGGACCAGGCATGCTTAGATGCATTTGCTATTCATGGGCCATAAAGGATCAGATTCATGTTTTTTTTTTTTAATATTTATCATGGGAAAAGAGTCATTTCTCTGTACCTTGAATGCACCCGTTTCATGGTTTCCTCAAGAGAGAAAAATAAAGTGCAATTTGCAAACATTGAAGATCAGTACAGAGAAGAGGGTTCAAGTAGGGAGGTGTGTGTGGTAGCACCCCACAACATCTTTTGGCATCAGTGATAGTTGTGACAGACATGCCTAATTGTTGTCCAAAGTTTAACTTTATTCGGTGCATGAGTTTCTACTTGCTTGTAGAGCCTGTACATTTCCACCCTTGTAAAATGTCTGATTGTTTGGTAGTTCTTATGTTAGGCCGATACTCCAATGAATTAATGTTCGGTTCTAATGCTTCGTTCAGGTTTAGGATAGAACAGGTCAACTGTCTTTTGATGGTGTATATTTAATGTATATACCTCCCTTTCAGATGTATAAGAATAAAGAAAATCTGCCTTCCTTGGAGTGTTTCTGACTTGATCAACGGACTTCCATTGTTTCCATGCAATCAACGGACTTCCATTGTTTCCATGCAAGGAGCAGCAGGAAGAAAAGCACATTTATTAAACAATGAGATAGAGCAAAGAGTAAAGTTTCAGAACCAGGCGTTCGGTTGTCTTCGGCTTTAAGATACGTGCTCCCGGTGGTTGCCTGCTTGATTTCCGGTGTGTTCGGTTGTTCCCGGTGTTCTTTTCTCTCCGACTGTTGTCCGCGGCTGCTTCCCCTGCTCCTATGGTAGCGGATAGAGTTCTTGATGCTCGGATGGCATGGAACAGGGGGCCGGTGTCTGGCTTTGAGTGGGTCTCCTCTTTCCCATCACCGGCAGAGGTGACAGAGCTGGAGGGCCGTTTTCCCAACGTCGTCCAAATTCCTGCTGTGGTGCTGGACTTGTCAAGCGCATGCTGGAAGGAGAAAGCCATCTTGGCTCGCAACTTTCATCGCTGGATTCCGCCTGAAGCCTTCATCAGGGAATTCCGGCGTGCGGGCATTTTCGGCGACATCCATTCCGTATGTCTCGCTCACCGCTGCTACATATTCCGGTTTGATGACTCCGATGCCAAGGAAATGGTGATTGGCCATCCGTGGGTTGTCAATGGGCAGCTTGTTGCCACTGAGAATTGGCGTCCGGAGTTTGTTCCGGCCATGGATTCTGTATCCTTGGCCCTCCTCTGGGTGCGTCTGCCTTCTCTGCCCATGGAGTTTTGGAATGATGCAGTGTTGGAAGCTATTCTGGCGCCGACAGGACAGTTTGTCTTCTCCGATTCTGCTACTCGGTCATTGACCAGGGGGGTGTTCGCTAGAGCGTGTGTTCGAATTGATCTCCGGTGCCCTCTCCAGCTAGGAGTCAGAGTCTAGGGGATGGCTTCTCCCTTCTGGCAGCAGTTCCAATTCGAGCATCTCATCGGTATCTGCCCTAGCTGTGGGTCGATACATCTCTCTGGCCCCTGTTCTCTGTTGTTCCTATCTTCTGATTCAGAATAGTCTTCGTCTGGCCCCATATTTGGCCCTTGGATGTCGGCCGCTCGCCAACGAAAACCTTCTGGTTCGGTGCAGAAGAAGTCCTCGCAAGCTTTCAGGATCATCCGTGCAGCATCTGAACCTCTCTCGACTGTTGCGTTGTGGCCTAGGCCTCTGGCCGATGGGTGGTTATCTCTTGGCAAGCAGGCTCGTCGGCGCTCCACGAAGTCCGGCATACTTCGTGACAGTGTGGTTGTGGCCCCGGTTCAACCCTCGGCTGGCTCGGTGGTGGTTGCTGGGCTGCCTGAGGGTGCCAGTGTCAAAGGGTGCGTGCCGGTTGAGAGCCTCTGTGCCGGATCAAATGTTACAAAGAGGCCTGTTGTTCAGATAGTTGCCTCTGATACTTTGCTCTCAGAGATTCAGAATTTGAAATCAAAGAACCCATTTGCCCTTCTTGGTGCGGACAATTGGGATTGTAGGCCTACGGCTCGGACGGATGCCAACCCGGGTCCTTCCAAGCGGGCCAGACCTGAAGAGTCCCATTCCCTGTGGTCTATCTCCAAAAGTGGAAAACGGAAAGACAAAGGCATTGCATCTTATTCAAAGGATCCGAAGGAGAAGCTTACCTCTACTGATTCTCTGAACCCTGGCAGGGGTCCTGCTATTTTGGTTAGTAGGCCCGACAAGGCATCTTCGAGTCAGGTTACTGACTGTGGTGCAAATATGGGTCAGTCAACTAAGGGTGAGAATCATTGCCATGATTCGGTCTTATCCTGCCTCAAATTGGCTATTCAGGATCATTCTATGGATTCCACTTTTCCTGTTGATGCTTCTCGGTCTATGGAAACTGTTCCTGAGGCTGTTACCCAGGGGGCTGATAATCACCAGATGGATTGCACTACTCAGACAGAAGTGGGTGGTATCCTATCTATTGGGTGTCTTTCTGATTCGGCCATGGTGGAAAATCAGGGTAGGCTCCACCCTCCCCCATTTGTAAATGAAAATCCTCATATGGAATGTTAGAGGAGCTCGAAAACCTTCTTTTTGATCCTCCTTTGGCAGATTGTTGCAGATCCATAATTTTGACATATGCATTCTTTTAGAAACTCGGTTATCGGGAGACAGTTTGGTCCATTTTCGAAGACAGGTTGCCAAAACTTCGTCTTCTTATACTGTGGAGTCTGAAGGCCTATCCGGTGGGATTGTTGCTTTTTGGCGCCACTCGGTTACGGTGAATGCTTTTCATCAGTGTAATCAGCAGATTGCTCTTCTTGTTTCGAAGGGGTCTTCTGACCCTTGACTCCTATCGGTAGTTTATGCTAGCACTGATTTCAGGGAACGACGTGTTCTATGGTCTGAGATTCTCTCTTTGCTTAGGGTATTCCTTCTATCTCAGCTGGTGACTTTAATTGTATTGCTGCTGCTAATGAAAAGAAAGGTGGTAGGCGGGTTACTGATTTAGCTGATATCTATGAGTTTAGATCCATCTCCTCAGCTGGTCTGTTGGATTTGGGATTCTCGGGATCCCAATTCACCTGGTATAACAATCGCCAGGGTTCGGCTCGTGTTTAGGAAAGATTGGATAGAGCCTTGGCCACTGCCCAGTGGATCCAGATGTTTCCTTCTGCCACTGTCACTCATCTGCCTCGTATTGCCTTCGATCACTGTCACATCTTGATAATTACTGACACTAATATCCTTCAGTGGCGTCAGTTTAGATTTGAGCAGTTTTGGACGTCCTACCCCTCGGCTCGGACTATTATAGCCCAGGTTTGGCATTTATCGATGAGAGGTAATGCTATTTATCGTCTTTCTAGGCGGTTGGAGTTGGTTAGACCCCGCCTTTCTAGATGGAACATAATTGAGGTTGGGGACTTAGTGAGAAATATTGAGCAGGTGAAAGCGAACATTGCTATCCTCCAGGACGGAGGATCGGGATGGCTGTCTCCCTGATCCTGATCTCTTCTGTCTTTGATCTAAGCTCGCTCTTCACCACTCCCTTCTCTTGCAGCAGGAGTCCTATTGGAGGCAGCGATTTAGGGTTCAGTGATTTTGGAAGGGGACCGTAATACCAGATTTTTTCATCAGGTTACTCTAAAGCGTCGGGCAGCTAACAGGATCTGGCGTTTAGTTGATGAGGAGGGGAATCTTCAGGAGGATACTATTATTATCCGGGATCAGTTGCTTCAGTTCTTCCAATCTAGATGGACTAAGTTTTCAGGTGTGGGGGCACTTGTTTTCCGGATTCCTTCTTCTAAGGCCTCTGCACTTCAGAACAACCTCCTGATTAGGTCTATCATTGCTGATGAGATTTGCATGGCCTTATGGGACCTCAGGCCTGATAAGGTGCCTGGCTCGGATGGTTTTCTGCCATTATTTTTTCGTCATATTGGGACATTGTTGGTCAGGAGGTCACTTAGGCTATTCAGAGTGCTTTCCTTTCCAAATCCATTCCTACTGACTGGAATCGGACTCTCATCACTCTTGTGCCGAAGCGTTCTGATGCCTTTTCCTCTCAATACTTTCGGTCGATCAGTTTGTGCATTACCTTATATAAGGTTTGTGCGCGCCTTTTAGTCTCCCATGTGCGGGTGGTGATTCCTCAGCTCATCTCTGCTGAACAGGGGGCTTTCATTAGAGGTCGGAGTATTTTTGATAATGTCCTCATTGCGCAGGAGTTTATGCATGATCTTCAGAGAGCCCCGGCCAGGCAGTGTCTCATGGCTGTCAAGCTTGACATGGAGCGTGCCTACAACATACTGAGCTAGGCTTTTCTGCATCGAACTCTGCTTGAATTTGGTTTTCACGATCTGTTCATTGATTGGATTATGGCCTGCATCCAAAAGCCATCATTCTCTCTGATCGTTAATGGTATGCAGACCGCTTTCTTCCATTCTATTGTGGGTCTGAGATAGGGATGTCCATTATCCCCGTTTCTGTTTGTTCTGGCTGCGGACGATCTTTCTCGTGCTCTTCATCAGGCACAGCAGGATTGTTGTATTGCCCCCTTTATGGCTGCCCCCTCGGGGCCTTCCGTCTCTCATCTTTTTGCAGACGACAATATTCTTTTGGGCCAAGCCTCTCTTCATAATGCTACTAGTTATGCTTCTATCATTCAATGCTACTGTCGTGCTTTTGGCCAGAAGGTCAATTTAGATAAGTCCACGATTTGTTTCAGCCCCAAGACTTCCAGGTCTTCCAGGGAAGCTATACATCAAGCTCTGGCCATTTTTACCAAGGTAGATGGGCTATCATACTTGAGGATCCTTCTTTTGGGAAGATGTCCTCGTATTAGTGATTACACTAACCTCGAGCGACGCATTCATGATCGGATTGATGGTTGGCAGGTGACCGGATTATCCATGATGGCGATGATTACTCTTATTCGCTCTGTCCTTACGTTCCTTCCTCTGTATCTTCTATCTAATGCTGTGGTTCCTATTACTTGTCCGTGGAGGATTGAGCGATGTTTTAGGGACTTTCTGTAGGCTTCTATGTAGAATGGTCACAGTATTCATCTTCAGGCTTGGGATTTGATTTGTATGCCTCTGCATGAAGGTGGTTTTGGTATCCAGTCTCTGCTTGTTAGGAGAGAGGCTCTGTTGGTCAGGCATGCCTCGCGATTTATTCTTGATCCTTACTGCCTCTGGAGCTCCTTCATGTGAGCTAGGTACGGTGATTGGTCTCCTTTTATGGACCCTCTACCTACTCGTGGGTATTCTTTCTTCTAGAAGGAGGTGTGTCGTCATGCTCCGACTATCCTGAATAATGTATCTTGGATGATTGGCGACGGCTCTTTGGTCGATGTTGTTCAGGATATTTGGATTTCGAATCTCTCCCTTTCCCGATGGCCGTCATTTATTAGTACGGAAGTCCTGCTCTGTATGCGGGTTCGGGAGCTCATCACTCGAGATCTCTCCTTTTGGAATACCCCGATGGTGATCAAGTTATTTGGGGACGAGTTTTCTCGGCGGATTCTTTCTATTCCTCTTATCCCGGGCCATACACCTGATATGAGGTTATGGCTATGGCGGAGATCTTGTCTCTCTAGAGCTCCCACTAGGGATCTCATCGAGGAGTATAGACCCCAACCCCAGGATTCGAGAGATGCTGTATGGATCTGGAAGCTCCCCATTCATCCCAGGGTCCAGTTATTTATATGGAAGATCTTGTGGAATTGTCTTCTTTCTGCTCCTTGCTTTCTAGGAGGGGTCTCTCCATTGAGGCGACTTGCCCGCTGTGCGGAGAGGAGGAGACTACTGACCACGCTATCTTTACCTGTCCCAGATGGAGCTGGATTTGGTTGAGGATGGGTTATGTATGTAGAGTGGATGGTTCTTGTTCATCGTGTTCCCTTTTCCTTGATGATCTTCGGAGAACCACCCAACAACAGAGTGTTCTTTGGGCTATTACTGCCTATCAGATCTGGCTATCGCGAAACCAACTTATTTTTACTGATGATATTATCTTTTCTCACAGATTAGAGCGGAAGGTCAGATCTATGGTTGCTGAAGGTGCACTTCTTTTCAATGGTTCTGATTTTTGTAACCCTGGCCACTGGGGATCCCCTGGTGCTTCGGCAGCGAACCGTCGCACGGTTTTCATCTCTTGGAAGCCCCCTTTCAGGGTTTGTAAAAATCATCTTTGATGGAAGTGTACAGGGAAGATTTGTTAGGTCAGCTTTCATTATTCGTGGGACCGATGGAGCCTTGCTGTCGGCGCGTGGTTTTGGTTTCTTAGATTCTTTTGTTCCTATGGCTGAGCTTTATGCAGTATGGGCTGGTATCTTTCATGCTGCTCGGAGACTTCATGCTCACATCCTTTTTATTGAAGGGGATTCTCTATCTGTCATCCGATGGCTTCAGTTGGGATACTGCAATCATATTCCCATCAATCCTCTTCTCTGCGACATTCGGGATGCTCTGTGGGGTTCTCATAGAGTCCACATCCGACACATCTACCGGAAAGTTAATTCAACGGCTGAATGGGTAGCGGTGGTTGTGGCCCATCATGTGGAATTTTGGACATGGAATCAGGGTGGCTCTTGTCCCTTAGCTCTTAAGCAAATTTTGTATTCTGATATTTCTGGGCTGACTCGCACGAGGCTAGTATGATCGTTCGTCTGTACCAAAAAAAAAAAAGACTCCTCCAATTTGTGACACAGATAAGCTAGGTCTTTTTAAGGATGGAAAACATTATTTAATATGCTAGTATAACCAAAGTATAGCTATATTATGACTATGTCAATCATATAGCATAAGTATAATATTACTATTTTATGATTATAACATACTTATAGTATAGCTATACTATAGCTAGAGGATCATTTTATTACTGGGGCATTCCTATACTACAGTTTTACAAATCATAAATAAATGTATATATTGTTATAACTGTAGTATAGCCAATATTTTAAGACTTGGGTGGGTTAAACTGTGACTTGAAAGTTGTACTAGTTGGATCAATACCAAACCTGTGTGAGTTGATGACCCATCTATGTCAACTTGCAACCTGCTTGAGTCAGCCCATTATTGATCTGTAAAGATCAACGATTTTAAGAATGTTTTTAAAAAAATGTTGATTTAGTATTTTATTTTTCGAGACTAGGATTTAATCTTAGCTATGCTAGAAACTTGTCTAAGTCCTGAATCCCCTTGATTACCATTGCTATCCAAAGTTAGTTATAGGATATGTTTGGTAAGATGAATATAGTTTTTAACAAAAATAAACTTTTAGGTTCTATGATTTTTACTGTATAAATGTTACATGCGTAATGAAGTCATTTATTATTATAAAATTTATTCAGATTTATTTTATTTTTAATTTTTTTTAAAACTACTTCTAGATATTTATTTATTTAATTACACTACTGATGTCACAGGTCCATGGTTGGTTGACCCTTGTTTGAATTGCTATCACATGACTTGAACACCAGAACAGGTTGATGATTGGGCCATGTTTCAGAACACTAAATTTAGCTTTATCATAACCATCATTTCATGTGAATATGGAGCCCTCTCATCTCTTTACTGCCCACAGCCTCCCAGTTGTTTTTTCAAGTGAATGAAATGGTAATATCAAAAAAAAAGGGAAAGTGTTTTGTACATTTTTGGCTTGGCACCAAGCCATATCCTCAGTTTGATTTGGGGTGATATGGTTTTTTATATGATTTCATACCTGTGGAGTGCAGGGGACTCGAGCATATTTGGATGCCCTGTGCTTGCACTAGTTTGATTTGGACCGACACCTATAACCCTCTATATATTTGGTTTGTTTCTTGATCTTTATTTCATTAGAGACGTACATGCATGCATATGCATGTACAAAGAGTGGGGGCTGAAACGTGGTGGTCATGAGAGAACAATTGGGTTTGAACCCTCAACCGTTCCTAGGAGCAAGCCTTTGAGAGAGGAGCACCAACTATTGGATCCAATATTGTTGGCCAAAACTGGAGATGCCAAAATCAGAGTACTCCTAATATCAATTCAGAACTAAATATCAATGCATCTGTAAAAGGACCAAAGTTTCACAAGTAATTGTTAAAATAATCATGCCCTTACCATGATCTTGGGTCTTGCTATGGCACAATGTTCCCTATATAGCAGATTCCTACATTCTAATAATATTATTATGCTACAACAATCTATAAAGGTTACTAACTTTAATTGTTATAATGGAATAATGTTTATTATTTTCTTAGTCGAGCCTTTGGTTGAAATTTTTGGAATAAATTAATAGCTATTATGATGGTCAATTTTAGCTGTTCTAATCAAAATTAAAAATAATGGCATATAATAGTTTCCTATATGTTTTAAAAAAATGGCAAATATGACGTGATAATGTCCATTTCTTTGGTCTTCCCCTTTGTTTAAAACAATACGAGCCCATTTGCTGCATTATAATATACATAGAAGGTATTTGGATTCAAATGTTCCTCCTGGTGCATCATAATATTTTATTCTTGTACAGTAAGATAATAAAAAACAATCTGCTATTCCCTTTATCATGGCTAATGGCAGCTACTATAAAAGTCACTGTTTTATTTCTTAAAAAAAATAAAATAGGATGCTTGACCAGGCTAGTAGCATCCATCAGGTTTGTTTTAATGGTAAATAATGGTCTTAATAGGGTCCATTATCAAGATATTGAAGCAGTATTTATAAACCCTAGTGCCAGCAAAGACTGAGGCAATTATATGTTTTAATAGCTGTAATGTAATACCATATTGTACAAGCAATGACGATTATGAAGGCTAAAAATCAGGTATTAAAATGGTTATTATATTTAACAACTACAGAAAACAAATTATGTGCTTCAATGGGAATGTCGGTGGCGGTTTTTTTCTACTATTTTAAACTAGAAAATTTTTGTAAACTGGCTCTTCTTTTGTAGCCTGTTTCTGCTTAGGGCTGAACTTTTCTTGGTGGGGAGGGGATGCTCCTGCCTTTTACGAGGAACACTCAAATTAGTGGTGCACCTTGCCTTGTTAATTGTTGAACAACCAACGTGCTTTGCACATGCAAAAAACTAGTATTTTAAGGGGGACACAAGGGAAGAAACCAATGAATGAGAGCTTTGGCCTGGGTGGAAATCTGGATATATGGATGCTCGAACCATTTAACATATACAGAAGGGAATTTATGCTAAGTAGGAATAAAAGGATAAAAAGAAGCAACACTTTCATTCTGGTGGCCAGGATGAAAATGCTGCTTTTGCGTAATATATGGTGATAGGACAAAAAAGAAGGCACTTTCAAAATGCTGCTTCTATCTATGATGGTATATATAAATTTCTTTTAGTGCTGATGAAAGAAATGGTTTTGTTCCTTTTTTGCGATTTTTTTTAAATTTCAAATTCTTCTTATGTTTTCATTATGCTATGCATTAGTGATCACTGACATTTTCCCCTGTTTGAAATTTTGTTTCAGGGAGATAATATACCAGCACCATACATGACATTTGAGTCTGCAGGCTTTCCTTCGGAAATTTTAAAAGAGGTATTTTTTTCTTCAGGTCTCTCTTTTGTTTTTCCTTGGTCATATGATCATTTTGGTGCACGAAGCATGTGCAAGGATTATAGTTTTGTGCTCGGGAGCGTTCACTGCCCGGTTCTTTTTGTAATTGCTCAAGGTTCAGTTAAATTTTCAGTCTCATACCCTTTCATTTTTTTCTCCCATTCTGTACTTGTGTCTCAGGTGCGATATTTGCTCCAAGGCGGAGCTAATGTCGTACGCTGTGCTGCATTGCGCCTTCCTTTCTTGGGAGGGTGGCATATAGCTGGATTGCTTGTCATGGTGGGCCAAATGTGAGAAGGGCTTTCTAAATTACCAGTTCGTGGCTGGGCTACCTCCGGTGATTTGGGCCACACTGCCTCAGGCCCAAAGAAAAGAAGGCCCTCTCTCCTCCAGCTTGCATCAGCAAGCACCTGCCTATTTTGGGAGGGCTTTTTGAGGGACTGGTTCATGGCTGGGGTGCTGGTGCTCCCTCAGCTGATTTGGTTCACGCTGCCACTTGAGTCCTGACAAGAGGGGCCCTTCTCCTGCTTCGGCTTGCATTTGCAAGTGGCCATCGACATGGGAAGGCTTTCCAAGCAACCAGTTCATGGCTGGGGCTACATCCCGAAATTTGGTTCAAGCTGCCACTTGGGCTCCAAGAACGAAGGCCCTTCTCCTGCTCCAGCTTGCATCTGCTAGTGTCCACATACATTCTGGCAAATACACTAGTACTGCCATTAGCTTAATTTTCTGTTTTGATTCCACAGAGAGAGAGAGAGAGAGAGAGAGAGAGAGAGAGAGAGAAGATTTTTTTTTTAAAAGTACTTTAGACCATTATTCCTTACAGGGTCGTGGGGTTTTGCTTTTTCAGATACACCATGCAGGTTTCTCTGTTCCCACTCCTATCCAGGCTCAGTCTTGGCCAATTGTATTACAAAGTCGTGACATTGTAGCGATTGCAAAGACAGGATCAGGCAAAACACTTGGTTATCTTATTCCAGGGTTCATTCATCTTAAACGCCTACGTAACAACTCTAGGATGGGTCCAACAGTCTTGGTTCTGGCACCAACTAGGGAGCTGGCAACTCAGATACAAGATGAAGCTGTGAAGTTTGGACGATCATCAAGAATATCATGCACGGTTTGTTCCTTCTATTGTTCTTTTTGTTCTGTCGTGAGTTGGTTTTTTTGTTTGGTGCTTGGGATCGATGGTGGCACATGTTTTTCTGCAAATTTTGATTTAGACAAATACTGCCTGTCATAAGACTTAAAATATTGAGTTCTCAGATCGTTGTTCATCTTCAAAGTTAACCTAGAGTCTCATATCTTATTCCAAACTAGACTCTTGATCTGCTCTTAAATATTAGTTTAATGTTCCTGAAATTGACATTAGCTGGTTGTATTGTAATGTGTATGCTAGCAAGAGGCATGCCATATCCGTATCATTCTCAATAAATCTGTCCTCTCCTTGTAGCAGCCTACTTAACCGATACCCATTGTGTTGTTGACTTGTGTCTTATGTTTATGTTATTTTTAAGTGTTTATATGGAGGTGCCCCAAAAGGTCCCCAGTTGAGGGATTTAGACCGAGGTGTAGATGTTGTGATTGCAACTCCAGGAAGACTGAATGACATTTTAGAGATGAGAAGAATAAGCCTACGTCAGGTGTCATATCTGGTACTTGACGAGGCTGACCGAATGCTGGACATGGGTTTTGAGCCGCAGATACGGAAAATTGTAAAAGAGATACCACATCGTCGACAGACTCTTATGTTTACTGCTACCTGGCCTAAAGAAGTTCGGAAAATCGCTGCAGATTTACTCGTTCATCCTATTCAGGTTAACATTGGGAGCATAGATGATCTTGTTGCGAACAATGCAATCACTCAGGTATGACTGAACAAGCTTGATATTAACTAGTTACATTATAGTTGTTGAATGCATAGTATATTTTAGATATTTTGATCTTTCTCAGGCTTGTACTGACTACCTCTGAAAATGAAGAAGGCTCAAGTTCTTAACATTCCATTCTTTTCACAATATTATCGAGAAACATATTTGGTTTTTGAAAAGACAATGCTAGGCATATTAGGTTTTTGTGTTGATCATGCAAAAATATTTATGCATGCAAAATAAATATGTCACATTGTTTGCATCTCCATAATTTGTTGATACTTATCCTGATACTTGTCACTCTTGCCTTTCAATTGATGAATAAAATGGTCATCGATTCTCTTTGTGCCTATTGCAGTATGTGGAAGTAATCACACCCACGGAAAAACTCAGACGATTGGAACAGATATTGCGATCCCAAGACCCAGGGTCTAAGGTCATAATATTTTGCTCAACGAAGAGGATGTGTGACCAGCTTGCAAGAACCCTTGCTCGTCAATTTGGTGCTGTTGCTATTCATGGTGACAAGTCTCAGGGTGAGAGGGACAGGGTTTTAAGCCAATTTCGAACTGGAAAGTCTCCCATACTTGTAGCTACTGATGTTGCTGCTCGAGGCCTGGACATCAAAGATATCAGGTTAAGCTGCATCTGCTTCTTTCTACATTGATTTTATGATATCTAGTTAAAAAGTAGGGCCAGCCAATGACATTGTTGTCGCATTTCTCAGTTCTCTGTAGTTTTAGTTTTTCTTTGTAGATTTGTGATAATTTCAAATTGCTTTTTTCTGTATTTTTGGTGACTTCTGTTCAAAATTTGTGTTTGTTTTTGCATAATAATATGCTAAGATCCCTATTTATGCAGGGTTGTGATCAACTACGACTTCCCCACAGGTGTTGAAGACTATGTTCACAGGATTGGCAGAACTGGTAGGGCAGGTGCCACTGGTGTGTCTTACACATTTTTCTGTGATCAGGACAAAAAGTATGCAGCGGATCTTGTCAAAGTTCTGGAGGGGGCAGATCAACGTGTACCTGAGGAGTTACGGGACATGGTTTCACGCGGTGGGTATGGCGGGAAGTCCCGCCGCTGGGGTTCTCGCACTGGTGCTCGTGATGGAGGACACTCACGTGGATATAACGATACAAGTTATACTGGAAGGAGTGGGCGCGGCCTGGCACCTTCATCCAGTAGATCAGATGGTGGCCACATTGGTCGTGAACATGATGATCGCGAGCCTCCTCGTGGCAGGTATTTATAACCTTAAATATACCTTTTAGTGTTTATAACTTTTTTCAGCATTGCTTTGGTACTAATCTAAACTAGCAATCAAGGGTTATGCAATGCACATCTAAGAAAAATTAATAAATAAAATCTATATGATATTAAAAATACAGGTTTTGAGACTTGAGAATATTTTATACCAAAAATAAGCTTTTTGATATATTATAGAATATTTAAATTATAGAATTATATAACAATTAACTTACCGAACTATTTAAAGAAAGAAAAGGAAAAAGTTGAAATCTATCTTAAGTCTACTCCTTCCTCCACCTTATTTCAATCTATTTATTCGTGATATTGGGACATGATTCCAAATCAATCTCTAGCTTTCAGAAATTTGTGGGATAATTCTATCATTCCAGATGTTAGAAAGAAGGTATTTTCCAAAATTAGTCTTCAATTCTAGAAATCACTGATGTTTGGAATAATTTTTTGCTATCTACTAAAAAATTAAGTCAGGCAGGGATCTCTTAACAAGGAATGGTTTTGAAGAGGATTTTTTCAAGCAAATTGGATGGTTGTGGTTAAAAGGAATTTTTTCTCACCTAGAAAAGTCTGTTAATAATTTTCAAAACAATCTCGAGCTTCCAACATCAATGGTATTTTGTAAAGATCTTTTGAAACCAAAGGACTAATTTTGGCTGTTTAAAAATAGAGGAAAATTTCTCAATTCCTTCACTTTTATTTCTTTCTTTGATATTTGATTTTAGGAGAGGCAAGGATCTATTAATTGGTTAAATTTTAATTTCTCAGTTTTGTTTTTTTAAAAGTATTTTTATTTAAGAAATATTTTATAATTTATATAAATGCAATTTATTTTTTTATCAAACATGCATTTAATTATATTAAATATAAATAAATATGAAAAAAGAATTGATAAATTGAATGCACAAAATAAACAGAAAAAAATTTAAAATAAAATGAAAAATAAACATAAATAAATAGAAAAGCTGCTCCTTCTAATGGATACTTGAGAAAGAATTATTGAGCAAAATAAGAATATTAAATTATAAGTGATTGAAATTTGTTAAATACAAATAAAATGAAATAAAAATGAACTAAATGTACAAAAATAAGTATTAAAAATTAGAAATACAAAATATATAATAGAAACTACAAAAATTTATATTTAATAAAAACCAATATAATAATTAAAAGCAAATCAACAGAAGAGTAATAACATTAGAAAAAATTAAATCAAAAATTAGAAACATAGAAAATATAACATTCTGAGCATGCTTGAGAAATAAATAATAATCAAAATAAAAATAAAACATTATAAGTTGTCAAAATAAATTGAATATCAAAATATTAAATAATAAAATAGAATTACGAAACTAAAATAAAATGAAAATAGAAAATTTATACCTAATTAAGTAATCATAGAAAAATTAGAAAAAGGACTTCTAAAAAATGTGGGAGCTTTATGAAAAGCGAAAGGTGGATATGGCTATGGCAATTGAGGTGGATAGGAGAATAGCAATGTGTGGGGGGAAAGGGAAGAGTTGAGGCAGAAGGGTTAGATAGGCTACAACTACTTTTCTTTTTTGTTTCTTAGCTGAAATTTGTAGTCTCTAAATGCTTTTCCTCTTTTTTGTCAGATGATAGTATAATTTTTGATGTTCCACCTTTGCCTTTCAATTTTTAGCCTTTTTATGAGTAAGAAAAATAATTATGTATTGCATCGTATGCCATAAAGTCAATATAGTGTAATAAATATAATAAATTTAAAAAAATATTGCAAACATAGCTTATGAAAAAAAGGCTAACCTTTTTTGTATCTCGAATCAGATTAAAAGCGTGCATTTTTTTGTGTCTCATATAAGATACAAGAAGTGTCTAACCCGTTTTAAGCGCACCTCATACCTTAGGCACAACTGAGGATATAAGAAGAGTCCTAACTCTTGCGCCTTGTGCCTTAGGTGCAGCATGCCTTTGACAACTCTGGCTCACATAAAGGAAAGAATTTGTTTAATGATTATAATTTATAAAATATCTACTAAAAATGTTAGCAACAGCAAGATATTTCGATATATATATATATATATATAGGTAGATTTGATTACATTTGGATGTAATTAAGTCTGGATCTGGTCACCTCCCCTACTCTTAAATTCACACAGTTCACGAATCTTAAATATGGAAAAAGTGAAAAAAATGGATGGCTTCGAGATTCATGTGGATCCAACGAAGGTAACCGAATTTTGAATTTGGCTACATTCGAGTCTAGCTAAGTCCATATGAATCAAAATGCCCTTACTTTCTCAAGAATATTATTTATATATATATATATATATATATATATATATATATAATATTCTTGAGAAAGTAAGGGCATTTTGATTCATAAATTTTGACAGGCAATCTCTATTCGGCATATTCCTCATTTTATATTATAGTAAATTTTGGTGAGTGCAGTTTTCATCTGGTATTGGTACAGAAGGAAGTCCCCAACTGACCCCTAGTATTTTATGATCCTTTTGTAAACCTCATGGCTGTCGTATCTATCATCCTGCTACGAACCTGAACCACTGGTTGTGGCTGGTGAAACTTGGAGGATAAACAGGGTTTTGTTGAGAAGATGTGTTTATGTTCCTTATTATATTAGATATGAAAAAAATTTAGAGCACCCTGCTTTCCTAAATCCCCGAATCCTAAGCTGAGCACCCTTTCGCTGGCACTTTGGCCGCATCCTATGGGTTCCCTACATAACAGTGAGTGTCTGTTGATCTGGGTGGTTTAGCGAGTAGGGGTATTAAGCAAAGTTGTTAATTTCGTTTTGTTTCGGCCGAAACGTTTCGTTTCGGTGGCTTATCCGAAAAGATGAGCCCTACGTTTCGTTTCGAAAGATTTTTCGGCCATTTCGGTGCGTTTCGGCGTGTTTCGGCCGTTTCGGCAAAATATGTTTCGGGAATCAATTTGTGAATTGTTAAACCTTTCAGCATCATTTAAATATATATATATATATATATATATATATATATATATATATATATATATATATATATCAAAAAAAAAGAAACCCTAGTTATCCTACCCCTCTTCTTTGAGTCGCATGGTTGCACTTCTCAAAAACTCAAACTCTTTATTTTATATTGTTATTATTATTTATGAAGAATATGAATTATGAATAAATTTATTAATATATATATATATATACATATACAATACATGTATATGTGTATATGTATACATATATATTCCGAAACGGTCCGATACCGAAATATTTCGTTTCATAAGCTAAAACGAAACATAATCCGAAACGAAATTGACAACTTTGGTATTAAGTATTGCTCTTTAGATATATTAAGATAATTAAAAACTTATTGTTGTTTGATGTTGCCAGATATGATCGTGGATATCAAGATGGTCATGAGCTAGATGTCCGTGTTCGGAGATCCGGAGGTAAACATCATAGCCGCAGCCGCAGCCACAGTCGCAGCCGAAGGCACAGCCTGAGCCCCAAGCGGGGACGTGATAAGGGGAACAATAGCCGCAGTAGGAGCCGTAGCAGAAGCCGGAACCGGGGTCATAGTCGAAGCAGGAGTCGTAGTCATGGTGCTAGCAAGTGCATCGACCAGGACGAGGACCGGCATGGTGAGGGGGCTGGGCAAACACATTGGGAATCACCACCATCAAGGAGAAGGATGCCTTCGCCAACCAATCATCACATTGGTAAACCTGTCCATTCACCAAAAATGACATATTATGAAGATCAGGGTGGTTCATCGCCATATAATGGCGAGGACATGGCGAAGGTTCAACCTGATCACTCACCTAATGTCTGGAAGGAGAGATCTGAATCCCCATATTGTAATATGGATAATGGAAAGCTAGGAAGATCAGCTAGTCCAGCACAGTGGCATCAAGGATCTCTGCAGGACCATGGTGACGCTGAAGGGCCAAATGAACCTGTTCGATCACCCTCAGTGCCTTACAATAGGAGTGGCGAGGAAGAAGAGGAAGGTATGATTCTTGCTGATGAGGATGGTGCAATACCCTCTGAAGAGGGTACAACATTGCTTAGGATGGCAACAGCTGAGCAACCTGATTCATTCAATTGATAATATCGGAAATTGATGTTGAAAATTAACAGGACCCCTCTGTTTAACTTGGATGCCATTCTGTGCCATTCTGGGGCACTGCTTCTGCTTAGATTTTTGATGGTGGTGGTTTTGTAACCATGTTTGTAACATTGTAATAAGAATAATATGGATTAACATCGGGTACCTAAGCTTTTGTTAAGCACTCAGACATTTATTTCCTTGCAACCTCTGGAAAGACAACATTAATGGAGGCTTTGTTTGTCAGAATTTTTTTGGTTGTCTACTGTTTGACCAAGAGAGAATGCATCTGTTAGCAGGTAACAGGGATCCTTTTGTCCCTGACCTGGAAGAATCCAGGCTTGTGAAGGATTTCTGGATACCTATGTTCTTATCCACTGGAAGAGTAGCATAAGCTGCTTGACAGGCCAAACTTGATAGAAAATTATTGGAGTGTTTCGTTTCCATTTTATGATATAAAACATAATGCACGGTGCTTTGCAAGTGGATGTTTTTGAGTTGTTATTTCGATCAATTAAGCAGATGATATCCTGAGATATCATCATATGATATCGAAATCTCGCGCAGCACGGGAGTCCGGAGCATAATGTACATTTTGGCCGACTCTATTTTGCCATATTCATTTTTGCTAGCTTCCAGTTATCCATGGTCATGCAGAAGAAAATTAACAGAATTAGTAAAATCTATATGTAATATGAGAAAATTCATCGGATCAAGAATTAATATACAGCCAAGCAATAACATATTATCAATCAAGAACTAATAAAAAATCTTCTAGACAGCCGTCGAGTAAAAGAGTTTTTCTAAAAACAATTAGCGTAATTATCAAAGAAGGCGTTTTTCTTTTTTCCGATCCAAATTCAAGTCCAATGTTGGTTGGTCATTGATATGGATAATGTGCAAAATAGTTAAACTAAATAAATAAAAGGCAGCTTGGACGGCCCCCTGTCCTGGGCGGCCCCCAGTCCTGGGCGGCCCCCCCAGTCTTGGGCGGCCTCCAGAGTCTGGGCGGCCCCTAGAGCTTGGGCGGCCTCCAGAGTCTAGGCGGCTCCTAGAGCTTGGACGGCCCCCTATCCTGGGCGGCCCCCGGTCCTGGGCGGCCCCCCCAGTCTTGGGCGGCCTCCAGAGTCTAGGCGGCTTTAGAACTTAGACGGCCCCCTATCCTGGGCGGCCCCCGGTCCTGGGCGGCCCCACCAGTCTTGGGCGGCCTCCAGAGTCTAGGCGGCCCCTAGAGTCTTGGGCGGCCTCCGGAGTCTAGGCGGCCCCCGGTCCTGGGCGGCCCCACCAGTCTTGGGCGGCCTCCAGAGTCTAGGCGGCCCCTAGAGTCTTGGGCGGCCTCCGGAGTCTAGGCGGCCCCCAGTCCTGGGCGGCCCCCAGTCTTGGGCGGCCCCCTATTCTGGGCGGCCCCCAGTCCTGGGCGGCCCCCCAATCTTGGGCGGCCCCCAGTCCTGGGCGGCCCCCAGTCTTGGGCGGCCTCCAAAGTCCGGGCGGCCTCCGATCCTAGGCGGCCCCTAGAGCTTGGACGGCCCCCAATCTTGGGCGGCCCCCAGTCCTGGGCGGCCCCCCAGTCTTGGGCGGCCTCCAGAGTCTAGGCGGCCCCTAGAACTTGGACGGCCCCCAATCTCGGACGGCCCCCAATCTTGGGCGGCCCCCAGTCTTGGGCGGCCTCCAAAGTCTAGGCGGCCTCCGAGTCTAGGCAGCCCCTAGAACTTGGACGGCCCCCCTATTCTGGGCGGCCCCCAGTCCTGGGCGGCCCCCCAGTCTTGGGCGGCCTCCGAGTCTAGGCGGCCCCTAGAACTTGGACGGCCCCCAGTCCTGGGCGGCCCCCAGTCTTGGGCGGCCCCCTATTCTAGGCGGCCCCTAGAGCTTGGGCGGCCTCCAAAGGTCTAGGCAGCACCCAGCCTCAGGCGATCCCTCGGTTTAAGAATAATCCCCACGTCAGAACCATTAAACAAGATAAGCCGTCATATTCGGAACAGAAATCGAGAAATGCTAAAAACATCATGCCTTAATGGTCCGCATAAGACAAATACCCAAAAGGGGACACTGAACCTCTATTTTGGAGCCAGATCCCTTTTCCCTCACTCTGACGTCTCCACTACCTCTGACATTCCTTTGGGATAACCAAGATCATCATGAAAAAGGATTCCTTCATGAGCAAGTTTCTTAATATCCTTATTAAACATTATCACTGAATGACCACGTAATGCAAGATGAACAATTATCCTACACGTGGACATCCAGGATAATGAGAGAAAAAAAAAGAGAGATAAATAATAATAAAAGGAGGATAAAAAGGGAGAGGAAGGAGGAGGGTGGGGGGACTTCTTCCTTCAAAAGAAAGAAAAAGAAAAAGAGAGAGATCTGAAAGAAGAAACCCTAAACAAATAATCTGGTGATCCAGCATCAACAGATTGGCGCGCCAGGAAGGGGGGCGGGCAGGCTTGTCCTTTTAAGGAGCGAGAGGCGTGCCCCGCTTGAGTGTATTTTGGGTTACAGCAGGGAAATTCTTGGGTTTCTTGGTCACCCGGCATGGGATTGAAGCAAACCCAGAGAAAATTCAAGCCATCCTCAGTATGAGACAACCTATGTGTAAGAAGGAGGTGCAACAACTCACCGGGAGGATAGCAGCGTTAAGCCGATTCCTGTCCAGATCAGCTGAGAGATGTTTGCCCTTCTTTAAAATCCTGCGTTAAAGCAGATGGCTTTGAATGGACAGATGAATGCCAGCAAGCTTTTGAAGAACTCAAGGAGTTCTTAGCTACACCACCCCTACTATCTAAGCCGGAGGAGGGAGAGAAGCTTTTCCTTTATTTGGCGGCTTCTTCGGAAGCCGTTAGTTCTGTTTTGGTGCGTGTCGGCGACCATGCCATTCAACGACCTGTATATTATACTAGCAAAGTACTTCATGGTCCGGAGGAGAGGTATTCTAAAGCAGAGAAAGTCATCTTCGCTTATTCGTTTCTGCCCGGCGACTCAGACCTTATTTCCAAGCTCATCCTATAGTCGTCCTCACTGATCAACCTCTCAGAGCCATTTTGTCGCGGCCCGACACTTCTGGCCGGCTAGCCAAGTGGGCCATCAAACTGGGAGAGTTCGACTTATCATTTCAACCCAGGGCATCTTGAAATCTCAGGTTTTGGCTGATTTCTTAGTAGAATGCACCTGGTCGGAACAGCCTCAAGAAGAACTTCCCCGAATTCTGTCGGATAATGAGGTGACGGATCATGAAGCCTGGGTCCTCCATGTTGATGGGGCCTCTAACTCACAAGGCAGCAGAGCTGGACTCATTCTCGCTAGCCCGGAGGGCACGATAGTAGAATATGCTCTTCGTTTTCTCTTTGAAGCCACCAATAATCAAGCTGAGTATGAGGCTTTGCTGACCGGAATCAAGCTAGCGCATGGAATGGGAATCAGAAGTCTTCGAGTCTTCACCGACTCACAGCTCATTTCCGCCCAAGTATTGGGAGAGTATGAGGCCCGTGACCCTATCATGTTTCAATATCTGAATAAAGTTAGATCATTGATTCCCTTATTAGATCACTTTGTTATTAGTTATATACCCAGAGGCGAAAATGCTAGGGCCGACATGTTGGCCCGATTAGCTACCTCCATGGATAGTTCTATGGGGAAGACCTATATTGAGTATCTGGAGGCACCTAGCATCGAAGCCACTGAGGAGGTCCTGCCCATTATCCAAAAAGAAACCTGGATGGAACCTTATGTCCGGTATCTAAAAGACGGCGTTCTCCCGGTTGATCTTGAAGAAGCTAAGCTGCTTAAGCGGAGGGCTTCCAAATTTGTGCTATTAGAAGGTCAACTTTATAAAAAATCCTTCTCTCAGCCCCTCCTCAAATGTGTTAGTTCAGTAGATGCTGATTATGTCCTTAGGGAAATTCATGAAGGCATCTGTGGGAATCATTCTGGAGGACGATCTTTAGCACGCAAGGCTCTCCGACAAGGATACTACTGGCTCACCATGCAAGAGATGCAACAGAATTAGTGAAAAGATGTGATTCATGCCAACGGTACGCCTACATTCAACGGCAACCGTCTTCTCAGCTAATTCTCTTTCTTCCCCCTGGCCCTCGCTCAGTGGGGTATGGATATCCTCGGCCCTTTCCCCCCTGCGACAGGACAGCGCAAATTTCTACTAGTGGCCATTGATTATTTTACTAAATGGGTCGAGGCTGAAGCACTTGCCAAAATTACTGAAGCTAAAGTTAAAACCTTTTTCTGGAAAAGCCATTATTTGTCGCTACGGCGTCCCACACACTCTTATCACCGACAATGGCCGACAGTTTGACAACAACGCCTTTCGGACTTTCTGTACTGACCTCGGTATCGTGCAACGATTCACCTCCGTCGGCCATCCACAATCTAACGGAGAAGCTGAAGTTACAAATCGCATGATATTACGAGGACTAAAGAACTAGATTGGATACATCCAAAGGAAGATGGGTAGAAGAGCTCCCGAGCGTACTATGGGCATACCACACAACACCCAGAGTACCGACAGGAGAGACGCCATTCAACCTGGTTTTTGGTTCCGAAGCTGTTATTCCCGTTGAAATTGGCTTGCCAAGTGGCCGAGTAGAAGCATATAATGGGCAGACAACCTCCCCGGCTTAAGAGCCAGTCTTGACCTCATTGATGAAGCAAGAGATCAGGCTCGAGTTAAGATTGCAGCATACCAACAACGGGTAGCAAGATATTACAACGCTCGCGTCCGCCGAAGGACTTTCGTCAGAGAGACTTAGTTCTAAGAAGAGCTTCGGTGTCCAAACCAACGGAAGGGGGCAAACTATCCCCGAACTGGGAAGGACCCTATCGGGTGAGAAAGGTTCTTCACCGTGGAGCATACCAGCTAGAAGATCTAGACGGACAACTAATTCCCCGAACATGGAATGCAGACAACCTTCGGCCGTATTACCAGTGATATGATGTATTTGCGTAAACGTTAAATAAGTCTGCACTTTTGAACACATATCTTTGAATAATTACTCAGGGCGACTTAAGCGGCCTCGGCCACGACAGGCGGCTCGACGGCCCTACGGTCCAAAGGACACCCCCAGGCCGGTGTAACTCACCCCTGAGGAGGTTCAAGTCCTCGACTTAAGCGGCCTCGGCCACGACAGGCGGCTCGACGGCCCTACGGTCCAAAGGACACCCCCAGGCCGGTGTAACTCACCCCTGAGGAGGTTCAAGTCCTCGACTTAAGCGGCCTCGGCCACGACAGGCGGCTCGACGGCCCTACGGTCCAAAGGACACCCCCAGGCCGGTGTAACTCACCCCTGAGGAGGTTCAAGTCCTCGACTTAAGCGGCCTCGGCCACGACAGGCGGCTCGACGGCCCTACGGTCCAAAGGACACCCCCAGGCCGGTGTAACTCACCCCTGAGGAGGTTCAAGTCCTCGACTTAAGCGGCCTCGCCCACGACAGGCGGCTCGACGGCCCTACGGTCCGAAGGACACCCCCAGGCCGGTGTAACTCACCCCTGAGGAGGTTCAAGTCCAAGTATAACTCATTCCTAAGAAAGTGTGAATCCCTGGTTAGGGTAACTTTGAGTTGCGCTTCAAGAATAGTCAAGTACTGGCAGGCTATCTAAATCAAGCAGCACCATTGTCTTGATCAGCAAACGGGAGCCAAAAATAAAGCAAAGGAAATATTGAACTAAACCAGATCGATAAAAAGTAACATTCATTCATTTGGAGTTAAACCTTGTCAGCAGACGGATTTTTACAACAAAAAGGTCCTTAAATGGAACCGAATTTAAGATAAAAATCAAGATAAAACTCAACACCCTGGATCAGTTTTTGAAGGCTCTTTCTCAGCGTCAGGATTGGCAGCCGGCTCCTCGGCCAGAGGCTTTTCTGCAGCGAGAGTCTCAGCCGCCACTGCCTCACTCACCACATCTTCGACCTCCCTATCGGAAACTTCTTCGTCATCTATGGGTCGAATACGCTCGAGGTCCTTCAAGTTGAATTGTCGGGCCAGTATCCGTTTACATTTCTCAAAGCCTTCCACAAAAGCGTCTAGGGCAGCCTCCTGGAACTCCGCTTCAAAATCTGGGGAGCCCTTATATTCTTTGATAGCATCCCTGGCTCTAGCTTCCGCTATGGCCACCTTTTCCCGAGCGCTGGCCTCAGCCACAGCTATCTTTTCCTGAGCTTCGGTCTCAATCGCAGCCATCTTCTTCTGAGCCTCTATCATTGCTGCTGCGACTCTATCAAGGGCATTTTTGGTGTCCTTCTCAGCTAAAACCAGCTTTTCCATGGCGTCACGAGCGGTGGCCTCTGCACTATCTGCTCGATTCTCCGTGTGTTCCAGCCTGAGGGAAGTTTCTTTTAACTTTTCTTCTGTTGGCAGCAACCTTGCTCGAACCTCACACAGCTGAGCGTCTAAACTCCGCAGTTCTTGCTCTGCCCTTCCTTTCCAGGTCCGATAATCTTCCTGCATGACCCGAAGGTCATGCAATGCTTTTGATTCTCGGGCCCTAGAATCCACCAACTCTTTATCTAGACTGGCATTCCGGGACTTAGCTTTGTCTAAGTCTTCGCGCAGCACGAAGAGACCATTAGCCGTCTGCGAAACGCACTCGGTCAGTATCTAAGTTTGATAACCAAAAAAGAAGCAAAAATCAGACTTTACCTGCAGGGTAGCGGTAAACATAGTATCAAACGCCTCTGCCTGTGTTACCTTCCTCAGCTTATCTTGAAATCTGGGCAAGGCCGCGAGCTTAAGGATTGTCTCTGATAGACAACTCTTGTATCCGATATTCTCGCCAGGTGGTTGGGGAGCCGAGCGCAGGGTCCTTGAAGTACCCGGTGAGGCGGGAGCAGGAACATCAGCTTCCATCGATAACGAAGGACCCGGCAAGTCAGCTTTAGCTGCTTCTACGTCCCTTGTAGATTCCCCAACACTCTGCGCGGGAGATGGAATGCTCTCGGCAGGACCTCCTACAGGGACCCTCGTCGGAGGACTCATTTCCTCTTCACTATCCTCTATCAAGGTCGCCTCAGGGATGACCGCTGGAGGTTGGACCTGACTGTCCGATCCCAGTTGACGGGGTCTTTTAGGTTCGCCCCCCGCTGGCGTATCACGTCCACTCCTCTCCCTTTTTCGAAGCTGTGATACCAAGAAATCCCGAGAGAACTTCATTGCTACAAAATGACAAACATAGGGTTAGCTAAAGAGAAAAAAGAAAAAAGAAAAGGTAAATTCTTTGAAGCTCACCGGGCGCTGCAGCCAGCGACACCGGCACGAACGCAGCCTCCCGGAGATTACCCTCCGATAGTAACTCCCTACTAGGGGGAATAATTGTAGAAATTAAAGTATTAAATAGCTCGCGGTCTTTTTCTTCAATGCTCGCGTTCTGGTTTGGGCTGGTATCTGGGGTACCCCAATCCACATCTAACCCCTCCAAGTGCGCATAAAAAAACCTAGACTTCCACCCTTTGATTTTGGAGGGGAGGTTGAGTTTTAGAACCCTTTTAGGTCTTGAAGCAAAACTCCACCACCCATCCCTAACTGGGTTTCGGATTCTATACAGGGACCTAAACAAAGAGAGTCTAGCAGAGGCTCCATGGAAAGAGCAAAGGACTAAAAACGAAAATATAACTCGGATGGAATTGGGAGTGAGCTGTGCCGGAATAAGGTGGTACCGATTTAACAGATTTATAAAAAAGGGGTGAAACGGCAATCGTAGACCGCTCTTAAAAAACTCTTCGTATAGAGCGATCTTACCCGGTTGCCCTCGACTAACCCTGTCCTCTGGAAGAGGGACAGAAAGCTCAATGTTATCCGGAACTCCAAATTGAGCCCTAAGATTTCTAAGGTCCTGTGAGGAGATTACTGAAGCAATGTCCGCCGGCCCACCTAGTTTGGAGACAGCCACAGGAGGCTCCACCTCATGGCCGGCAGACGAACCAGGAGCCCTAAGAGATTGAGGTGATGACCTAGACACGGGTTGACTGGAGTGAGCAGCGGGTTGGTCCCCGCGGATGATAACCCCTCCCAAGGCCTCTCGACGTGCCCGAAGGATCTCCTCTCGGGAGGGCTCCTTCATGGGACCCTTGCCTTTTCTATCTACGGAAGGGTCCATAAAGAAAAAGGAGGAGGAAAAAGCCAACTAACCTGGGCTTGAGGAGGTAAAGACGGAGGAAGACACACAAAATCGAGAACTAAAGGGAAGGGACGATCTTTTTGACGTATATATAAGCCAGACATGACGCCTCGGGCGCCACAAGAATACATGATGGCTCGTCCGTATAGCCGGACAGGTGAAAAGACGCCATCCTCTCAGAAACACGCGCCTCCCCTCCTTTCCCTTTTTCCAAAGTATCACTTATCACATACTGAATTTTTAAAATTCAAATTTTTGCGCCCTTCCTCCTTGCATACGTATGCCACACACATACAAGAAAGATGGGCGAGGGGGCATATGATATGGATAATGTGCAAATAGTTAAACTAAATAAATAAAAGGCAGCTTGGACGGCCCCCTGTCCTGGGCGGCCCCCAGTCCTGGGCGGCCCCCCCAGTCTTGGGCGGCCTCCAGAGTCTGGGCGGCCCCTAGAGCTTGGGCGGCCTCCAGAGTCTGGGCGGCCCCTAGAGCTTGGGCGGCCTCCAGAGTCTAGGCGGCTCCTAGAGCTTGGACGGCCCCCTATCCTGGGCGGCCCCCGGTCCTGGGCGGCCCCCCAGTCTTGGGCGGCCTCCAGAGTCTAGGCGGCTTTAGAACTTAGACGGCCCCCTATCCTGGGCGGCCCCCGGTCCTGGGCGGCCCCACCAGTCTTGGGCGGCCTCCAGAGTCTAGGCGGCCCCTAGAGTCTTGGGCGGCCTCCGGAGTCTAGGCGGCCCCCGGTCCTGGGCGGCCCCACCAGTCTTGGGCGGCCTCCAGAGTCTAGGCGGCCCCTAGAGTCTTGGGCGGCCTCCGGAGTCTAGGCAGCCCCCAGTCCTGGGCGGCCCCCAGTCTTGGGCGGCCCCCTATTCTGGGCGGCCCCCAGTCCTGGGCGGCCCCCAATCTTGGGCGGCCCCCCAATCTTGGGCGGCCCCCAGTCCTGGGCGGCCCCCAGTCTTGGGCGGCCTCCAAAGTCCGGGCGGCCTCCGATCCTAGGCGGCCCCTAGAGCTTGGACAGCCCCCAATCTTGGGCGGCCCCCAGTCCTGGGCGGCCCCCAGTCTTGGGCGGCCTCCAGAGTCTAGGCGGCCCCTAGAACTTGGACGGCCCCCAATCTCGGACGGCCCCCAATCTTGGGCGGCCCCCAGTCTTGGGCGGCCTCCAAAGTCTAGGCGGCCTCCGAGTCTAGGCAGCCCCTAGAACTTGGACGGCCCCCCTATTCTGGGCGGCCCCCAGTCCTGGGCGGCCCCCCAGTCTTGGGCGGCCTCCGAGTCTAGGCGGCCCCTAGAACTTGGACGGCCCCCAGTCCTGGGCGGCCCCCAGTCTTGGGCGGCCCCTATTCTAGGCGGCCCCTAGAGCTTGGGCGGCCTCCAAAGGTCTAGGCAGCACCCAGCCTCAGGCGATCCCTCGGTTTAAGAATAATCCCCACGTCAGAACCATTAAACAAGATAAGCCGTCATATTCGGAACAGAAATCGAGAAATGCTAAAAACATCATGCCTTAAATGGTCCGCATAAGACAAATACCCAAAAGGGGACACTGAACCTCTATTTTGGAGCCAGATCCCTTTTCCCTCACTCTGACGTCTCCACTACCTCTGACATTCCTTTGGGATAACCAAGATCATCATGAAAAAGGATTCCTTCATGAGCAAGTTTCTTAATATCCTTATTAAACATTATCACTGAATGACCACGTAATGCAAGATGAACACTTATCCTACACGTGGATATCCAGGATAATGAGAGAAAAAAAGAGAGAGATAAATAATAATAAAAGGAGGATAAAAAGGGAGAGGAAGGAGGAGGGTGGGGGGACTTCTTCCTTCAAAAGAAAGAAAAAGAAAAAGAGAGAGATCTGAAAGAAGAAACCCTAAACAAATAATCTGGTGATCCAGCATCAACAGTCATCAAGACGGATCATTTTCCACGCCAGGCAGTTCTGCGGTGCTGAATAATTTTGAACAACAAAACTTATTATAGTATTATTTGAAAATTTGAAGTCACTTGGATCATAACAGTTCAGTACTCAGTGCTGCCAGTTTACCATCTTCAACATATCTTCTACGCAGAAAACCGCAACAAGTTTGATAGCTTCAATGATTTAAAAAGCTAATTAAAATCGTTAAAATATTAAATATTTAGCTCATCCTTCATCCACCTTGACAGAACAACACCAATTAAGGAAAAAATGAAAACTGACCAAACTTATAAATTTTTTTTTTTTTTTTTTCTCCAGAGCGCTGCTTGCGGCTTGTCAAAATGATATTTAGCACCTGCAATAGCAGGCATTGTTTTACATCAAAACTTCGATACATTCTCCAAAGAACGCAATAACAATTTTAGATAATGTTCATGGATGCATGATGTTTTAAAGGGATTCATAAACATATGCGTGCTACGTTCTTTGATGAATTATTCATATTTTTGGAAAAATATGCATTATATGTATACTTTAATTCAAAAAGCTGAAAAAGAATACATATATAATATCATATAAAAAAAGATGTATGGAATACAAGAAATATTTGTCAAGAAGAGATACCTACGAACAATATTCAAACCAATATTTAAATGAATATGCAACACTAATTTTCCATCAGACATGAAATATCATGCATGCAAATAAGTCTAAGCAATGTAATAATCCATATGACATCTCACAGGGCATGCATTTCTAAATCTTTATGTCAGACATGAATTTTGAAGCAGTGACAATCTCTTGCACATTCCTGAACGTACAAATGGAGTTCCTAAAATTTAGAACTTGTGTTACTAAGCTATTTTTTTGCATGTGTGCTCATAACCAGTAATAATCAATACAGAGATATAGCAAAATGAACTTATTATACATCTTCTACGAGTTCCAGTCCTTCCATTGGCACATATAGAACAATTTGGACTGGGGTTTGTTTGGTCTCTCTGCTCATGAATCAATATGATAGCCCTACACCTGAAAAGAGAATGTACTGCTTATAGGTTCACTCATAATCCATGAGAACATGATAAATCTGCTATTTAGATAAAAAAATACTGTAATGATAAGAAATTAATTTAAGACATTATAATGAAAGTCAAGGCCACCATGCAATTACGCAATGGTATTTGAGCAAAGGTAAATATAAAAAAGTTGTGGACATAAAGGAAAAGTTGTGGTTCCATCTATTTTGCGTTTTGCTCTCTTGGTAAAGCACAAATAATGTCTTATGCAAACCAGGGAAACAAAACTGAAAAAAAAAAGATTCTAGTCATGAGTTTTTTATATTTTTTGCATAACAGTGAATGTAAAACCTACTTTTAATTTAATACTTTACTACGTTGTCACAATTTGCTCACCAACTGCTGCCTAAACCTCTTTGTGAACTATGTTTTGTGGATAATCGGATGGAACATCAGTTTCTGCTTCCAAATGAATTTTCAAGACTTTCTTGCTGTTACACATGATAATGCAACATATAGTTGGCCATGAGAGAACATTGGGATTAGTAAAAATAATCCAACAAGGTCTGGAGTTTGTCATTGACTCCTAATTATCGACATCGCAAAGGCAATATGGAGCAGAAATTTTCTTCTTTTTAAAACAAGCAGCACATCATCTTTTTAACTTGACATTATGATTCTTGGAACGGCAAACATGATTGACACTGTTTGACCTTGTAGCTACTTCACATCCAATGATCCTTTGGCCAAGCTTTTTAACAATAAAATGTGCACCATTACAACACCCTAGTTCTTGATTTAGATTTCACAATAACATTATTGGACAATTGACTTTTAACTTCAAAGAATGGATTGCCATTCCAAAATATTGTAATGCATTTAAAAGCTTGGTTTTAGCTATAATTCTACTTTATCCTCACTCATTGAAACCCTAGTGTCAGGGATTATATATTATGCTGGCAAATCCTACTCAATTATTGAACATAACATCATTAACATTTTTCTCTATGCTAAAATTATTTTTTTGGATAGCATGGATATCACTCATGGTATCAAAAGAAGGATATATGGTAGATATCAAACCACCATGCCTTTCTCAGAAAGGATTAAATAATTATAATATGAAAGTTCACTAATTCTTCCGCTGAATGGTATGCCCCTTGTATTGTCCTGCATCCCAACATGTATCCCTATTTGTCCTTTCATTCGGTTTAAGGTAACCATAAGAGTAAAACATTTGTTTGGATTCAAAAATTACATATCCCATCTAGGAACCCTGTGGAGCCTTATATTCAAAGTAACACTACAATTCAAGGTGTATAGCAACTTATACTATAATAGTGAGCTTACAAAGAATCTCACTTTTTATGTTTAGAGAAGAATTTGTGAAATCAGATTTATAAATATTTTATTAAATATATTATGAATAGATGCTAGATTTCAATGTTTGATATGCATATAGATAAGAATATCCTGGATGAAAAAATCGACATCAAAACTACTAGCGGCAAAGGGTCTGGGTGCGAACCTTGATGAGGATGAAGAAGGCAAAGGAGAGGATAGATGAGGTGCCCAATAATGGAAGAGGGTGGCATGAATTTTAAAGAGGAGGAAGTGGCCATAAACTTTCTGAAGGTGGTTGAACTTAATAGTAACATCAAGGGTGATCATGAGGAGTGACAACGATGGAGTGGAGAAGGAGAAGGGAAGAAAAGAAAGAGAAGAAAATTTATTTTAATTAAAATACTTACTTGAGCAGTTGCAACTCATCCCATAATTATTTTAACTTGAAGTCAAACTGCTGCAAGATAATCTTGAGTTGTAGTATAATGAGCATCTTGACAACTAAGCTAACTTGTAAATTAACTTGCAAACATCCGCACGAATCGCAATTTGACTTGCATGCAGCCAAACAAGTGGGTTAATTTATACTTGCAATATGACCTGCATGATAACCCCTCTTAAAGTGCATAAACCTCGTTTTAATACTAATTTTAGGTATATATAAAGCGAAGGGAGAAAAAGAACTTAATAACCCCCTCTAAACATTGTCATCACTCCCTGGCCCTTCTCTCTCTCTCTCTCTCTCTCCTTGCCTACCTAGGCATCAACTTTCTCATATCAACTTATAGCCATAGATACAAGGCTTTGTTCCATTGTGATTCAAAGTCTTCGCGGCGCCTCCTTCGACATGCACCCACCCTCATTTCTACCTATTTTAGTGTCTCATCACCTCTTTCTTCGGTACTGCTCTGCCTCTATTTCCACTTGTTTCAATGCCGCCATTGCCTTCTCCGGCACTGCCCTACTCCACCCATCTTTCATATGTTGAATCACTCAAAGTGCAGCCCAATCTCATTTTATTGCAAGAAATGGTCCAATATTAGTGGTATGTTCCATCTTGGTATTTCAATCCAATTGCATTCATCATCCTCATCTAAAGAAGTTCATTCAACACTTTCATTTCCAAGATCAGATATCCACTCTGCAAATGATGATGCCTCTAAATCTAGGCATGAACTTGAAATGCTAGGTTGCAACTCATACATTTTTGTCAAGACATTGCACTGTTTCCATAATTCTGATCTGTACATATGTCACTACAATTTATTCCAACCATTCTTTTGGAACAATGAATGAAATTGCTAGAAATCTCCTCAAGTGCCACTGTTTCACTACCAAATGGTCTTGATTTTTTTTTTCCCCCAATAAATCTCTAAATCCTTGATCAAGGACGTCAAACGCAAAGCAATTTGTCGTCATAGCTTCGCCCCTAGATGGCCAAAGTTGTTGCTTAAATCAAGAATGATTGTGCTGGCTATGTGATTTTTTAACACTGTTCTGCAGATATTTGAACAACTGCATTAGGATCCAGTCGTTTTAAGCATCTCTCTCAATCATCAAGTGATGGCTTCAATGTGCATCCCATAAATTTTTTTTTTGTTTTGTTTTGGATTTGACCAGTTCATTGAACGTTAAAATCATTGAGAAAATGTGCCTAAGCTGACGGGGCATTGCCCAATGAGAAGCTTCAAGCAGAGCCATATTCCATTCATGGTCATCATCTAATAAGCCCAATGCAAGATATACCGCCTTGAATGCTGGATGCAATAATACTCTATTCCAGACAAAGATGGGCTAAACCTTAAGTTCATTTTCATCCTAAATCCGTCACATGCTGCTGGAAAACTGGAAGAAGTGAAGCAGCAAAATAAATACAAATATCATTCTCTCTAAGCACATGTTAAACATTTTAAGACAATTCAATCATGTCTAGAACACACGGACTAACACAAAAATGGAACAGGAGAAAAAGAACACTCATGCAGCCTTCGGCTTGATTTTCTTCACCCTGGAATACAGGAAAACTCCAGCGAGTGCCACACCAGTTCCTGCAAGACAAATGTTTTATAGGGTAAGCTATAGATGTCACACTCAAAGAGGCATCCAATACATCTGGTCTAAGTTAAACCACACAAATATAAGGAGTTACCGAGTGAATTGATGAACGAAACAGGAGTTCTGAAAAAGATAACCGAGGTCACAATGACGACCACCCTCTTCACACAGTTGCCCACGGAATGGGTTACAGGTGACACCCTTGCCAGTATCATGTATGAAACCTAACAGAGCATTTATACAAAGCAAACCAAATGATGAAGCTTAAACAAGGGAAATTTGCAAAACAAGATATGTGATGGATAGAATTTTCAAAAGAAAGGCAGGCCATTGAGAAAAAATTGAAAGCACTGTTACAGCAAAACAGAAACTACATTGCCTTGGAACGTTAAATGAGGGGGGAAAAAATCCCCAAAAGATGGATTAAGACCTACTTAGGAACTATGAACTAGGGGACACCTTTACAAAATTTCAGTGTTCCAGAGCATCTCATGGTTGCTTGCATACATGTAGGCATATCATGCATTATATTCATTATATTGGTAATTTCAGCAAGTGAATTCACCTTTTTTTATGGCTGGAAAACAAAATGGTCATTGACTTGTGCAGAGTGATCTGTAGCACTGGTCAATTAAATCCAGGTGACTCCCCCAAGTGCAACTTCTACTATTACTTGAATCATGTTAGCTTTACTGCTAAAAAATAACTTAGAGGTTGATAAGCCAACCAAAATCTTAAAACCATGATTCTTTTTACAGTATATTACGGTTTCAAATATCAAGTTACAAGGGCATATGAATAGCTAGCTGGCTGATATGGCACATGTCATGCACCATAGCAACAAATGGTACTGATGACGCCAAGTCACCGCCTTCGAACGTCGGGGACGACGGATGTCTCGCTCCGGGAAATCCTGCAAGAAAAGTCCCCGGGGACCGGTAGCACCGGTGGGGACCCTCCGACGATCAAGTTAGTGGCTTGGGTTCAGACAAGGAACCACCCCCCGCGAAGAGAAGCTGGGGCAGTTAGGGTTTTGATCAAAAGGAGAAAGCTCAGAGAGTCAGTTCGGATCCCCTTACAGCCTGAATATGTCTCTTTTATACCTGTCTGAATACCGTGACGTGCAGCTTCGGAAGACCTTTCTTGTACTGTCATTGATGGACGGGCTGGGCTCCTATTGCTAGAGGCGGCGAGTCGTACATCCTAGTAAGGTGGTGGCGCACAGAGGCGTGCAACGCGCCAAACATCGTTATGAGGCATGACCCTCCGTACCGGGGCACACTTTACAGGAGTACTAAATGGTACTACGGCAAGGCACAGCCATGTGCCGAAGATCATGCGTGAGCACCGTGCATGCTGACAGTTGCTGTTTTCTTGGCGGTTGAATAGCGTGTCGACCATGCACCTGAGGCCAGTAGGGGCCCCACCCGACCCGAGGGGTGCCGGAGGTGGGGAAATGACCGCCGAGGCTGGTAGGGGCCCCGGGGTTAAGGATGACCCCACCCCGACCCCGAGGGGGTGCCGGGGGTGGGGACCCGAGGCCGGTAGGGGCCCCGGGGTTTGATGACCCCACCCCGACCCCGAGGGGGTGCCGGAGGTGGGGAAATGACCGTTCACCCCGAGGCGGTAGGGGCCCCGGGGTTAAAATGATGACCCCACCCCGACCCCGAGGGGGTGCCGGAGGTGGGGAAATGACCCCGAGGCCGGTAGGGGCCCCGGGGTTAAGAAATGATGACCCCACCCCGACCCCGAGGGGGTGCCGGATGGGGAAATGACCGACCCCGAGGCGGTAGGGGCCCCGGGGTTTGATGACCCCACCCCGACCCCGAGGGGGTGCCGGGAAATGACCGAGGCCGGTAGGGGCCCCGGGGTTTGATGACCCCACCCCGACCCCGAGGGGTGCCGGAGGGGAAATGACCCGAGGCGGTAGGGGCCCCGGGGTTTGATGGTGGGGCCGAGGGGTAGGGGCCCCGGGGTTTCCCGATGGGGACCGAGGCCGGTAGGGGCCCCGGGGCCCCACCCCGAGGGGGTGCCGGAGGTGGGGAAATGAACCCCGAGGCGGTAGGGGCCCCGGGGTTTGATGACCCCACCCCGACCCCGAGGGGGTGCCGGAGGTGGGGAAATGACCCCGAGGCCGGTAGGGGCCCCGGGGTTAAGGATGACCCCACCCCGACCCCGAGGGGGTGGGGGCCCGAGGCCCCGGGGTTTGATCCCGACCCCGATGGGGACCGAGGCCGGTAGGGGCCCCGGGGTTAAGAAATGATGACCCCACCCCGACCCCGAGGGGGTGCCGGAGGTGGGGAAATGACCGTTCACCCCGAGGCCGGTAGGGGCCCCGGGGTTAAGAAATGATGACCCCACCCCGACCCCGAGGGGGTGCCGGAGGTGGGGAAATGACCGTTCACCCCGAGGCCGGTAGGGGCCCCGGGGTTAAGAAATGATGACCCCACCCCGACCCCGAGGGGGTGCCGGAGGTGGGGAATGACTGACTGCCGTTACCTGCCTGATGACGTTGGGATCAGTCATATCAGATGCCCCCTCGCCCCTGGGGCGAAGCGGGTCCCACCGCTGAGGCCCAAGGGGCGTTCTCCACGTGGCTGATCCCTAGCCTTGTTCCTTATGCGGACGGTACGGGGGATGCAAAGAGACGGCCTTCCGTATCACGCCAGCCACGATCGCCCTCGAAAGTGAGGATCAACTCTTCGAAGTCCGCGCGGAAAGGTGCGTAATGATTTCTTCCCATTACGGCGATATCAACGGGGGCCCCACCATCGGTCGGGGGCGTATCGCGCCGCGCGCTGGGGCATTCCTCGAGGCGAGCCAGCGTATGGTGAAGGGCCGCGTGGCCGACGGGACATGGCGGGATGTTTTGAAAACCCCACAAAGCCAGGCGAGGGGGAAGGAACTGGCACCATACCACCCCATCATCGTCTTCCTCTGCCTGTTCCCTAGTGCTCCTGCAACCTGCAAGCTCGCGTCCGACTTTCCTTGTTTCTCCAGGTCAGCTTCTTTCATCTTGATTCTTCTTTTTTCATGAGTCTACCCTCTTGGACATCGGAGGACGGTTCTGAGGACCGTCCTCCCTCTGTGGGGCCCCAAACCCCTTCTCCTTCTCCTCCAGTCGAATGGTCCTCTGATTCAGAGGACCACATTCCTTTGGCCCGGCGGCAGGCCGCCGGCGGAGCCGCCGGTGGAGCTGCCGGTGGAGCCTCGTTGAGGGGTCGTCGGCCGGGGGTCGGGACCTCCTCGAGGGTGGAGGAATCCCCAGGGGGGGTAGCCTCCTCGATGACACGGTCGGATCTGGAAAGGATCCGGGCCCGTTATCGGATCCCTCAGGAGATCAAATTATTTCTTCCGACCCCCGACGACCGGGTTATCTCCTCCCGACCCGGTCGCGTAGCTTTTTACGAGGTCTGCCTACAGGTAGGCCTCCGTCCTCCTTTCCACCCTTTTTTATCACGCTCCTTGACTTCTATTCCTTAACCCCCTCCCAGCTAGTCCCGAACTCTTGTCGGGTAATTAGCGCCTTTGTTATCCTTTGTCATCGCCTAGGTATTACCCCTAGGGTCAGTTTGTTCCGTAACTTTTATTCTCTTCGGGCCCAGAAGGGTGGTGGGTGTTTCAGCCCCGACCCAATAGGGTCATCAAACTCCTTTTGCCTTCATCGATTAAGGGGTGGAAACCCCGTTTCTTTTTGCTAATATCGATCAAGTCCGGCCCCGGTGGGGGAACCCCGACCTCCGAGGGAATGTCGCGACCGTCCAGCCTGGGGACCGGGAAGCGATGGGGGCCTTGCTGACTGCCGAGATTCCCCGGTACACCCTACTGCTAGGGGAGGAGAACTTCGAGTTGGCGGGCCTAGTCTCCCATCGGGGTAAGTCCTCTTCGCACTTAGCTAAAAATCCCTTTCCTCTCTTTTCTTTTCTTTTTTTTTTTTTTTTTTTTTTGCTGAAAACTTGACTTGCATTGTGCAGCAATGAAGGTTCCGAGGGCGAAATTGTTAAAGGTCATCAAGAAAGGGGTCGGGAAGGATCATCCGGGGGGCAGCAAGCCCCGGCCCCGAAGCGCTTGGTGATCCGGGCTCCTCCTCCTCCGCGAGGGCCTCCTCCCCAGCGAGGACCTCCCCTCCCGGGATTCCGCAACACATCCCTGTCCCCGCGGAGGTCGACCTCACGGCCGACACTCCACCGGAGGCTGGAGCCGCAGCGGGAGGTACCGCTGCAGAGTCGGTGGCGGGGGAGCCCGTGCCGACCGGAGGGCTCCCGGCTCCCGAGGGAGCGACTTCATTTGGTGCCAGCCGGGACTGGGGTGAGGGGCCATCCGGTCCCACCAGTCCAGCCCCCGAGGGGCCGGTTAGGGGCGACCCGCCCACAGGGCCGGGGAGGTCAGAGGCGGCAGAGGGAAGTGGGGACGCATCCAGGTCGCCCCTGGACTTCCTGGGTGATGGCTATTTGGCCGAGCGGGTCCTGGGCTCGGTTCTGGACCCTAGGATCACCGAAGGCCTCGGTCGTCAGAAGACAGGCGAATTTTTCAGGGAATCTTATGCCGCTGCGTTCAGGGTAGGCGACCTTTTGCCCTTTATCCTTATTGTTCATGTATACATATTTGCTGACTTGAGGCTTGTGCGCGCAGATTGTGCATTCCCTAAAGGCCGCTAGGGAGGTGATCCGCGGGGAGAAGAACCTTCTCCGGGAGATGCAGGATCGCGCAGAGGCAGCAGAGAAGGCACTGGGGGAGATCAAAGAGTCCTGCGCCAGCGAGGTAAGAGCCGCCGAGGGCAAAGCGGAGATCGAGGCCAACCGCGCGCGCGCGGCGATCTCCCAGATGATGGAGTCCGAGAGCGCGGTTATGGCGAGAGACATTCACATCTCGGAGCTAACCGAGGCTCTTCGGGAGGCGAGGAACGGGCGGGAGCGGCGTCGGAGGAGGCTAGAGCGGCGAGAGCAGAGGCCGAAGCGGCAAAAGAAGAGGCTGGCCGGCATAAGGAGTTAGGTCGCGCCAGAGAAACCGAGAGGGACGCAGCGGAAGCCTTAGCCGCAGAAAAAACTCGAGCTGCTAGGCTTGTCGAAGAGTACAGGTCGTCTGAGCGTTACACAGACGACCTAGCCGAAGCTTCGGCCGCCGCGTTCCTCGACGGATTCCAGTATGCCAAAGAAAAAGTGGCCAAGGACCTAGATTTCCCCGCGCCCTGGAGGTTGAGCCAGAGCCATCGTCGGACCCGCCCCTTCCGATGACGAACCCGCACCGGCGGAGCCCTGAACTCGCACCCGTTACTTTGCTGCTTTTTTTTTTTTTTTTTTTGTAAGCCCGACTATGTCGGGGTTTTGTAATCCCCTTCTATTAATGAAAGTACCTTTCTCGACGACTTCTGCACTGTTATTGACTTTGCTGTTTGACATGTGCCACACGAGTCCGTTCGTCCCGACGATTCTAGGGAACACCTTCCTACCCACGCCGTTCCGCCTTAATTACATGAACCGCTAGTTAAAGTTAGGTGGGTTGAATCTTGGGAGCGGGGCACCGCTGACCGGACTAGGCCGGTAGGCGCCCTTGGGGCCACAGGCGTGACGCTTGATCAAGCATCGAACCTGGCGTTGGTCTGGCGCGCGGCTTGATGCCCGCGGGACTTGGCTTTGACCTGACCGGTAGAGTGCGGGTCCTGACTGCGAAGAACCCTTTACGTCAATCCGCCGGCGGTTAGCCGGGTTTTATGCTTGAGGGCTTTAAGTGCCGACGAAGTGCCGGGCTTTTGTTGTTGAGAGCCGGTGGTACACCGCTCTGCCAGTGGTACACTGGGCTTATGCCTGGCTGGTGCAGGGCTTTGAGTGCCGACGAAGTGCCGGGCTTTTGTTGTTGAGAGCCGGTGGTACACCGCTCTGCCAGTGGTACACTGGGCTTATGCCTGGCTGGTGCAGGGCTTTGAGTGCCGACGAAGTGCCGGGCTTTTGTTGTTGAGAGCCGGTGGTACACCGCTCTGCCAGTGGTACACTGGGCTTATGCCTGGCTGGTGCAGGGCTTTGAGTGCCGACGAAGTGCCGGGCTTTTGTTGTTGAGAGCCGGTGGTACACCGCTCTGCCAGTGGTACACTGGGCTTATGCCTGGCTGGTGCAGGGCTTTGAGTGCCGACGAAGTGCCGGGCTTTTGTTGTTGAGAGCCGGTGGTACACCGCTCTGCCAGTGGTACACTGGGCTTATGCCTGGCTGGTGCAGGGCTTTGAGTGCCGACGAAGTGCCGGGCTTTTGTTGTTGAGAGCCGGTGGTACACCGCTCTGCCAGTGGTACACTGGGCTTATGCCTGGCTGGTGCAGGGCTTTGAGTGCCGACGAAGTGCCGGGCTTTTGTTGTTGAGAGCCGGTGGTACACCGCTCTGCCAGTGGTACACTGGGCTTATGCCTGGCTGGTGCAGGGCTTTGAGTGCCGACGAAGTGCCGGGCTTTTGTTGTTGAGAGCCGGTGGTACACCGCTCTGCCAGTGGTACACTGGGCTTATGCCTGGCTGGTGCAGGGCTTTGAGTGCCGACGAAGTGCCGGGCTTTTGTTGTTGAGAGCCGGTGGTACACCGCTCTGCCAGTGGTACACTGGGCTTATGCCTGGCTGGTGCAGGGCTTTGAGTGCCGACGAAGTGCCGGGCTTTTGTTGTTGAGAGCCGGTGGTACACCGCTCTGCCAGTGGTACACTGGGCTTATGCCTGGCTGGTGCAGGGCTTTGAGTGCCGACGAAGTGCCGGGCTTTTGTTGTTGAGAGCCGGTGGTACACCGCTCTGCCAGTGGTACACTGGGCTTATGCCTGGCTGGTGCAGGGCTTTGAGTGCCGACGAAGTGCCGGGCTTTTGTTGTTGAGAGCCGGTGGTACACCGCTCTGCCAGTGGTACACTGGGCTTATGCCTGGCTGGTGCAGGGCTTTGAGTGCCGACGAAGTGCCGGGCTTTTGTTGTTGAGAGCCGGTGGTACACCGCTCTGCCAGTGGTACACTGGGCTTATGCCTGGCTGGTGCAGGGCTTTGAGTGCCGGAGTGCCGGGCTTTTGTTGTTGAGAGCCGGTGGTACACCGCTCTGCCAGTGGTACACTGGGCTTATGCCTGGCTGGTGCAGGGCTTTGAGAAGATTTAGATAACTAAAATTGAATCTTGTTAGCATTGAATAAGGGATGAACACCCAAGCAAACACGGGACAATGCTTATCATGAAAAAATGGATACATTACTGATAATACCGGCGGATTATCCGCATTCCACGTCCTGGGAAGTGGCGTCCCATCAAGTCCTTCGATTTTATAAGCTCCGTGGTGCAGCGTCTCGGTGATCCGGTAGGGTCCTTCCCAGTTAGGGGCTAGCTTACCTCCTTCAGTTGGCTTTGAGACCTCGGCCCGCCGGAGAACTAGGTCTCCTGGTAGGAACGTTCGAGGGCGCACACGCGCGTTGTAGTACTTCGCGGCCCGTTGCCGGTAAGTTGCCATTCGAAGCCGCGCCCTGCCCCGCATTTCCTCCACCAGGTCGAGGTTGGCTCTCAGTTGGTCAGAATTACCTTCTTCACTGTAAGCCTCCACTCGAGGGCTAGGTGCTCCGATCTCCACGGGGATAACAGCTTCTGAGCCAAAAACTAGGCTGAATGGCGTCTCCCCAGTGGGGGCTCGAGGCGTCGTGTGATAGGCCCATAGCACGTTGGGGAGCTCCTCTACCCAACGTCCCTTGCACCGTCCAGCCGAGACTTCAGTCCTTGGAGAATAATTCGGTTGGTCACTTCTGCCGCCCCGTTGGTTTGAGGATGTCCGACGGAAGTAAATCTTTGAAAAATTCCCAGCTCGGAGCAGAACTCCCGAAAAGGTGCATTATCAAACTGACGGCCATTATCGGTGACCAGTGTGCGTGGCAGGCCAAACCGACATATGATTGACTTCCAGAAAAAAGATCTTACTTTGCTCTCGGTAATCTTGGCCAAAGCCTCAGCTTCGACCCACTTGGTGAAGTGGTCCACCGCCACCAAGAGGAACTTTCGCTGCCCGGAAGCCGGGGGAAATGGACCCAAGATATCCATGCCCCACTGGGCAAAGGGCCAAGGCGCCATCACGGGGGTCAGGTTAGACGTCGGTTGTCGCTGGATATTGGCATGACGTTGGCAGATATCACACTTCTTGACAAGCTCGGCCGCGTCCTCCTTCATCGTCAGCCAGAAGTACCCTTGGCGCAGAGCCTTGTAAGCCAGGGCTCTGCCCCCCAGATGACTCCCGCATATGCCTTCATGGATCTCCCTAAGGATATAATCCGACTCCGATGGCCCTACACACCTAAGGACCGGATATGAGAATGATCTTCGATAAAGCTTCCCGTCCATCATCAAGAATCTCGGGGCCCTTCGCTTAAGCTGTTTGGCCTCCGCTGGGTCCCCCGGGAGGGTACCGTCGGTTAAGTATCGGATGTAGGCATCCATCCAGGAGGGCTCCGGCTCCACTGGCAACGCTTCTTCCGCGGTCTCAATGCTTGGGGCTGGTAGATGCTCCACGTATGTCCTCCCTAACGTCCCATCGACCGAAGTGGCCAAGCGGGACAGGGAGTCAGCTCTGGCATTCTCTGCCCTGGGGATATAGCTGACACGGAAGTAAGAAAAATGAGACGCCTGGGACTGCACCTTGCTCAGGTAACGGGACATGACCGGGTCCCTAGCCTCGTATTCACCAGTAATTTGCCCAGAAATGAGCTGAGAGTCGGTAAAGGCCCTCAAGCGCCCCGCGCCCAATTCCTTGGCTAGTCTCAACCCCGCCAGCAGGGCTTCGTACTCCGCCTGATTATTGGTCGCCGGGAACTGGAATCTGAGGGCGTACTCTACTACATCTCCCTCCGGGCTTGCAAGGATGAGCCCGGCACCGCTCCCTTGGGAGTTTGCCGCTCCGTCCACATGCAGGATCCAATCCTCCACCTCCCCTGATGAGGGGGGGTCCCCAAACTCCTCCGGTTGCGCCTCCTCCATGTCCTTCTTGGTCCAGGAACATTCGACTAGGAAGTCCGCCAACACCTGAGACTTCATGGCTGACCTCGGTCGGATGGACAGATCGAACTCGCCTAACTTGATGGCCCATTTAGCCAGCCGGCCGGAGGTGTCGGGGCGAGACAGGATAGCTCGCAGGGGCTGATCCGTAAGCACCACGATGGGATGAGCTTGAAAATAAGGCCGGAGGCGCTGAGTAGAGACCACCAGAGCGAAGATGATCTTCTCAGTTTTTGAATACCTGGTCTCCGCGTCATGGAGTATTTTGCTGGTGTAGTAGATCGGCTTCTGAGTTCCGTCGGTATCCATGTGCACCAGTACCGAGCTGACGGCCTCCGGGGAAGCGGCCAGATACAGGAAGAGCTCCTCCCCATTTTCGGGCTTGGATAGCAGTGGCGGAGTGGAGAGAAACTGCTTCAATTCTTCAAAGGAGCTCTGACATTCTTTCGTCCACTCGAAGCCGTTAATCTTGCGCAGCGCCTTGAAAAAGGGTAGACACCTCTCCGCCGACCTTGACATGAAACGACTCAAGGCCGCCACCCTCCCCGTCAGGCGCTGCACCTCCTTCTTGCTGACCGGGGGCCGCATCTCCAGGATAGCTCTGATCTTGTCGGGGTTGGCTTCGATCCCGCGCTGGGTCACCATGAAACCCAGGAACTTGCCGGCCGCCACTCCAAAGGCGCATTTGTGGGGGTTGAGCTTCACCGGTACCGGCGCAGATTGCCGAAAGTCTCCCCGAGATCGGTCACATGGTCTTCTGCGCTGGTGCTTTTAGTCAGCATGTCGTCCACATAGACCTCCATATTGCGCCCCAGCTGATTCTCGAAAACCTTGTTCATCAACCTTTGATAAGTGGCCCCGGCGTTTTTCAGCCCGAAAGGCATCACTCTGTAACAGTAGATCCCCTTCTCCGTGACAAAGGAGGTTGCCTCCTCGTCTACTGAGCTCATCTTGATTTGATTGTACCCCGAGAACGCATCCATGAAACTGAGCGTCCCGTGCCCGGAGGTGGCGTCCACCAGCTGGTCGATTCGGGGGAGCGGAAAGCTGTCCTTGGGGCACGCCTTGTTGAGGTCGGTGAAGTCCACACACATCCTCCAGCTCCCACTGGCCTTCCGAACCATCACGACATTCGCCAACCAGTCGGGGTAGCGCACCTCACGAATGTGGCCAGCCGCCAACAGCTTCCGCACCTCCTCGTCGACAGCCTTCTGCCGGTCCGGAGCAAAACTCCTTTTCTTCTGCCTGATGGGCCGGCACTCTGGTCGGATGTTGAGCTGGTGTGTAATCACCTCCTCCGGGATCCCGGGCATGTCAGATGCTGACCACGCGAAGACGTCGGCGTTGGCCCGTAGAAAGGTTAGGAGCTGGTCACGGGCTTCGTCAGGAAGCGAAGCTCCGACTCGAACCGTCTGCGCGGGGTCCTCCCCGAGGGGAAGGTAAGCAGCCGCTCGGCCGGTTCCCCCCTCCTCTCCAAGTCCCGTGGGTCAAGAGTTTCCGATGTCGATGTCGACGGTGGTGCAAGCACTGCCCCCTGGGGACTGGGGGCCAAGTGATAGCATAGCGCCGGCAGGTCCTGCTCTCCTCGCATCTCGCCGATCCCGCTGGTGGTTGGGAACCTCACTAGGAGTCGCTTGGTGGAAATGACGGCATCCAAGAGGTTGAGCCCGGGCCTCCCAAGAATCGCATTGTACGCCAGGGGCACACGGACCACCAAAAACTTTATAAGGACAGTGCTCTGGCACGGAGCCATTCCGGCTGTCACAGGAAGAGTAATCTCCCCCTCGACCCTCACAGAATCCCCCGTGAATCCCATCAAAGGCGTGACGACAGGTTGAAGTAAATCATGCGACAGGTTCATGCGAATAAAGGCGTCGTAGTTTAAAACATCTACTGAACTTCCACTGTCGACCAGGATTCGTTTTACAGGGTGCTTAGCGATCGTCATGGATACGACGACGCTATCATCATCTTTGTTTACAACCCCCTCTAGGCCCTCTTCGAAAAAAGGAATTATAGCCTCCGCTCCCCCTCCCCCCTCGGTCTCTTCGGCGGGCCCCCTGCCCCCCAGGAGATCATCGCTACCGTCTTCTCCGTCGGGGCGTTATCAATCATCGGCGGTGCAGGCGCTGATGGGCCGGGAGCTCCTGGGTTGTTCCTTTGGACGAACTTCCTCAGGTGGCCCTGTTGAATGAGATCTTCAATGGCTTTCTTCAGCTGCCGGCAGTCGTCGGTGTTGTGGCCATGGTCCCGGTGGTAGCGGCAGTAGAGGCTCTTGTTCCGGGGGATCTTCGGGTTGATGGGAGGAGGACGTTGCAGGTAAGGCTCCCCTTCGATCTCGAGCAGGATCTGGGATATGGGAGCAAGCAACGGAGTATACGGCCCGTCTCTTGGTGCAGGAGGTCGAGGGCGGTTGTCTGGTCGACGAGGAGGCTCGGGCCTCCTGGGGCGGGCTTCCGCAGGTTCTGGCTGGGCTGGCTTCCGGGGTACGTTCCCGCCGGCCTCACGCCGAGAAAAGTCAGCTTCATCTGCCCGGATGTATTTCTGGGCGCGGATCAGGAGTTCGGAGTAGGAACCCGGTGGCTTCTTGTCAAGAGAATACGCGAAACGGGAAGGGCGGAGCCCTCGCTTCAGAGCCAAGGTAGCCACTGAGTCCTCCAAGTTATATACCTCCAGGGCGGCCTCCTTAAACCGGGCGACGTAGTCTCGCAGGGACTCGCCATTCTTCTGCTGGACAGCAAATAGACTGTCCGCCACCCTCGGGATCTTCCGGCAGGCGTCAAAGTGGGCCAGGAAAGCCCTCTCCAACTGGCGAAAGGAGTCGATGCTCCGTGGCGGCAGGCGAGAGTACCAGGCCCGGGCAGCTTTTTTCAGAGTGGCAGGGAAGGCCACACACATAAGGGAGTCTGTGGCCCCCTGAACCTGCATGAGCACCTTGTAACTTTCCAAATGGTCCAGGGGGTCCGTAGTCCCGTCATAAGGGTCCAGCTGAGGAAGGCGGAACCGGGTAGAGATTGGCTCCTCCATGATGCGGCGGGACAGGGGAGGCCGACTGTCGTAATCAGTCTCCGGCAGGTGGGTGATTCGACGGCTAAGTTCTTCCAACTTCTGATTACACTCCTCGAGTCGCCGCTCAGCTCGGCGAGGCATCCGGCCATCAACGGAACCCTCCCCTGAAGACTCAGAAGAAGAGCGGAGGCGACGATGTCGGCGCGCGCGCTCCGCCTCCTTTCCGTGCCGTCGCTTAGGAGAGATGCTGGCGTGGCGAGAAGGAGACCGGGGCCTTTTGGACGCCTCGCGGCGATGCGGCTTGGCTGGAGATCGGTGGTGATGATCTGCAGGAACGGGCGACCTCCGGCGGGAGGAGTGCTGACTGGGCTGCACCGCCCCTGGGACAGATGGGCTCGGCTCCGGCTGTCGCAAGGCTACTTGTTGCTGCTGCTGCATGCTTTTGACCGCCGCTGCCAGCGACTGGACCTGGGTGGCCAGGTCAGCGAATCGATCTTCTTGAAGTGGCTGTGGAGCGGATGCAGGGGCGCCATTCTGCGGAGCAGAAGGCCCTGCCTCCTGGGGGTTCGGAGGCTCTGGGAAACAAGATACGAGAGCTGGGGGGGCCTCCGCGGGTGGACCAGCCCCGCAGCGCTGCCTCCCAGCGCGACCGGCTGAAGCTCCCTTCATTCGAGTTGTCACCATGGCTTTAAGGTCTCGAAGAAAGAAAGCCGCTGGTTCGAAGTCTCTCTTACACTCCCCCCTTCCTGGCGCGCCAATCTGATGACGCCAAGTCACCGCCTTCGAACGTCGGGGAAGACGGATGTCTCGCTCCGGGAAATCCTGCAAGAAAAGTCCCCGGGGACCGGTAGCACCGGTGGGGACCCTCCGACGATCAAGTTAGTGGCTTGGGTTCAGACAAGGAACCACCCCCCGCGAAGAGAAGCTGGGGCAGTTAGGGTTTTGATCAAAAGGAGAAAGCTCAGAGAGTCAGTTCAGATCCCCTTACAGCCTGAATATGTCTCTTTTATACCTGTCTGAATACCGTGACGTGCAGCTTCGGAAGGCCTTTCTTGTACTGTCATTGATGGACGGGGTGGGCTCCTATTGCTAGAGGCGGCGAGTCGTACATCCTAGTAAGGCGTGGTGGCGCACAGAGGCGTGCAACGCGCCAAACATCGTTATGAGGCATGACCCTCCGTACTGGGGCACACTTTACAGGAGTACTAAATGGTACTACGGCAAGGCACAGCCATGTGCCGAAGATCATGCGTGAGCACCGTGCATGCTGACAGTTGCTGTTTTCTTCGGCGGTTGAATAGCGTGTCGACCATGCACCTGAAGCCAGTAGGGGCCCCACTCCGACCCGAGAGGGTGCCGGAGGTGGGGAAATGACCGTTCACCCCGAGGCTGGTAGGGGCCCCGGGGTTAAGGATGACCCCACCCCGACCCCGAGGGGGTGCCACCCCGGTAGGGGCCCCTGGACCCCGGGGTACCGCCCGAGGCTGGTAGGGGCCCCGGGTTAAAATGATGACCCCACCCCGACCCCGAGGGGGTGCCGGGGGTGGGGAAATTACCGTTCACCCCGAGGCCGGTAGGGGCCCCGGGGTTAAGAAATGATGACCCCACCCCGACCCCGAGGGGGTGCCGGAGGTGGGGAAATTACCGTTCACCCCGAGGCTGGTAGGGGCCCCGGGGTTAAGAAATGATGACCCCACCCCGACCCCGAGGGGGTGCCGGGGTGGGGAAATTACCGTTCGCCCCGAGGCCGGTAGGGGCCCCGGGGTTAAGAAATGATGACCCCACCCCGACCCCGAGGGGGTGCCGGAGGTGGGGAAATTACCGTTCACCCCGAGGCTGGTAGGGGCCCCGGGGTTAAGAATGATGACCCCACCCCGACCCCGAGGGGGTGCCGGGGGTGGGGAAATTACCGTTCGCCCCGAGGCCGGTAGGGGCCCCGGGGTTAAGAAATGATGACCCCACCCCGACCCCGAGGGGGTGCCGGAGGTGGGGAAATTACCGTTCACCCCGAGGCTGGTAGGGGCCCCGGGTTAAGAATGATGACCCCACCCCGACCCCGAGGGGGTGCCGGGGGTGGGGAAATTACCGTTCGCCCCGAGGCCGGTAGGGGCCCCGGGGTTAAGAAATGATGACCCCACCCCGACCCCGAGGGGGTGCCGGAGGTGGGGAAATTACCGTTCACCCCGAGGCTGGTAGGGGCCCCGGGGTTAAGTGATGACCCCACCCCGACCCCGAGGGGGTGCCGGGGGTGGGAAAATTACCGTTCCCCGAGGCCGGTAGGGGCCCCGGGGTTAAGAAATGATGACCCCACCCCGACCCCGAGGGGGTGCCGGAGGTGGGGAAATTACCGTTCACCCCGAGGCCGGTAGGGGCCCCGGGGTTAAGAAATGATGACCCCACCCCGACCCCGAGGGGGTGCCGGAGGTGGGGAAATTACGTTCATCCCGAGGCCGGTAGGGGCCCCGGGGTTAAGAAATGATGACCCCACCCCGACCCCGGGGGTGCCGGAGGTGGGGAAGTGACTGACTGCCGTTACTCTGCCTGATGACGTTGGGACTAGTCATATGACGTTGGGATCAGTCATATCAGGTACCAACCGGTATGTCTCTATTCCGGTCAATCTTGGCCTCTAAATTATCTTTGGGCCTTTTCTATTATCTTTTATTACTTTAATGCTATAGTTTTACATAAATATGTTGTCTATTGATAAAAATAGACGAGCCATTCTATACAATGTGCATAGAAGTGTTTTTTTTTAATTGCTATTTTAATGCAAAATGTCATGGGGTTACAATTACATATGAAAACCATACAGTTGATTTAACAATTGAAATGTAATTAAGTTGCTAGAAAATAATGAATTATTGAATGATCATGAAGATGATAGTACACTAAGGATATGTACTATGCTACTAGAATTTATTAGACAAAAAGAAAGAATAAATTCTTATATTTTCAAGAGAAAGAACACATCACCATATTATTAGACTACAACTACCATGTTTTTGGCATGGTAATGCAGTTCCTTTACCTTGATACTACAAAATCAAGTGCCTCGCAAGATCTTATACGTATGATAGCCTAGCACATACAATGGAATGCCTTCCTATGTTTGTGTAACACTTGTTTATGAATATATCTGTTCAAGCACTTGTACTGTATGTTAGGTAATATGGTTTAGAGACTAATATATATGATTTTTCTTTCCAAACTTTTGGGTTTTACCAATGTTTCAGCTAAAATAAAAATTTGAGCCTTCAAGCACCTTCATGAGTTGAAAAAATATACTTAATGCTAAAAGATGCTACAAAAATATTCTTTTGTCTAAAAAGAAGACTTATTTTCAAATGTTACAGTTATAACATGGTACGATCACATGTTGGTCTCTAATAACTAGGATACATTGTTGCTCAAGATGACTACAGTTATATCTCTACAAAGTACGTAAATTTGTCTCAAGATGACTACCCAAGTACTAGCAGACCTGATTACAGAGTCCAAAGTTTGCTAGCTCTAAGTCCACGTCATGACACAGCAAACTATGTCTTATGATGAGACAGTTGAAATTAAACTATGTGAACCTGCCCAAAATGCATAGTTTCAATTTTTGGCCTGCCAAACTGAAAATTGACTGCCATCAGTATTATACCATGATCTTAACCAAGTTATGGATTATATTACTTCTTGGTAGGTGATATTAGTTTACTCCAATTTTCAATCATCTTCTCAGCTGCTTGATGACTTATTTTAGCATTGCCATTTTTAATCATGCTAAATGGTCACATTCATATTTACTTCATGAGTTAAAGATGCCAACATTATCTAACACCATTATTTTGAAATAGTTTTATGTACCATCATCATGCACAAAATAGTGTTCTATACCATATCAAAGTTTCTCAAAATTTGGCACTATTAAATGTTTTTAAACGTTTTTCTTGTAGCCAAGAATATGTTTTTAGCAAATCTCATTTGAACTGTCAATGAAGCAGCAATGCTGAGCATGCAGTGCTCGAGAACCAATCTTTTACAGTTTGTTGAGGACAACTTTGCAGGAGACAACTCTTGAATTGTTCGCAAATTTCATTTTTGTAGCCAAAGCAAGACAAAACCAATATGTCACTTAAATTTAAGTTTCTGGTCTGAAAAGATAGCATGTTCTTAGCACTTGCACAGTTATGCGATTAGACATAAAAAATTCTAAGTAGCAGTACTATAAGGCTGAAAAATTATCAAAACAATCACTGAAGAAGTCACAATTTGACACAGTATTAAGAACTAAAATTTATTAAGACAATCTACAGTCACAACTGATTAAGAAGCAAATAAGTAAATAAATTGCATTAAGAAAGCATGGATGATGTGAATTTTCATCAATCATAACATGCAAAACGAAAACACCTGAGCTTTGGCAATAATCGCTCAGTGAAATCAACAAGACAAGCAATGGAACACTTCACGTGACTAGATAAGCAAATCCATCGAAGTTCAGAAAGCAAGATATTGACAACACTAGGTGCAAGCTTGAATATTCCAAAGATGACAACTATGACCACACAAACAATGGAAATCTAGTTCTCCTACATCTGTTTAACCAGTCAACACAAAATCAGGAATCAGTTCAACACATTAGGCATTAATTCAAAGCAGTACAGTACATGGTTTTGCATGTTTAGAATGTCTCACCTGTTGATATGCATGAAAACATAGCCCAGCAACTAGGGATCTCACGTATATCTGTTTAACATTCAAACCCTACAATGCCCATAAGGGCAAGACAGGATAATATCATCAGTATCAAATGTTTAAAGCACTAAAAATATTAACAAATCAATATGAGAGAGAGAGAGAGAGAGAGAGAGAGAGAGAGATTGAGGGTAGTCATCTCTTGTTAAATTTTCAGCAGTGAAATTAACTTCATGGCCACTTATGTGCATCAAGATTCATGCCCACAAGGTAGTATCCTTATAGAGTGAGCACCTGACACGGATTACTCTAAAAGAATATATATGCACCAACTTTGATGTGAATTTACAGTAATTCCAGCTACCAAAGATTTCATGAAAATTCTAACTCACACAAACATTTACATAGATATGTGCATACATTGTATGCATATTACAGTCACCCACACAGAGATAGACAAGCACATGAATCATGCATGCAGGCACACACATATATATTAAAGTGTGTTTGCCAACATCATAACATCATACTTACAGCAGACTGCACAAATGAGGGAGTGAACTTGACGCCTTCGACAAAGAGAGTTACAGGGGCTAGCAGGAAAAGGGACATAATTGTTATTATTGAGAAGAGATTTATGTTGTCCAGAGATTCCTGTTGAGGGCATGAAACTGGTCAAGAATAAAACTACCATGAAAAGCCAGCAGAGAGATTAGCTTAAGCAACCGCCTTCATCATCTCTAAAGCATAGTAATAATAAAGAATGTTATAAAGTTGACGAAGATATTCATACAGAAAATACACTAAAATTGACTTTTTTTATTCCCATAAATCTACATCACCTCTTTCTTAACCATGAGCTTTTTACTGAGAACATTGCGAGATTGGAAGGTCACGTTGGAAGCCATTGCACTCCAAAATCCAGCCCTGTTTTACAACGGAATAGTTTATAACCATAACCCATACTCAACTATAGTAGATTATTTTGTTAAAATTAAAAGAAAAAAATATGAATGGAACACGAGGGAAGGGAGAGGGGGCTACATTGAATAAAGACACTGAAAATGTTTTAAGTACTTGTTGCATGCAAGGGCCTGTGCCGCATTAAATTTATCAGCTAAGTTTTGGTTCTGCTACAAATAACTCACCAGTTAAAAGAGGCTTCAGTCATAGATGCCAATGCTACACCACCAACAATTGGCACAAGAGACAGGACAACCCAAACAGTAGGCATCTGCATTCACAATTAGTAAATGATTACTGGCCTATAAAGCAGGAAATCACAACCTATCAAGCTGCAGGCTCCAGTTTAGACAAAATGCAACTTTATGGTTGTACATGCTACATGATCAACATCCAGAGTAAACTTTCCCCTTCACAAAGACATAAATTTATAAGTCCTATTTGATGGTATATTTTGATGCATTTAAATTGCATCTAAATACAAAAGGCATAACAGTATGAGAAACCAACATTTAGTCAATATTAAAATAGTATGACTTGCCCAATTACATATTGAAGGATATCAATGGTAAAATAAGGCAACTCCTCAAAACATAAAATGATAAAGTATACCAACCATGAGAATACTGTAAAATGCAGGCAGCACTAACATGTTGCAGATTCTGATGCATGAATTAAACTAGAAAGAACACAGCAAGAATCACCTCTCCCAAGAACAAGGAAGAAAGAAGGACTGAGAAAAAGGGCTCCATGGCTTTGATAGTGTGTGTGAATGACACAGCAACCTTTCCCAGACTCATATTAGTGAAGAGGTTGCCTAATGTGTGGACCATAGCCAGTGGTAGAATTGCAACAAGCTGAAAAATAGAAATTCATAATTAGATATTACATATCTGCATTATATAACTGACAACTGCTCATAATTTTCATCCAAGCATCACATCATGATACCTGTGAGGAAGAAACCTTCGGTCTCTTGTAAAGATTAGTCATCCACATAAATAAGACAAGGACAGTCCCAATGACGAATTGACATGTTGTAATGGTCATTGGGTATGGAAAAACCTTCAGAACCTGTGACACATGGAAGCAGTAAATTTACTTCACCACTTATCTTTCATCAGACTACACCCTAGCACAGACAACCCAGTAATTATGTCTAAGCAAAAAAATTCTTTATGGCATTTAGCTTAATGGGAAATTAACTCAATCTGGTGTTTTAACTTTAAGGGGAAATAGCTCAAAGGGAAATAATTTAAAGAACACTCAAAGAAAAAACATAGCATGTAACCCTATATAGATTGATCATTTGGCATTATTAACATGTCTGCTTAGTAAATCAAGCCTTGAAGAATTAGACCAGCAATGAAGAAAAATGGTTTTCAAAGATAGTTTGCCATGGCTTTAAGATAGGAAAATAAGGTCAGGACCTGAATCATTATCCATCAGCTTTTATCATCCACACTGAAGCAATACACTCTAGTAAACAGTTATATACAAATCATAGGTTAGAACAGACGATACAATGGTGTGGACCCTTGTATAAGTTACCAACTTCATATGTACCATAAAGTAGTAAAAGACAGAATACATCAGACCTTCTTAAATTATTCATGTCCAACTTGTCCTACATTATTTTGTTACACTGGAGCCAAATTAGACTGGTCCCAAGCACGGCATTTATCTACTGTGACCGCAAAATGCTTTTAGTATGCTGTCATCATATCAATGTACAAGCTAACAGTGACATCACCATACAAACAAAACGAGTTACTACTTATAAATTCAATGGAATGTAATTTTGGTGACCAGTTTTGTAGTTGATAGATCTAAATTTATAATTAAATTTTCCAAGTAGCATGCCTTAATGTTGGAAATAAAGGAAAATGGATAGAGACTCTCGTCCTCAATAAAACAGCAAATCCTAAAGCTTAAATTATTTGAAAAGAATAAAGAACAAAAATAAAACAACTATACAGCATGCAAGCTATTTCCCCATCATAAAGATGAAAACCTGCCAAATTTAACTCTCATGTAAGGGTGACAAATCATGTTAATGGGTCATAAATGGTTCATATCAATTTAAAAGTACAACAACAAATGTGTCGATCCGAATCCAATCCTTTTATTAATCGTATCAGAAATCTAAACCCTAACACGACCTGTGTATCATATGGGTTACATGACATGACCCATGCAATTTATTTAATAGACAAGTTACATTCGGATCGATATGAATGCATGACCTATTTCAACTCGAGTAATCTAAAATCAGATTTTACATTCTCCACTTTTTTTTCCTTATACTTTGCTTATTTTATATATTGAACAAAGATATACAAATAAATTTCTAACATAAGTTAGACAGGTCTAACAAGTCATGTTCGAATTTATGGGTCTTGTTGCATAAGTTAACTCATTTAATAATCATCTCAATTACAGGTCAATTACAGGTTAGCAGGTCAACCTAAGGCATAGTTTGTTTATTAAATATGTTTAACGGATCAACCCGATTTTGATCCGAATCCATTATGCTCAACCCAAACCTGCTAACTTCATATCGAGTTTGAGTCATGTTCATAGGTCTTATCCAAAATTGCCACCCCTAATTACATGATTCCTAAGTATAAGTAGGTTAAATAACATTTATCTAAACCTATAAAAATTATGATTAGGGATTGTTTAAGAAAATATAACATGAAAGAAATATTATTACTACTATTATAAACATAAAGCATTAATCACAAACTACTTGGGGCAGGCCTCTCTCCATTCAGCTCAATTTTGAGTTATATTTTTTTATAAGATGCAAAGATTTTAAGTCTTTTTTTATTACTTTCTTTTATATAATTTTTAATCTATCTTTATTTCTTTTTCTTTCTATATGTATTAAGTCACTTTTTCATACAAATACATCTCTAGGACTATATTGTACATGACGAAACCATTTAAGTTATCCTTTCCTTAATTTATCTTCAATTGAAATTATCTCTATCTTTTTTACAAATGATTTTATTTTTTATTCCATCTTTTCTTATATTATCATACATCTATTTCAGCATTCTCATTGCTGTCGCATTTATTTCTGCCACATCCATCACACATTCATTCTGCTTCAGGAAGACTTTAGCCATCTTTAAGGGGCTATACCAGCAAAATTAGCCAAAACCAGTCAAACAAAATTTCATGGGCCTGTGATCATTTCAAACTATATACCCGTAAACCTATATGGGCATCGGTGACTCCAAAGGGAAACTTCTGACAAAAAGATGATGGGCTCATAAAAGAAACATCAAACTCCATACCATTAAAGATTTGAATATAGCATAGTTCATCGTCTTTTCAATGTTAAATGACTACTATTTTTGTATCCTGAACAGGTAAAATTTCTTCAATTATTGCTTTACAGAAAGATCACTTCTGGAGAAAATTCAAAATTCTGGGCGATCCTCTTTTACTGGACTCCACAGATAGAGCTTGTCTGAAACTTACTCGAGCCAGATATATTCATAAATGGAGCAAGTTTCGACAATGAAAAACGGTTTCAAGCAAGATCGTTGCTTGTTATGATAGAAGATCTCCGTCTTGCAGAATTTATGCAAGTGGCCTTTGATGCAAAATCAAAGGCATGTATAATTAAAAAAAGCTTCGATGTATAATTATCAACAGCAAGAGTTAATTAACAAAAAAGAGTAAAAGGTATGCATCACGGCAGTAAAATAAGTTAAAAAAAAAAGCACAATCTATAAATACACATCAAGAACTAAAGCTCACGGCCAGATTAAATCAAGGAAGATTGAGATTTACTCAAGGATTGATATAAAAACCGAAGATAAAGTATTCCCTGTCAAAGCTAGAATCAAGATTCAGGGGATAGAATCTTCGATCAGCCTTCAATCCTTTCAAATAAAATAAATAAATAAAGCTTTGCCCTGCTGCGGGACCCTCAGGTAGATATTTCCAAAGAAGACTAATTTCCTCAACAAATAATCCTTTCCTCTTCCAGATCCGTTCAGAGAAAGACGAAGAAAAACGAAAGAGGAGGTTGAGGAGACGTGCCTGCTTGTTGTAGATGTTGAAATAGATGTTGAAGAGATACCAGAGGCCAAAGAGCGATCCAAGCTGCAAGGTTCCAACCAGCCCGCCGCTACTTGGCTCGGCGGCTGCGGCGGGGGCGGGGGCGCCGCTGCTCTCGCCGGCGCTCTCAGGGACGGAGGAGCTCGCTTTGGCCACGAGAACCTCCGCCCTCTTCCGATCCGGCGCGTGGGAGGGTCCATAAGCCCAGCCGGAGGTGCCGACGAGGCGACACGATAGAGGGGGAAGCGGGCGAGAGAGGACATCACGGATCGGCGTTGGCTGGTGAGAGATCGGCCTCAAGAAGGATCCAGGGCTCGGCCTCGGCCTCGGCCTTCGGGACCTGAGGAGAGGCGTTGAGGGCGACAAACCAAATGCAACGCTCTGCATCTCGCCTCTTTTGCCTTGCCCCCCCCCTAATGCCTCTCTTCTCTCCGAAACGTTCCACGCTTCCACTCCTACTAACCCCCTGCCTCATAATAATGAGAGCAACGTTCGGTGGCATCGTTTATAACGACGGAGACACGCGGATCTAATTTTGCCGGTAGGAGGCTAAGCCCCGACTTGGTGCATATATTATAAAATAATATATACAAATATAAATATTCGATATCGGGTCAAAATTTTCCAGCTTCTACGTGTGGGATCCACTCGAGTTCTTAAGACCCCTTGCGCTCCCCAGATTTACCGTCCTCGGCGAGCCCTGCCCGAGAGACGGAGAGGGTTGGTGAGCGGGAAGTTGCGCGTACGACAAAAGATATTTGGACGGCAGAGATAAAGGCCGAATGATTCCCTCTCTCTATCGCACGAATCCTTGGGCGAGGCCGGGTGGTCCGATCCATGGTTCCGTTCCGTTCCCTCCAACAACCATCCAAATTTAATTTTCTCGTCGATTTAATTGAGCTAAAGGTACCAACCGGATTAAATCAGAATCATTTCAGATTTGAATTACCTTTTATATCCAATCGTAATCCTAAATTGCTAAATTATGATCAATCTATAATTCATTCCAAATTGGCTTGAGATTTTTTTAAAAAATTAATATACATATTCTTTTATTATTTTTATAAATAATATATAGAATAAATAGACATAAAACTATAACATAATTGAACACCAGTAAAAAATATAGTTTTAAATTTATAAAATATTAAAATAATATAATCTGTAAAAATAATTTTTAATAAATTTTTTATGATAAATTATTAATAAAATTATAAAATACAACAAATAAATATTAAAAATAATAAAAAAATGTTCTTAATCTTATAAATTAAAAAAATAAAATTATATCTAATTTTACTTTTCCATTTCCTTTTCAATAATGTTTCAAGATATTGATATCGATCTTTCGATAATATTTAACTTGAAAAAAATATAGATTTAATTTCATCATTTAATGAATCACATTAGCATCAATTATTTTGATGCCAAATTACTATCCTCGAACATTCATGAGCGTCTTATCGCAGCGAGCCCCAAGATCCTCCAGTGAGCTTCTTGCGTTTGGGAGTCTACAAATAAGTTTCAGAAACCGAAGATTTCGACAGGATCCTCCAATGCTCAAGTCAATAGCAATAGCTATTAGCTTGAAGAAGCTCGAAAAAGAAAAAGAAGAGAGAGGTTTAGAGCCGTGCTCTCTATAAGCGTTTGAGAATGTAGTAGTTGTTTGAGTTTCTTAGAGTTACTTGGTCAAGATTCCTCTTATCCATTTTATTAGTGCTCAGCCTCTTCCCTTCGGCCATGAACAATACTTAGTCATGAATAGTGCTTGACCTCTTCCTTTCGGCAATGAACAGTGTCCTCTTCCCTTTAGCCATGAATAATGCTCGGCCTCTCAACAAATTATATTATATATATTTAAATAAAATTCTAAATTTTAGAATTTTAGAATTTAAATTATTAATTCCAAGCTACGGTCAAAGTTTATATATTTTTTTTAATAAATATCACCTTCGAATCACTTTAGGTTAAGATTGAAAAAATAAAATAAGATACCGACTTTATTTTTTTCCGATGCATTTAGAGCAGGCATGTGGGTTAGGTCCCGTTCCCGCCCTCTCTATTCACCGTGTTCAATTTTGAATGGATGGTATTGACCTGCTGGTGTGGAGAGTAGGCTTTTGGATGGTGGACTCGAAACCTCCATTCGCGAAGGCCAGTGGCTTTGTTCTCTTTTCCCTTCCTTAATTCCTCTAATTTCTTCATTCGCTCGTATCAATTCTTCGTATCGTAAGCCCTACCCAGAGTACAGGGAGCGAGAGAGAGAGAGAGAGAGAGGGGGGAGAAGCCTCACTACCCTCCCTGTTGAATCCAACGGCGAGTTCCAAGCTTTCCGAGAGAACCCGAGAATTTTGCCACGTTTCAGGTAGTTTTCCTCAATAAATCCCTTTCCGTGGGTGATCTCGATGATCGATGGAGAAGGGGATTCAGAAGGATCCATGGAGAGGATCCATTCGATCAGTTCTTTCCAGGGCGGGGAAATGATTCCAACGGCGATGCCTCGTCCAACTACTCCTCCTGCGAGGGATCCGATCTCGAGAGGTATTGCAGCGCGAACTCGGCTTTGGGAAGCGCCAGCGTCTGCAGTTCTGTCGAGGATTATCGTGATATCTGGGATTCCTGCAAGAACCTTAGTAGGTTTGGAGAAGGAGAAGATCTCCTCTCCGATGGCGGCGGCGTCGCAAGAGACAAACCTCGTCGTGGGAGCCATTGGAATGGGGATGCCACTACCTCTTGTGGTGCGGTCGATTGCTTATTGGATGAAAAGGATTCCTCTTCGCATTTGCTTTCATCAGGTGGGATGAATTCATCCGAAAATTTGGTGTGTTCTGATGGCATGCATGCAGATATTAATGGAATTTCAGCTAGTGGGAGTGGATCAGATCCATTGCCGACTGCTGCCCAGGACTTGCCAGTCTCCGGTGAGGATTGCTCAGCTCAAGAAGTTCTTGGTGCGGAGGGCGGTGGCAGAAATTTTGGTGAATTAGCTTCTGATAATCCTATGCGAAGTCGGACAGCTGTGGAAGCTGATGAGAAGCATTCAGAGGGTGAGCATTCGATGCTTGACTCTGGCACGGATGATGAGGGTAGGAGTGGGATTTTTTTGGACGAAAGGCACAGTTTTCAGCATGCTGAAGAAACCAAGAATAATGAAAACCCACTCATCATGAACTCATCAGTGGCATTTGGTTCGAATGATTGGGATGGATTTGTGCAAGAATCTGAGGATGGTGGTTTAACATATCTGTCCTCTTGTGGTGGTCAAGCTGCTTGGCAGTCTCTGGGGCCTTCAGAAACAGAAGGTACTGCAGCCAATCTTGAGAGGTACTGCAGCACGAACTTGGCCTTGGGAGGTACCAGCATCTGTAGTTCTATCGAGAATTACCATGATTTGTTGCATTCCTGCAAGAATCTTAGTAGCTTTGGAGAAGATCTCCTCTGTGATGGCAGTGGCGTCGCAAGAGACAAACTTCATAGGAGCCACTGGATTGGGGATGCCACCACCTCTGGTGGCAGAGTCGATTGCTCATTGAATAAAAGGATTCCTCTTTGCATTTGCTTTCATCTATTGGGATGAATTCATCCAAAAATCTGGGGTCTTCTGGGGGCTTGCATACAGATGGCAATGGAATTTCAGCTACTGGTAGTGGATCCGGTCCATTGCTGACTGCTGCCCAGGACTTGCCAGTCTCCAGTGAGGATTGTTCAGCTCAAGAAGTTCTTGGTACGAAGAGTTACGGTAGAAATTCTGATGAATTGGCTTGTGATGATCCTATGCGAAGTGGGAAAACTGTGGAAGCTGGTGAGGAGCATTCAGAGGGTGAGGATTCGATGCTTGACTCTGGCACAGATGATGAGGGTAGGAGTGGGATTGTTTCGAATGATAGGCACAGTTTTCACGATGCTGAAGAAACCAAGAATAATGAAAACCCACTCGTCATGAACTCATCAGTGGCATTTGGTTCTAATGATTGGGATGGATTTGAGCAAGAAACTCGCGATGGTGGTTTAACACATCTGTCTACTTGTGGTGGTCAACCTGCTTGGCAGTCACTGGGGCCTTCAGAAACAGAAGGTACTGCAGCTGAGAGGTACTGCAGCACGAACTCGCCTTTGGGAACTACCGACGTCTGCAGTTCTGTCAAGAATTACCCTGACTTGTTGGATTCCTACGCGAATCTTAGTAGCTTTGGGGAAGATCTCCTCTCCGATGGGGGCAGCATCACAAGAGACAAACTTCACAGGAGCCACTGGAATGGGGATGTCACTACCTCTGGGGGTGGTGTCGATTGCTCATTGAATGGAAAGGATTCCTTTTCGCATTTGCTTTCATCTATTGGGATGAATTCATCCAAAAATCTGGGGTCTTCTGGGGGCTTGCATACAGATGGCAATGGAATTTCAGCTACTGGTAGTGGATCCGGTCCATTGCTGACTGCTGCCCAGGACTTGCCAGTCTCCAGTGAGGATTGTTCAGCTCAAGAAGTTTTTGGTGTGGAGGACGATGGAAGAAATTCTGGTGAATTGGCTTGTGATAATCCATTGCAAAGTGGGACAGCTGTGGAAGCTGATGAGGAGCGTTCAGAGGGGGAGGATCCGATGCTTGACTCTGGCACAGATGATGAGGGTGGGAGTGGGATTTTCTTGAATGATAGGCACAGTTTTCAGCATGCTGAAGAATCCAAGAATAATGAAAACCCACTCATCATGAACTCATCAGTGGCATTTGGTTCGAATGATTGGGATGGATTTGTGCAAGAATCTGGGGATGGTGGTTTAACATATCTGTACTCTTGTGGTGGCCAACCTGCTTGGCGGTCATTGGGCCCTTCAGAAACGGAAGGAAACATTTCACTATTGTCTATGAATCATGTGATTGATCCCTTGTCTGATAAAATGGAGCAAGAAGAGGATGCAAGGGATTTACCAGCAGCCAGCTTTCAACTTCAAGTTGCCGGTCATTGTAATCCGAATGAAAGAACTAATTCTGTAGGTAGGCCCTTGAGTGACTACGAAGTTTCACATGCGCATAAGCCTCCTTCAGAAAATTACTCCTCAGAAGGTGTGACTGATCTTATATATGATGATGGTAAAGGAGAAATCAGTTCCATGCACAGTGAGGTAGTTGCTATCATTGATGCCGATGGAACTCCTCCTGAGGGACAAGTGTTTGGTGAATCAGCTACTCATTCTGATGTTACTGGCATACAGTTTTCTGCAGCTTCAAGGAGAGAGTTTCAAGGCAAAGAGAGTGGGATCCAAAAGGAGATGAGGCATTTTCTGTCCTGTCAATGATTGTAAATGGTCAGGATTCTGGTGCCCATAAATCATTGAATGAAAAATCAAAGTCTGTGGACATGGTTGAAGATGATCTTGTACTGGATGAGGTCAGTTAAATTTATAATTGCTCTCGCTATTAGAGAGACAAGAAAACTGTGGGTGGTTGTTTTTTTCCTCTATCATTTTTGTTGCTGGCATGGTAATTAAAAATTTTCACTTGAACAGGCCTAAATTTCAGATTTTGATATTCTTGATTATCTAAGTAGATTAAATCATGTCTGTTAAAATCATGGCTATATGAAGTGAAAAGCTTACATATATGGACATAATGGGTGTGGGAAGTTGCTAGGTTGAAGAAATAGCAAATAACACCAATGCCTTAGAAAATGATTCTAGAACTAATTCTCACCAACAGCAAATTTAAATTGAGTGAGGCACCGAAAATAATAGGTTCGTATTGCTTACAGACATCTTAATTTGCCTATAATACACATCAACTGCTTATGAAGACCTACAATATCTGTTATAGCCGACTTCGAGATACCTCGATAGTCCACATATTTAGTAGGATATACAAATTTGTATATTATATTATTTGGATTTAGAGATTTTGGTAAGGAACTCCTTCACTAGTTTATGTTTTTTTTTCCTGTGATTAATTTGGAAGTTATGCTCTCTATCGAGGGATGCAGAATCTCAAAACTTGATCTCATTTTTTATGTTTTTCTCTAAGTTGGGAGGAGAGGCCACTGATTGCTTGAGAAGCTTTATTTCATCTATTTTCCCAATACCCTGCCATTAGATTAATCGTGCCATCTGAACTACCTTTATCTTGATATTTGTATTGCAGTGGACAGAAAAATGGGAGGAAAGGTGAACTCACTGGGTTTAGTTTTGGAAAGGAGTGTTCTGATACCTGATAATGCAATGAATTAAGTAGAATGGAATTTATCATGTTTGAATACAATGGTGATACTATTCATATTTTTCAATCTCTGAAAGATATACAACTCCTCCCCGGTTTAGAGAGCAGGATATCTGGCCATATTTTTCTTCTCTTTTTATGGCTGAAGGATGCTTTCTTTTTTCAGTTTAAACAAGCCAATATAACAGAATTTAAATGATCTTGAAGGCCATCATTACATGAAGGAAAAAATGAAAAATGATGCCTTATATCTTAGTTTGAATCTAGACAATGGGTCTTACACCATTAATGCAGCGTTCATTTTGTGGATGTAGGTGTTTCTTATAAAAGTTTTAGGACCAAATTCTGACCTGATATCAGCTATCTATATAATTGCATCCAATTTTCCAACCAAGGAAACTTTGGGCCAGAGAGGGCCACACCATGAAAGCTGAAGGCCGGTTAGTGCTTAGGAAGGCAAACATCATTGGTTGCATAATTTGAGCGCATGGAACTTTTGACCTTTTCTAAAATATGAGTTGATATATTTGATTTAAATCCAGTTCCATCTAGAAGGATAGTACGAAAAAAATTGTCCAAGTCGGACAGGATTTGATCTTTTTTTTTTTTGGTTATGTTAAAAATTTCTAATTCAAAGTTCATATTTAAATATAGAAAGGAAGGCAACACTTTTTTTCATATTCTTCAGTCTCCTAAAGAGGTTTTAAGAATTCCCCTTTTAATATACAAGAAAAATCAGTTATAGACTCCTCTCTAATATTTTTCCCTGAGAAAGAAATAAATTACATTGCAGCGTTTAAATGATGCTGGGGTTTTCCACTTTGCCAAGAAGAGAAAAAAAGAAGAAGCAAAGCTACTTGTTAACTCATATTTTGTGGTCCTAAATGTTGACAAGAATCTAGTTGAGTATTTTTGGTACAAATCCAATTGAATTTAGAAACAATAAGCAATTGACATGGGAAGTATGATTTTTGTGACAGATATTTCCTTTTTGAGGGTGTGACCTCTTTCCTTGCAAATAACATTCTGTAATTATATCTGATGTTAGCTGGTACTCTTTGTTTTCCCTCTCTTAGTATATCTTTGGGCAAAATATAAGATTAAACTTGAAAAACCTAGAGAACTTAAAAATTTAAAGAATATTTTGTTGTAGTTTTAATGTTAAACCTAACCAATAAAACTTAGTTCATCTATATGTGTCAGCTTTCATAATCAAAGCATGAACTATATAATAATAAGAACATTTGTGTAATGGCACTTGAGCTTAACCATTGAAATTGGCGAGAGTTATCAGTGAAGGAATCTTTAAACATGAAGCAGGTGCTCCACAGAACCTTGAATTCTAGTTGCAAGGCAGGAAGAGCTTCCTCCTCGTTCTTATTCTTCTTCATTGCATGACCAGAGCTCCCTTCTTGGAAAAACAGTTCATCATTATGCTACTGAGGAGCAAGCTTTCAAAGTTTTCCAAAATTGAAAATAGCATAGATAGTGTGGCAACTGGGCAATATATTCGTTGAAGCCAAATTGAAACACCACCTGGTGCAGACTTTTGTAGAAATTACTTTACAATCAATATTTGGCACATTAGTGATATTCATTTGCAATGTCTAGTCCATATTTTGGCTTCTTGGAATGCCTAGTCCATGTTGTGGCTTCTGGGTTATGCCAAATGAGGCCACAATCATGCAAATGTATCATTGTTATCTTGTGTTTCGCAGACCGAATTATGCAGTTTTAGGTTGTTGCTTATTTTTCCTTCTTTTTTTGAACTGTTTTATAATCCTGATATCAGTAAACAATGTTTGCTTATCACCAGTGCACAGAATTAGTTGGTCAGGTACGTTCAGATGTGTTATGATATATGCAGGAACTATATCATGTTTTGGCTTGTTCTATATTATGTTTTAGCTTGTTGCTTTTTATTTTCTTCTTCTTTTTTGAATTATTTTGTAGCCCTGATTTTTGTAAACAAATGCTTACCTATCTCCGGTGCATGGAATTAGGTGGTCAGGTAGGTTCAGATGTTTAATGATATATGCAAGAATTATATCATGTTTTACAAATTCCCCAGCTTCTATGATATTTATATATTTGTTATTCTTTGTAGGTCAAGAACCTGGATGCAACTGACTCATATGATGAATTGGTTCTTGAGATGGAGGATATTCTACTAGATCCAAAGAACTCTGATGGAACCAGGTTCACGCTTTCTGATAGTGGGTGTATAGCACAGCAGTCTTATCACTTAAGAAATGGTAGGTCAGTTGCTTCTACTTCTGAGACAGATGATCCATATCCAATTGTCCAGTACCCTTCCAAAATTGACCGGGTTGAGGTTGTGGGGGCAAGACAAAGGAAGGGAGATGTTTCCTTTGGTGAAAGATTGGTCGGGGTCAAGGAACATACTCTATATATATTAAGAGTGTGGAGTGGTAAAGATCAATGGGAGGTTGAGCGCCGGTACCGTGATTTCCTTGCTCTTTATCAGCAGCTGAGAATCCTTTTCACTGAAAGTGGTTTAGCTCTTCCTCCTCCATGGTCCAATGTTGAGCGGCAGTCCAGAAAAATCTTTGGAAATGCATCCCCAAATATTGTCAATGAGAGAACTATGCTTTTTCAAGATTGTTTGTGTTCCATTCTTAACTCAATCCCTTTTGGAACTCCTAATCCTTTGGTTTGCTTTCTCACCCCAGGAAAAGTTGTTCATAATCCTAGCTTGTTGAAAGCTCTCATTCCTCAATCTCTGCAAAAGGCTAGGGACAACTGGAATTTGAAAGTTTCAAATTGTGAAGAGACTGTTCTACAGAATGTTTCGACATTAGGTAAGACCATGTCACTTGTGGTTGAGATAAAACCTCAGAAATCTAGGAGACAGTTGCTGGACTTGCAACATTATACATGTGCGGGATGTCGCACACAGTTGGATTCTGGAAAAACCTTGTTGGGAGAACTTATGCAGAGACTAAGATGGAACAAACCTCGGTTTTGTGAGTACACTGGTCAGTTGTTTTGTGCTTCATGCCACACATATGACAGGGCAGTTCTGCCAGCAAGAGTCTTAAATCTCTGGGATTTTTCCTCATGTCCTGTTTCTCAGTTAGCTAAAGCATATTTGGAGTCCATCTATGATCAGGTAATGAGTTTTAACACTGTTTGATCATGATGATTAAATCTTTTACAAGAAATATTATATTATAAATTGTTAACGTCAACCTAACCACTGTAGCATGTACTAGAATACCTACAGACTAATCTTTTAACCAATAACTTGTATCATTGGTGCCTTGAATATCTTTTAGTGTTAACTAATTCTGTCTGTAAGATTAATGTGTTTTACATCTTTATTATCTTTGCAAGATGAGCTTAACTCAATTTTAGCCTCTCATTTATTGGTGCTGCTGCATTAATAAACTTTTCTCTTCCAGCCCATGCTCTGTGTGAGCGCAGTTAATCCTCTACTTTTCTCCAAAGTGCCGGCATTGCTTCATGTCATGGGTAGCAGAAAAAAAATAGCAGCAATGCTTCCATTTGTTCGCTGTCCATTTCGGAAGTCCATTCAAAGAGGCCTTAGATGTCGTAGGCATCTTCTGGAAAGCAATGACTTTTTCACACTTCGAGACCTTGTTGATCTCTCAAAAGGGGTATTTGCAGGTAATGCTCTGATTCCATTTTATCCTTTAGTAGTACTATATTTTAGAGTTAATGAGAACTGCTCAAAACTGGACCATTAGCAACAACACGTTGTGAAGCTCCCACCATGATGGCTCCCAATATCAGTTGCAGAAACATGAAGCAAAAGGATTGACCACTGGATTAGCTAAACGATGTGAGAGAAAAAGATTACCAAGACCATAGAATAAGCATATATAGTGGTCTGTTGGTCGGGATTTACTTTATCTGTAAGTGACCCAACCAAAGTTCCCCTGGCAAGATCATGACCTGATTATTCCTTCTTAACATGCCTCAGCATGCATCTCAAATTTTGATATGTTATGAAGAAATTACCTGTGATTAATTTCCATTAGGGTCTATTTAATTGCTTAGAGATTCTTGGAAGGGGGAGGGAAACGAATTTCCTTTTCTGTTGTTCGGATTGCAAGAAAAATGTATTCACAATAAAGGTAAAATTACCAAAAATTCTAAAAGTTACATGCCATGTTAACGGGATCAAATATGTTTTTTCGTCCTTTTAAAATGACTCAACAAAATAGTAACATCCCCAAAGCTTTTATCCTTTTGTATGGTTGGAAATCCATATGTCCAGTTGCTAGTAGGATGATCAAACAATTCCTTTTTAGAAGTTTTGGATCTAATAATTGCTGATAATCTCGCTGACTCTTTTAATGGAGCAACCACCTAACGTCATCATCAAGGAACATGCACTACGTTCTAGTGCAACTAATTTTTCAGTGATCCCAAATATCGAGGAGGCTTCACTTTGATTTCACAAACTGAATTTCACACAGTCCTTGTCTAAGAATATTTCCCTAATACCACCAGCTTCTTGAAAACATCATAGCAAGGCCTATGGGTTAGAGAGAGACAGTAGGCATAGGAGAAAAATGAGAGAGATAGTAGAGATGTATTTAGGGAAAATAGATGAAGTAGCAGTATGAAAGGGAGAGTAAAAGTCATGGATCTTGGAAAGGGCACCTACTCCATCAACTTGACAAATATTGTTTAAATGGTATGGAAGGTAAGTGATGGGGCAATAAACCCCATGAGCAACAGTGATCGTATCTGACTTGGCCGTCTCTACTCGGGTCGGCTACTCTACTCGGCCATCTCTACTCAAGTTGGCTACTCTACTCGGCCATCTCTACCCAGGTAGGACCTCCAGCAGCCATCTGGGTAGGACTCCAACAACCATCCAGGTAAGACCTCTAGTAGCCACCTAGGTAGGACTCCAGTAGCCCTCGGATGGAAAAAGACCTCTCGACTTCAAGCCAACAAATGGCAACAAGTCGCTCTCAGCATGCCAAAAAGATCCAGTCAGCTCACAGTTGGAAGAGATCAACTTTTCGGCTCACGGTTGACGGGCATCCACTTTCAGACTCTGCGTCAAAAGAAGAAGACCATAAATCAGCTCACAGTTGAGAGAGATCAACTTTTTAGCTTACAGTTGACGGACGCCCATCTCTCGACTCAAGTTGGGAGAAGATTGCTAGCCACTCCTAGCCGGACAACATGCCTCCAACCTTGCTTAAAGTCTTTCGAGCAAGTGAGTGCACAGTTTCGGAGAGCATGTAGATGCGATCATGAGTCCGCACAAGGCAAACAAAGATTATCAATATCAAAAGCAGTGCAAAAAGAAAAGGATTCCGCAATGAGAAAAAAATCGGAGCCGAAGCTAGCATGCAAAGATAAGTACAAAGGCAAATAGCGCTACACTCCTTTCGCTTAGCAGATGCAAGGCACGTGATCGCACAAGCTCAGGAGAGTAGGAGGCATCTGATGGGGCAATAAATCCCATGGGCAACAGTGACTGCATCCGACTTGGCCGTATTTACTCGGGTTGGCTACTCTACTCGGCCATCTCTACTTGACCATCTTTACTTGGGTCGGCTACTCTACTTGGCCATCTCTACTTGGGTCAGCTACTCTACTCGGCCATCTCTACTCGGGTCGATTACTCGGTCTCCAGCACCCGGCTTCCTCTGGCCTACTTCCCGCCACTGCCATGGACCATGCAGGCTTGGTTCAGTGGAGGGCCGAGCAATAGCTAGCGGCAGAAGCCGCCTTCCTCCTTCCTCGCCAACGAGAACTCCTACGCCACCTCCAGAGCCATCAAGGAGGGCGGGTCCTCCGCCCTCGGGTTCGATCTCGAGGCCACCGTCAGGACCACCAGCGATAAGGTCATCGGGACCTTTAACATGGTTTTGAAAGGTGTGAGGGAATTACCTGGGAGCTTCCAAGATGCTACTAGCAACGTTCCTTCTAGAAAGGCTCTCATGTACTTTGGGCTGCTCCTTGCCAGTTGAGCATCCTTCATTTTTGTTGCTTTCACTATGTTCCTTCCAGTTATGAGGTCCAAAGAATCAACTAGCTCATATGTCTTCAAAAGAGAGGCTTTCATTCACCCGGATAGGATCCCTTGTGGAGACCACTGATACGGCACAACAATGTCTTCTTGACGACGGCTTCAAGGCAGAACTGCAATGCTGCCAGCCTTCTTCTCTTTTTACATCGTGTAGTGGATGTTGATGGGACAATAAATCCCATCACTATCTCAAGTCACCACCCACTACTTCAAAAACGAGGAGTCCAAGACCAAGCAAGAGAATCACTAAGTCCTTCACCTGCAATCCCTACGAGGTGATCGCGGGGGGACTACAAGCAGTCCACCTACTGCCACCTCCTCCTCGGCCTCACCTTCTATGACCAGGTCAAGTTCTGATGAGGCAGTATCGAACCAACGTGGTGATAGCACACTGAGGATCTCTCGTAATGTCCAACCAATGATGATGATTGCGCCAAGCAACACCCATCCAATGGTGATGATCACCCTCCAGAGTATGTCTAGTCAGCCATCCGGGTAGAACTCTGACTCAGCCACTCGGGTAGGACTCCAGCAGCCATCCGGATAGGACCCTAGTGGCCACCTGAGTAGAACTCATTGTGGGGCCCACGTGCCTGGCTCCACCACTCCGCCACTCATCATTGTTCGCATGTCTCCCCACGATATAGAATAGGACAATGGACGTGCAACATGGGGGATATGTCTAGCGAACGTCGTAACGATCGCCCATACCCTGCAAACCTGCAGCAGCCGTCCAGATTTGACAGAGCCCACCAACTCTGCTACAGCTACCCATGTTTGATGAGACCTGACCTACCAACTCTGCTACGGTCACCCATGTCTGACAGGACCTAGCCTACCAACTCTGCTATGGCCACCCATATCTGACGGGACTTGGCCTGCCAACTCTGACATGCCATGAGGAAGGCAAACCCTACAGTTACTGCTACTCTTGCCTTACTGCGCATGCTCTGACAGGAAGTTATGCCTTGACCCTCACAGACATCCATAAAATGGGTAAAATTGACCTCCAACCAGGTGAGCCAATGATGCCCACTATACGCTCACACAGAGCATCTCTCTCTAAAACTCTCAAGCTTTCTTTCAAGCTCATGCTGTTGCTCAGAGCACTAACTTGAGTATCGGAGGATTCCCATATGAATATCCGATCCCTAAAACTTTTTGTAGAGTCCCGATCGAGAAAAGCTTGTCGGAAGATCCTTGGCTCATCGGAGAAGGAGACCAGACGCTTGTCGACGATCGAGAAAGATGATATGACATAAATAGATTGGCATGCCAGGAAGGAGACAGAGCACGGATCGTTAGCAATACTAGCATGCAGATCCTCGTCCTCTTTTAGATCAAAGAGATGGTATGACAAGAGCCCAAGAGGTCTCTACCAGTCGCATCGGAGAACCCTCACGATGAGTTGAGCAACAGGAAGCCAGCCTCTATGCTCCACAGTCATCACCGCCTCAGACTGCCCAACCAGATCAGCTTGCCACCCTTACCAAGCAAGTTCAAGAGTTGGTGACAGTGGTTCAGAAGCTGCAGGAGCAACATTTCATGGCCACACAGCAGCAGTTAGGAACTTTTGCTCCCCCTATGGCTGCTGCTCGCGCCAGCTATTCCACTAGTAGGAGATCTCCTCGTTGGAAGACTCATCGCCATCATGGCTCACTAGAGCGTCGCCAGAATGACCATCAAACTCACCAGCAAGAGCACCACTGTGAGGCCCCCAGGAACTTTCGCTCCCCCTACTGCTGCTGCTCACGCCAACCATTCCATTCGTGGGAGATCTCCTCATCGGGAGACACACCGCCGTCATGCCTCGCCAACTCACCGTTAGAACGGCCACCAGGCTCATCAGCGGGAGCACCGCCACTGTGAAGCCCTCAAGCGGCCTCGATCTTCCACTCGCCATCCAAACAGTCCCCCCTCTTGCGGACAACAATACGGGAAGGAGCCTAAGCGAAGACACCGGTATCTCCCACCTCCAGTTGACATGATTCCTTAGGGTGCAGGCCGCCAATATGCTGAAGTATCTAAATCAGCAGGAGACAAGCCCTTTCCAAAATGATGAAAGACCTCATCGGATCGCCGAGATATTTCATAAAGAAGCTTCCAACATATTGCTTCACCATTCAACCTCTCTGTGGATCGAAGACCAACTTCTCGGCTCTACGTCGGACGACTCCAGTGGACTCACAGTTGGAAGGCATTGACCTCTCGGCTCACAGTCATCGAATGACGACAACTTCTTGGCACTACGTCGAACAACCCCAGTGGATCCACAACTGGGAGACGTCAACCTTCTGGCCCACAGTCACTGGACAACGATAACTTTTCGACTTTGCATCGGATGAGTCTGCTCGACTAATAGTCACGAGACGTTGACTTCCTGGCTCATAGTCGTCGGATGCCCACTTTTCGACCCCGTGTCGGATAAGTCCAGTCGGCTCACAATTGGGAGACGTCGACCTCTTAGCTCATAGTCGTCGAAAGCCCTTGAGCCGGTCTTAACAGCCCCTGGATTGGTCTCAGCAGCCTTCGAGCTGATCTCAGCAGCCTCCCGGATCGGTCTCAGCAGCCCCCGAGCCGGTCTCAGCAGCCCCTGGATCGATCTCAGTAGCCCTCAAGCCGGTCTCAGTAGCCCTGGGTTGGTCTTAGCAGCCTCCGGATCGATCTCAGAGACCTTGAACTAATCTCAGTAGCCCCCGAGTCGGCCTCAGCAACCCTCGAATCAATCTCAACAGCCTCCGAGATGATTCCAGCAGCTACCCAGGTAGGACCTCCAGCAGCCACCTAAGTAGGATTCTAGCAGCAACTCAGGTAGGACTCCAGCAGCCACCCAAGTAGGAACTCCAATAGCCACCCAGGTAGGACTCCAGCAGCCACCCTCCAGTAGCCACCTAGGTAGGACTCCAACAGCCACCCAGATAGGACTCCAGCAGCCACCCAAGTAGGACCTCCAGTAGCCACCTAGGTAGGACTCCAGCAACAACTGGGTAGGACTCTAATAGCCACCTAGGTAGGACCTCCAGTAGCCACCTGGGTAGGACTCCAGCAGCCACTTGGGTAGGACTCTAGCAGCCCTCGGATGGCAAAAAGACCTCTCGACTCCAAACCGGTAGATGGCAACAAGTTGCCCTCAACATGTCAAGAAGACCCAGTCAACTCACAGTTGGGAGAGATCAACTCTCTGGCTCAGTTAACGGGCATCCACTTCTAGATTCCACATCAAAGGAAGAAGACTACAAGTCAGCTCATAGTTAACGAACACCCACCTCTCGACTCCAAGTCGGGAGAAGATTGCCAGCCACTCCCAGCTGGTCAACCTGCCTTCAACCTTACTTAAAGCCTTTCGAGCAAGCGAGTGCACAGTTTCGAAGAGCATGCAGATGCGATCACGAGTCCACACAAAGCAGACAGAGATTATCAATATCGGGAGTAGTGCAAAAAGAAAAGGATTTCCCCACGAGAAAGGAATCGGAGCCAAAGCTAGCATGCAAAGACAAGTACAAAGGCAAAGAGTGCTACACTCCTTTCGCTTGGTGGATGCAAGGTATGCGGTCGCACAAGCTCAGGAGTGTGAGGGGCATCTGATGGGGCAATAAACCTTATGGGCAACAGTGAACGCATCCTACTCGGCCGTCTCTACTCGGATCGGCTATTCTACTCAGCCATCTCTACTCGGCCGTCTCTACTCGGGTTGGCTACTCGGCCTCCAGCACCCAGCCTCCTTTGGCCTACCTCCTACCACCGCCATGAACCACGCAGGCTTGCTTCGGTGGAGGGCCGAGCAATAGCTAGCGGTAGAAGCTGCCTTCCTCCTTCCTCTAAAACTCCTGCGCCGCCTCCAGAGCCATCAAGGAGGGTGGGTTCTCCGTCCTTGGGTTCGATCTCGAGGCCACCGTCAGGACCACCAACGATAAGGTCACCGGGACCTTCAACGTGGTATCTAAAGGTGCGAGGGAATTACCTGGGAGCTTCCAGGATGCTACTAGCAACGTTCTCTCTAGAAAGGCTCTCATATACTTTGAGCTGCTCCTTGCCCGTTGAGCATCCTTCATTTTTGTTGCTTTCATTATGTTCCTTCCAGTCATAAGGTCCAAAGAATCTGGCTCACACGTCTTCAAAAGAGAGGCTTCCATCCACCCAGATAGGATCCCTTATAGGGACCACTCATACGACACAGCAATGTCTTCTTGACAACGGCTTCAAGGCAGAACTGCAATGCTGCCAACCTTCTTCTCTTTTTACATCGTGTAATGGATGTTGATGGGACAATAAATCCCATCACTATCACTAGTCACCATTCACTACTTCGCAAGCGAGGAGTCTAAGACCAAGCAAGAAAAGCACTAAGTCCTTCACCTACAGTCCCTATAAGGTGATCGCCGAGGGGACTACAAGCAGTCCACCTATTGCCATCTCCTCCTCGGCCTCACCTTTTGTGACCAGGTCGAGTTCTGATGAGGCAGCATCGAACCAACGGTGATGATAGCACCCTGAGGATCTCTCGTAACGTCCAATCAACGGTGATGATCGCGCCAGGCAACACCCATCCAACGGTGATGATCACCCTCCTAGAGTACCTCCAATCGGCCATCCGGATAGGACTCCGACTCAGCCACCCAGGTAGGACTCCAACTCAGCCACCTGGGTAGGACTCCAACACCACCCAGGTGGGACCCTAGCGGCCACCTGGGTAGGACTCATTGTGGGGCTCACTTGCTTAGCTCCACCACTCCATCACTCACCATTGTCCCCATGTCTCCCCACGATCTAGAACAGGACAACGGACGTGCGATATGGGGGACATGTCTACCAAATGCCGTAACGGCCGTCTATGCCCTGCAAACCTGCAGCACCCTGTAGCAGCTTTTCAGATTTGATAGAGCCTACCAACTTTGCTACGACTACCCATGTTTAATGGGACCTGGCATATCAACTCTGCTATGACCATCCATATCTGACGGGATCTGGCCTACCAACTCTGACATGCCACGAGGGAGGCAAACCCTGCAGTTATTGCCACTCTGGCCTTACTGTGCATGCTCTGATAGGCAGTTATGTCTCGACCCTCGCAAACATCCATAAAATGGATAAGAGGGACCCCCGATTAGGTGAGCCAATCATGCCCACATATACCTCACATAGAGCATTTCTCTCTAAGACTTTCGAGCTTTCTTTCAAGCTCACGGCTGTTGCCCAGAGCATTAACTTGAATGTCGGAGAATTCCCATCGGAATCTTCTGTTTTCGAGATTTTTTGCAGGCTTCCGATCGAGAGAAGCTCGCCGAAAGATCCTTGGCTCGCTGGAGAAGGCGGCCGGATGCTCGCTGATAATCGAGGAAGGCGATCTAGCGTCAATACTAAGGTTTGATGAGCTCTAAAATTTTAAGAGATAATAAAGAGATGGATCAGAGAGAGGAGAAGAAATGGAAACAAAGTAAGCTGGAGAGTGCTGCAAACCTGCTATGAAATAAGTTTGTTATCTCGATCATGTCATACTTTTGTGCAATAATTGCTCTCCTCCAGAACATGCACTAACAATGTTGACCAAGCCTGAGATAACTCTGGTCCATTTGAAGACTAATAAAGGCTCAACAAATGTAGGCACATTAAGAACAATGGAATTTCATAAGCGGATATGACCTTAAATGCTAGGTTGGACTGCAACTAACAAATTTTGATATTTCTGATTCTGAGATTGTCTGAACTTCGCCGTAGACGTAAATACTAACTGACAACCAAAAAATAGGAACTAAGATTATGTTCTATAGAGTCAAGCCAGTTGTTTGTCACTGTAGTATATTGAGATTTCAATGGTCCAAAGACCTGGGACTGCGTTGAGCTTGTATGTTCGCATATGTGTACAAACATCTAACGAAACAGTTGGCACATAAGCAGTCTTCTTGTATGTTTGCATGACATGCTCATGTCTTGGTTGTTGTGTACTTTGTTCTCATTTCTTTGTTATTTCAAATGATAGAACTTATAAGCAGTCTTCTTGTATGTTTGCATCACATGCTCATGTCTTGGTTGTTGTGTACTTTGTTCTCATTTCTTTGTTGTTTCAAATGAAAGAACTTCCAGTCCTGGTTGAAACCATTGCAAATAGAATCCTTGAGCACATTACACAGCGGTGCCTTGTGTGTTATGATACCGGTGTTCCTTGTGCTGCCCGAGAAGACTGCAATGACCCATCATCCCTCATTTTTCCCTTTCAGGTCAATCTCTTTGTTGTTTTTATTTTTATTTTTTATCATGCAATCTTTTATTTCTTCATATAAGTGACGGTTGAACTTTACTTTCATCAACAGGAAGCTGAAGCTGCACGATGCGGTTCATGTGGGTTCCTTTTTCACCAGTCTTGCTTTCGAAATCTCATGGCCTGTCCATGTGGCAAGCAAACCAGTGCAAACATGAGACTACTTCCTGCAAAACATGTCACACATGGAGCTAGCAAAGATCTCAAGGGAGTTATGGATGGATCGTTCCAGCCTTCTACTTCCAATTCAATGGCAGGGTTTTTTTCCTACATTCTTTCCAAGGCGAGGCCAGACAAAATATGGAAGCCGGGGAATAGCAACCCGGTAATTCTTTTGGGATCCTTACCAAGCTCTTCTCTATAATTTTCATAGTAGAAATGTACTTTTATGGCTTTGAATGGTCTTAAATTTCAGTCTCATTTGCTCCAAACTTTTATTTTGGCGAGATGATGGGCAAAATTAATCTTTGGCTATTCTCTGTAGCAGATCAACTAAATAAATATATATATCATGCAAAAGTTATGGTGTTACTGTAATTTATTTGGAGGACTTCCCCTGCTGTCCATGTTGGAACAGAAATCTGCTGGAATGCTAATTCTGTTCTCAATAGATTTTTTATCATATTTAATTTTTAAGTGGCGGACAATGTAAGGTGGAGCTGCAGGACGGGGCTGGGCTTCCTTGGTCCGGTCTGTCCTATTTCTACGTAAAGAGTTTGAGACCAACTGAACCAAGTCACATGTTCCATCTGTCTTAGGAGTCATGTCTGCAAGTTTACTTTTGACTGCAATTTAGCTATTTAGTCAGTGAAGGTTTCGAACTTTGCTGGAGGTCTAAGTCAAGGCAAGGTTAAGATTTTTTTGATACAGAGTTAGCTATATGGCATTGTTACTTTTAATTTTGTTTTTTCGTCTCATCATGAAATTATTTATTTTCTGCTAATGAGTGCTATCTGATCCTGCATATCACATTGTCTCCAATCAGCCATGTGTCTTTCAGACTTAAATCTTATATTGCCTGACATTTTATATTTTTTTCTTTCAACGTCTATGCTCAGAAAACAATATTTAAAAGTTTCTATTGATTAAGCATCAATGATTTCAAATCTGTTAACTTAGGATATGCTTTCAACGCAATAGAAGTTTATTAAGCTTCAGAGCTGGAAAAATACGAGAAGAATAATTGAAGATGAGGAACTGAGGACATTCTTACAAAATAATGGAAGCTTAGCAAGCTTCAGAGCTGGAAAATATGGGGTGAGTCGTTAGATTCTACACCATTAGAAAAAGAACAAAGAGAATATTCACCTCCAAAAACTTGACATTTGTAACTGAATCAAGAGCAGCGACTTATTGGGCTTCACGTCCAATCGGGTGTGCACGTAGCAAAAGTGAGATCCATCAAATGTTTTCTTTGGAGATTCTTTCAAAGAAATTTTTCTTGCGATTGCCTGCGGAGGGTTTCCTCTTCTGAGCTTGCTTTAAGATTAGTGCATCCATCTTCTCGGTCCCGATCTCCGGTGATCACCGTCGTCTCCATGGCTGTTTGTTTCGTTCCGGATGGCAAACACCAACTCCTCTACTGTGAATGGTGGTGATTGCCATCAAGCGTCTGGGGGACCGTTGCGGCGTCACGGAGGTCAGCAGTTCGTATGGTCGGCTCTGTTGCCCTCCCCGGTGGAAATTGTTGAGCTTGAACTGCTGTTTCCGAACGTCATCCAGCTTCCCTCTAAGACAATTGACATGGAGATCAAGGAATGGCTTGCTGGTGGCTTGATAGTGCGGAGTCTCTCTCGCTGGGTGCCTCCGAAAGTTGTTCGGGAGTTCCGCCGTGCTGGGCTTGTTGGAAGCATTTCCTCAATCAGCCTCTCCCATCGCATTGCTTTGATGAAATTTGAAGACCCGGCCGCCAGGAATGCTGCTCTGCTTCAGCCATGGGTTGTTAATGGACAATCCCTTGCGGCTGAACCTTGGCGTCCTGACTTTGTTCCTGCGGCAAAAGCTTTGACAAAGGCTCTATTATGGATCTGCCTGCCGAACCTCCCTATTGAATACTGGTCGGAGGAGGCATTGCGGCATATACTAGCGGTGGCTGGGGAGTTCGTTGCTGTGGATTCCTCCACGAAAGAAAGACGTCGGGGTGGCTTCGCCCGTGCCACTGTCAGAGTGAATCTCAGTCGGCCTCTCCAGCTAGTGAGCGAATCAGAGGGAACGGCTCCCCGTTTTGGCAGCAATTCGCCTACGAACATGTTGAAGGAGTCTGCCCCCATTGTGGATCCCTTCATCTGGCCGGCCTGTGCTCCTCATCATCGTTGTTGTCTTCCGCTTATGCTCCTCCGCGGTTTGGTCCGTGGATGACGGCGATTCGGCAACGAAAACCCCCCACTGTTCCTGATCCTGGCGGCCCCCGATCTTCATCGACGCCGTCTTCGGCCAATGCTAAGTCGACTCCCCCGGCCTCCGATGATGGATGGATGACTCCATGGAAGGTTGCTCGAAGATGCTCTGCTCCGTCGTCTTCGGTCTGCTTCATGGAAGCAGTGAATCCCAGCTTATCTGAAGATTGCCCCCCATGCCAGGAGTGATTTCCCGTGCCGGTCACTGTAGCCAAAGTTTCCGATACTTTGAGATCCAGCTCTAATGTTCAGATGACTTGCATAAGATCTACTAAGAATCCTTAATTGGCTGGGCAGAGAGGTAATGAGTCTTGTTTAACCACTGCATTTAAGTTCTCTGCGAAGGCCCCAGATTCAATTCAAAAGGGTTCAGGCCAGGACAAGCAGATTTGCCCCATGACCTTGGATTAGTGCCTCAGAAGGATCGTTTGTTGTCTGAATCAGGGAGTAAGCTGGGATCTAGAACCAAAGTGGCTGCTAATCCCTTTGGTCTTCGTGGATCGGATCATTGGCCGGAGCGCCCAAGATCCGGAAGGATGCTAATCCTGCTTCCACTAAATGGGCCCGACCTGCTGATTTTATAGCCCAGAGGGTAATTCCCAAAGCAGTCAAAGCTAAGGGCAAAGGCTGTGTGGGTCCTTCCCAGAGGGTGACTATTGGTCCTAAACTGCCATCCCGGGACAGTTGTGATCATGATGCTGCTGTCTCTATTTTGAAACAGTCAATTATGCCTTCCTCTCCTACCCATCAAGACTCTTGCTCTCATGGGGCAGAGGACATGGAGCTGTCCCAGCAGTCAAGTTCACCTGATCAGGCCTCATCGCCACTATCCTCTGTTTCTGTTCAGGGAGCCTTGGCAGTGTCGTCCTCTGTAGGAGGTCCTTCTGACATGGACATGATGGGGTCCCAAGCAGGGGCACAAGACAAACCCTAACCTGACCAATGAAGATCCTTATATGGAATGTCCGAGGAGCCTTGAAACCCTCATTTTACTCCTCGTTTAGTTGGCTACTGCAGCTTTATCATTTTGATATTTGTATCTTATTGGAAACCCGCCTGTCGGGACCTAGTCTTCAGCGATTCCGGCGTCGGGTTTCTCGGTCTTGGGGTTCCTATGCGGTGAACTCTAATGGTCTCTCTGGGGGTATTCTGGCTCTATGGCGGACCCCTTCTATTCGTGACGATGCTTTCCATTATTGTCATCAGTAGGTCGCCTTGGTCGTTTCGGAGGGGACTGCCCCTCCTTGGCTGCTTCTAGGCGCTTATGCCAGTACGGACTATCGGGAGCGGCGTTACCTTTGGGCTGATATTCTTACCTTCTTAGATCAGGGCTTTCCCACTCTTGTTGCTGGTGACTTTAATTGTATTGTGAACGCTTCGGAAAAGAGTGGCGGTCGCCGATTTGTTGATACCCCTAACTCTAGTGAGTTTCGCTCTTTCATTTCCTCTGCTGGTCTTTTTGACTTGGGATTTTCGGGGCCGCAGTTTACTTGGTGCAACAACCATCAGGGCTCCGCCCGTGTGTGGGAGTGTCTGGATCGGGCCATGGCCTCTTCAGGATGGCTTCACTACTTTCTTCGTGCTACCACCACTCATCTTCCGTGGATTGCATCGGACCACTGCCCTTTGCTTATATCTACTGAGCCGTCCTCTCTTTGTCGGGGACCGTTTCGGTTTGAGCAGTTTTGGACTCGCTATTCTTTTGCTCGAGCTTTGATTCATCAGGTCTAGCGTATGCCGGTCAGAGGGAGCTCCACCTACCGTTTATCCCGATGTCTTGATCTTGTGAAGCGTAGACTCCTGAGGTGGCACGATAGGGAGGTGGGGGATTTGCGGCAGCAGGTGCAGTCTGTTGAAGCTGATATTTCTTATCTTCAAGCTAAGGAGGATCAGGACGGTGGTCTATCTCTGATTGATCTTCAGTTACTCAGGCAGAGCTTGACTTTGCACCATAGTTTACTCAGTCAGCAAGAGATCTTTTGGCGACAGAGGTCTCGGATCCAGTGGCTCCAGGAGGGTGACCGTAATACTAGATTCTTTCATCAGGCTACTTTGGCTCATTGTGCAGCCAATCGGATTCGCCGTATCAGCGATGAGGACGGGCATATTTTTGATGATGATGAGGCTAGTCGAGAGCATATATCTTGATTTTTTCAGACCCGTTGGTCGGTGCAGGTTGCCGATGGATCTCCTTGTACTCCTGTCTCTCAATCTGCTAAAGTCACTGATGCTGATAACGGTAATCTCACGATGGTAGTCTTTGTGGAGGAGATTCGATCCGCGGTTTGGGCATTGGGGCTGATAAGGCTCCAGGCCCAGATGGGTTTCCGCCTTTCTTTTTCTAGCACTACTGGGATATTGTGGGGTAGGATGTTATATCAGCCATCCAGTCTGTGTTCTCTTCTAGATCCATTCCTCGGGATTGGCAACGAATATATATTGCCCTTATCCCAAAGCGTCTGGATGCTTTGCTTCCCCAGCACTATCGGCCTATTAGCTTGTGCACTACTCTATACAAAGTTTGTGCCCGCCTCTTGGTCACTCGGATGCAGGGAATCATACCTCGCCTGATTTCCCCTGAGCAAGGGGCTTTCATTCGAGGCCACAGTATTTCCGATAATGCCCTCATTGCTCAGGAGTTCATGTTTGATCTTCAGCGAGCGGCCAGCAGACAGAGATTAATGGTAGTCAAGCTGGATATGGAGAGAGCTTATGATCGGATCAGTTGGATATTTCTTAGATAGACGCTCCGAGATTTCGGCTTTGCTGATCTCTTCATTGATTGGATTATGGCTTGTGTTCAGTGGCCTACCTTTTCTATCCTTATCAACGGTAGCCCGACTGGTTTCTTCCCCTCTGCCATGGGTCTTCGTCAGGGATGCCCCCTCTCCCCCTTTTTGTTTATTCTATGTGCTGATGATCTCTCCCATAGTTTTGCTCAGGCAGTTGGTGTGCTTCAGTTATAGCCTTACATGCCAGGGCCCTCTAGTCCCCCTCTCTCACACCTCCTCTTTGCTGATGATTGTATTCTGCTTAGCCCTGCTACTATTTAGAATGCGACTATCTGCTCAGCTATTCTGCAGTCTTATTGTCAAGCTTCTGGCCAACTGATTAATTTGCAGAAATCCGTTTTGTGTTTCAGTCTGTCTACTTCACAGCGTTATCATGCTGCCATCTTCTAGTTACTTGGGATTTCGATGATATCTGATCATATGACCTACCTAGGGATCCATATTACCGGGCGGAGCCCTCGTCAGCAGGATTTTCAGATTCTCGAGCGATGGATTACTAATAGATTGGACAGATGGCAAGTTTCTGGCCTTTCCATGATGGGGCGTGTGACTTTGCTTCGATCTATCCTTACCTCTCTCCCTCTTTACACTTTGTCTAACGCGTTGATCCCCATTACTTATCTTCGACGGATAGAGCGTCACTTTCGTGACTTCTTATGGGCATCGATGCAGGGAGGTCATGGTCTTCATCTTCTGTCATGAGAGATGGTTTGTTTGCCTATTCATGAGGGTGGCTTGGGGATTCAGTCTTTGGTGGTCCGCAGACAGGCTCTCATTGCTAGGCATGCCACCAGATTTCTCTTGGAACCTCATTGTTTTTGGAGTTCTGTTATACGTGGTAGATATGGAGGCTGGACTCCCGAGTTGGTCTCCCATATTCCATGTGGTTGTTCCTTCATGTGGAGACTGATTTGCCAGGTTGCTCCCACTATTATGTCTGACATTCATTGCATGGTTGGGGACGGGAGATCTATAAATGTTACTTATGATACCTGGATAGTGGACCTTCCTCTAGCTCGGTGGCCGACATTCCTAAGCTCTGATGTTGGACCTTCGCTGTCTGTTTTTGCTCTGATTTGTCAGGACTCTAATCCTTGGCATGTTCCTACGGTGTCCTAGTTCTTTGGAGCTGAGTTAGCACACAGGATTCTAGCTACCCCTCTTGCCTCTTCTTTTGCTTCTGACACCAGACTATGGCGTAGATCCTGCCTCCCTCGTGCTCCCACTAGAGATTTGATTGATCGCATCTGCCCTCGACCTGCGGGTTTGGATGATGTAGCTTGGATCTGGCATTTGCCCAGTCATCCCAGGATCTAGCTTTTTTGTGAAAGCTAAGGTGGGACCGCCTCCCTACATGTTCTTTACTGGCTAGGCGCGGTTTCTCTATCAGCCTGCTCTGTCCGATATGTAGGCTTCAGGATGAGACAGTAGAGCATGCCCTCTTTACATATTCCCGTGCCTCCCAGATTTGGCTGCATCTTCGATATAGTCCTTGGATGCTAGAGGAGGGACCCGGCCGGCGGTCTCTATTGCACGCTATTCGTACAGCTTTTCAGAGTGGTAGCTGCTTCCAGGGTGTGTATTTAGCTTACTTGGCTTATCAAATCTAGTTGACTCGTAACCAGATTATCTTTGCTGAGGGTACGGTCTCAACTCAGACTATTATCCGTACAGCTGGCTTTCTTGCTACGGAGTATTTTTGTTCTGATTTGGGTAGTCACTCTGACAGACTGGGCCTCTAGGACTCTCCTGCTGCTCCGGCAGCGCACCGTTCTACGGTCTTTGTTGCTTAGGAGCCCTCACCCCCTGGTTATGTCAAAGTAAATTTTGATGGTACTGTGTCGGGTCACATTGCCGGATCTGGGTTTATTATCAGGGGGCTGGAGGGAGAGCTACCTGCGGCTGGTGGGCATGGTTCTCTCGACATTTCGGTCCCTATGGCTGAACTGCAGGCTGCGTGGGCTGGCATTACCTATGTTGTTCGCATCTTGCGCTCGCACCGGATGGTTATTGAGGGAGATTCTCTTATGGTCATCCGGTGGATTCGACGGGATGTTGATCTTTGTCCCTCATATAACCCTTTGATCAGTGATATATAGGCTTCTCTCCAGTCCAGCTATGATCCTTTGATCCATCATGTCTATAGGGAAGCTAACGCTGCAGCTGATTGGGTTGCCTCGGCTGTAGCTCGCCATTCTGGTCAGTGGGAATGGCACCCTGGTGACCCTTGCCCAGTTATTTTGGAGTAAATTATGTATTCTAATATCTCGGGTTTGACCCACCCTAAAGTGGTGTGATCGCCCGCTTGTAACAAAAAAAAAAAAAAGAAAAAAAAAAGAATTTTTTTTCTTTGAACTTGGAAAAGACTCATGAGATTTATTGAGAATTCCATTCAAATTGAGGATTCTGTTTAAACGCACATCAGGATGCTAGAGATGCTCAAAAAGGAGTATGCCCTATTTGTCTCCATGCATTAGAGAAGTAGTTGAATTTTACTAGGAAGACTGTTGACTAATCATTTGACCCAAAGTTATTAAGAAATTGGTAAAAACGTATATAAGCCTCAACAAATCATGCACAAACTAGATATTTTTTTATATAATACCATTATAAGAAACTTATATTATTTTAGATCTTGAGTTCCAACATAATTCATATATAAATTTGCATATATGCAAGCACAAGTGGGATGGAATGGATCACTACTTCCAAACTTTATCCTATTTATAACGTGAATTTCGTGCCCGTCTCCTTCAAAAGCTAGTATTGGATCATTCTTGCCTCGTCCTCCAATTTATCCTTCTGTCAATTTTTGACACACTTTGATGAGATCTATCTGAAAAGCATGAAGGGAAACCCATATTATTAGTCTTGTCTTCAAAATCTGTTGATAGAAAGGCTTTTCTATTAGTAAATTTTGGATAGATCACTTATACAACCAATTTAAATAAAATAACAAATAAAACTATAAAAGTTAGAGCTTTCATGCATCTAAAGTAGCAATTTGTTCTCTCCGATGAATCACACCCAAAACCCATATCAGAATACTACTATGTGAACCCAAAATTTCAATAGTACATCTTTTTTGAACCACATGAAATATGTGATGGTCATTGGGATCAAGTTAGCGGTGCAACTTGAACCCATCCTGAGGTTGGCTAAGTTACTAAAAGGAAAACACTGCTGCATCGAAAGATGATGCAGCAAGCATGTATTGGATATGTAGATTGGCTGCGCGCTCATACCGTCATGCATATCATGGCCCAATAAGTCTTATCACATGCTGCATGTGCGGCATCATGCGCGCACAACCAATTCATGCGCCTGATGCGCTTTTGCTGCATTGTTCTCTGATGCAACAAATCTTTTTTGTTCCTAAAAACTTGGCATAGGCTTGACTGAAAATTTCAAAACCAATTCCAGGTTAGGCTGTCATAATTGAGCTTCAGCATAATCCAATATAAATCCAATCTTCACTGAGCCGACTTAGCCCCACCTCCAAGATTTTGCCAGATTTACGCCTTTACAATTTAGGTTCAAGTTATACCTCTCATGACTCCGAGAAAGTTATATTTTTTAATGTTGGATGATGGGATATAATTTAAGCTATTAGATATAATCTATTATTTTTAAATTATTTATCTAATAGAAATAATGTAATTTGGAGGTCCAAAGTCTATATATCAAGTAATCAAAAATTAATCAAAAAATTAGATAATTTTTTAAAAATCAATTTTGACAACTTGTTGACCAAGTTAGGGGTTTCAAATTATTTGATTTTTTTAAATGTTAGCAATTTAAATTTAGTAGATCACATTAAATTGTTTAGATTATTGATTAAAATATCCATCATACAATTCTAAAAGAGTATAACTCTTGACACATGCACGTGTATATACATATACATATATAGATACACATATGTACATGCATACATACAAAGTAACATCTAATAGAATTTTAGAAAATTTATTTTTTTTGAATGAAATGATGTTGATTTTTATGCCGATAATTAAAGTCATTGAATGCAATTTATTATTTATAAAATACTTATATGTCTATTTGGTTCCCTCTTTGGATTGAAATATTTGAAATCTAGGTCTTTTACTTAGAATTGCAAATCTATTTCAGCCAACTATAACCCAATGCACCCTTGCCTCACTTCTTCTCATTCAATAACCTCTCTCTTTTATCTCACACTTCAACAATATTGCTCGTAGAGATGAGTTAGTTTCTATATTATTATTTATGGCTACTTATTAGATTTTAGTGAGTTATAATAGAATTATCTAGTATTTTAAATATTTTTTTTTCTTCTATTCACATGGTAAGTTTGATTTTGTAGATATCTTTTACAATTTTAGATACATTTTTGGTATACCCATATAAAAATTTGGCCTACCAAAGTTTCTAGTTCCAATTCCAATTTCTATATGAACCAAATGTATGGAATAAATGGGCAATTCTGGTTTCAATTCTAATGGAATTTGATTCTAATTCTAATTATGATGCTAAATTAAATGGATCTTGTATAGTAAAAATCATATGATTTGTAAACCCCTTACCTATATCTTTAATGCTCAAAAAATATTATTGTTTTAAGTTGTTAAAATTTTGACCATTCGATGCATAAGCTAGGAATCTTCAAGTTATATAATTTTAGTTGTGCAAGTAGCATCGATATTATAGAACATATTGGATATTTTGGATCATTAATGTGAAACTCTCTATCATTCAATCTGATTATTTTGCACATCTTACCTATGTTAAAATTCTGACCTAATCTTATCCAACATGAACCAAATAGAAATGTTCTAAAACTTCCCTCCTATCATGATTAACCAAAGGTGACCCAATCCAGCCCAATATCAATCCATTTCATGATGCCAATTTGAGGCTATAAAATCGTGATTACAGATGGCCTAACCCAACCCAAGCGCTATTGGTGGCTCAAACGACAACATGCATGAGGAATATATGATTTGTGATGACCCAGAGACAGAAGATAGAGATTTGCCTTTGTTCTCAAACTCCATTACTCCTCATATTTCAATCTATTGCATGATGCTCTTTTTATCAACTTTTTGCTGTAAGAAACGCGAAAACAAGGGAGATGAGATGCATGGACTACGAGCTTACGAGTGAAAGGCCTTGGAGTAGCGTACTGGTAGTAGGCTTGGAAGAAACCTCTGTTCTCTTTCAGTAGCCCTCTCCAGACTGCAAAACATCATCAGATGACCTCAGCCGCAAGCTCCATGCACGTACACAGAGAGAGAGAGAGAGAGAGAGAGACCTGTGAGGGTGACAATGGGTGGAATGCTCGCACGCTCTGCAAGAGCCATGGCGCAGTCATCTCGAGTCATGCGGAGGAGCAAGCACCTCTCGATCAGGTGCTGGACCTATAATACAATATAATATTCCCTTAAATGGAGTTTTCATGAAGCAATTTACAATGAAGAATAATACTATAGAAGACTGTGCATCAAAACGATGTACAACCAACATGCGTTGGCGTGGTAATTAGAGTCTTGGAAAACAGAGTGCATACCATTCTAATGTAGCTATGCGGGTAGCACTGAAAACAGGGGACGTGGCGGTGGCGGTGGCGGAGGTGGTGCTGGTGGCGGCGGTGATATTCGAGGTTCGTGTCTCTCTTCATCCTCTTCCTTTCTTTGGTCAGAAGAAGACAAGCTATGGAGGAGGGATGAGAAGAAGCCGGGAGAGGAAGAGAACAAAATATAAGGCCAAAAAGTGCACGAGGGAAGAAAGATATTTTGGGATGGAGAGAGATATTTTGGGATGGATAGGCGTCCGAGGGGGATGAACGTGCGGGAAGGGGTGGGGAGAATTGTTATCCACAGGTATCTGCAGTGAAGGGCCAAAATTGTATGGATATCCAAGAGATGGACTCACCTCATCCTGTCTCCGGGGATGAGATGAGAGGACACAAGAAAAATGTCCTGCGGTTGTTTTGGGTCTGGTTCCACCCGTCTTTAAACTGAGAGCGTTTCAATGTACCATGCGAGATCCGGCTCGTCACCGGGGCTGCCTCGGTTTCTAATTCCTCTACGTCCAATTCAAGGGGGAAGACCTCGATTATCCATTTATCAATGGATGGAACTTAAGTGCAATTTGATGTGGCTGGTAGCGCTGGATATTAATAGCAAAGCTGATGGCATGAGCGAAGGCTGACGGCCACACTCTTTCAAGTTGCCCCCCCCCCCCCCCAAGCAATTCCGACTCTTTCAGATCAGCCCCAAGCAGCCCCGACTCTTCCGTGTCGGCTCCCAGCGGCCGCGCTCTTCCGAGTCGGCTCCGAGCGGCCCCGACTCTTCTAATTAAGTTGGCCCTCAGCGGCTTCTGATAGGCCCACTTACCACTTAGCCTACGCTGTCTGACACAGCTATGTTTACCTACCACTTGACCCACGCAGCCTGACCCAGCTAGGCCCATCTACCGCCTGACCCACGCTGTTGATGGGACCAGGCTCATCAACCACCAGGCTCACCAACCACCAGGCCCATGCGCTCGATGGGACAAAACCTACCAACCAGCCTCTATTTACGTAATAGCCATTATCCCAGAAGACATTCCTTTTCACGGAACTCCATATGACTAATTCTTAGGCGGATACCAAAGGTCTATAAAAAGGGTAAGATATTCCAGAATAAAGGTACAAGTATTCACGTGCTCATACTTACATTGACTTACACATTCTAAAGCCTTAGAAGAGACTCTGACCCCTGGAGCCTTCTTCCTCTTCGAAGCTCCTTCAAACTCCTTCTCTGCTGTGACCTCGGTTGCTAACTTAATCATCGGAGCTCCCTTTGGTACCGAAACTTCTTGCAGGCCATTCGCTCTGGAGAGGACTACCTCGCCAGTTAGAATTTTTTCTGACTTCTAGTTCAGCGTCAACATAATTTATTAACTATTTATTATCATCAATTTTTTTTATTTAATAAGTGCTTTGTATGCAATTGATGTGGTCTGATTCAACCAACTCATCCGGTAGTAAGACATGATGTGGTTGGCTAGATCGCCATATATTTTTTTTTAAAGAAAAAATAGGAAAGACTTTCATCGTAATCGCCAATCAATTCGAAATACTTCTCATGCATGATGCGGATCAGTTAGTGTGAAAGTATACTATTTATTGGATTGGAAAGGAGTCCATCACGGTCGTTGGTTTGTTCGAGCATCAAGCTTATTAGAGAGCTATTTAGTACTGCCATGTAGCACTTCTTGATACATTGATTGGTTAACATTCCATTATGGAGCTCGCGCATTAAATGCCCTTCATAGCATCTAAAGAGACATATTAACTTACATATTAATCTCCAAAGAGATCCGTTGTAGTATGGCATGATAATTGACACCATGAAACTTGAGGCAACATATCATGCCTCTCAACCTTAAACCAAGATTTGTGCAAAAAGCAGCAATTTAAGAATAGTAACTATGAGGCCGATTGATACCTGTGAGCTGCAAAGTTTGGTCAGAGCCAAGCTACACCAGATGTGAAAACAAGTCAACCCCAACCTAACTCAAGCTATTTTTATAACTTGATCATAGACTTCAACTTAACTGGTAAATTATATGATCTAATTTGGTCAACTCACTTGATAGCACACATGGTGGATTTAAAGGTGGTATAATATGGTTAATAACTAGATTGTCACATATATTTTTATTGAAAGAGAAAGTTTCAATTAGGAGAAACTTTAGTCTACTATCTTATTTGGAAAAGACTCCATTATGTCTGTCGCCTCATCTAAGGATCGAGCTTATTAGAGCCGTCTATTGATAAGTGACCAACTTTAAAATGACTCTAGGTGCCTATAAAAGCAATCTTAGATCGTAAACACATTTGAGTCTTTGCTCTCAAATCTAGAGTGCTAGTCTTAAGGACACTAGGTTTTTTTTCTACTTGTTTTGGCTAATTAGAGTATAAGAGGGTTTTCTTAAAAAGACGGGCTCTTTTACATTCTTTTTCTATCTCTTTTGCAGACCCATGCATAGATCAGTTGGAAAGATGTTCTGCCATCCAAGTAATGATAAATCTTATTTATTGACATGTTAAGACCATTTTTGAACATCAATATCTCACTTAACAAATGGCATGCAGTTGCCATTCTTCTTTTAAAACAATAAGTATTTAATGAACTGTAAAATTATATATGTCACTTGTTAAATAAAAAATTCAATGATAAATATCTAACAAACTATAACTATATTTTGTTATTTACTAATCACCATGAGTAACTAAGCCTCCTTTCAAATTTGCAAGCGATCAATGTAAGTGAATGGGCATTTTGTTTTATGAGAAAATGATTATTCTGATTGAATTTAGATCTATAGACCTCGGAAATCTAGCCTTACTACCATCTTTGCATTGCGTGGCATAATATACGTAGTTTTGATAGCTCATGTACTACATAAGGTTTATTGCGCCATGGATTGCAAGGAGGGTTTTCTCATCTAGAGCATAGACATTTTATTAAGATAATGAAATAATCTGTGATCTGACTCGATATCAATTTAACTAGATTTGATTGACCGATTCATATTTAAAGACTCATGGATTGGATTGTTTTTGAAAATTAAGCTAATCTAAATTTTAGATTAGGTCCGAACCATATTTTTTAACCCAATTCGTAACCTAACCCGATCTGATCTGACCTAAATATTATTTGAGCCTAATTTAAGTTGATGAAAAATGAATCCCATTCAATCCGACCCAACCCATCAACATCAATTATATAAATCTTATATTCTTTTATTTCAATTACCTTTATGAATTCATTAAATGAACTATCATTTAAATTGATTCTCTTTTTCATCTTAATAACTAAGGCTCCATTTAGTTGAGCTTTTGGAGAACTCAAAAATGCTTTAAAGGCCTAAAAGAATTTTTAAATAATTTTATCATATTTGATAAATTTTTTAAAAATACTTTTTATCTTCATAAAGGCCGTTAAAAGTCCTTTCAAATAAAAAACTCTAATTTGAAGCTTTCTCTCAAACTCTCCTTGCTAAACATTAAGAAGTTATTTTCAAACCTGAAAGTCACATATTGAAACATAAGAACAGTAATATGAAAAGTCCTCGAAAAAACTTTAATTTGAAGCTTTTTCTCAAAACTCTACTTGCTAAATATTGAGAAGTTATTTTCAAACTTGAAAGTCACATATTGAAACATAAGAACAATAACATTTAATATTATAATATAATTATAATATTACAATATAACTATAATAATATAATATAATATAAATAAAATATAATTATTATAATTTTATGAAAATATTTTATAATTATATATATGTAGTTTAAAATAATATAATATAATAATATTATAAATACTATAACATATGGGTGAGCAATGATACCAATATGATATGATAGGGTTAAGTTGGTTTGGTTCTAGGTTCAAAATCTTAGGACCAATTGGTTCTCGGTTCGAAAGTTCGATTCTACCTCTTTTTTCTTAAGAGAAATTTAGCGCTTTCAAGAATCAAACTTGAGACATTAGGTATACTTTATAAGTTATCTATAATCTTTACTAAAATATATTTAATTATTAAATTAGTCAACAAGCACTATATATATCCTTTTATGGAACATAATTAGCAAAAAAATTCTAGCCGGCCATTAGACATCAATGATGCATTAAACCAAAAAAAAAAATCACTTCTATCCTGAATCCAATCTAGAACCAAACCAATTTGATTGGGTCAGTTTGAGTTGGTTTGAAGATATGATCGAATTGGTTCTAGGTCAAAAATTCTAAAATTGATCCTAATTAAATTGGTTCTAAGATCTTGCCTAAAATGACCTAACCCAAACCATGCTCACCACTATTATAATATAGCATGCAAATATATTATTATACTATATAATGATATAATTTGTAATATTACTATACCTATATGCCACAATAATATGATATTATATTATTTGATAATAATGATTATATTTTTAATAATATATTATAATATAATTATTAAATTATAGTAAAATAATATATTATAACAAATTTACGTTATATAATTATATACTAGAATGTTATTATTTTTTTATAATATAATATAATATAATATATTTTAATATTATTATAGTATGATATATTATATTATAATATTATTAGAATGGTTTATAATGATAATTTTTAATAGGTTAGATAGTTAAAAATGTATGTTATATCTTTTATTATTTTTATTTTAAAAAAACTTTCTTAGTTTGGCTACTAAACGATGTTAAAATCTCATAGAATTTAAAAAATATAATTACTAAATAACAAATAACTTTTTTTCTAAACTTTACTTTCAAATGTTTTAATACTAAAAGCTTTGCTTTCAGAAGCTCTACTACTAACAACTCATCTCATCTATTTTTGTTATTTATATCTAAATATTTTTATTTATTATTTATTCTAATAGATTCTTGTTTATAATGTTCTTAAGAATATCATTGTATATCTTAAAAATATAATTATAAATTTAAAGATATAATTTATTTGAGTAAAATTAAAAGCCTTTAAATGAAATTTAAGTTTAAGTAACTATTTTTAACCTCATTTAAAATTTTTAATGATTTATATTTGATTACCAATTATTAAATTTTAATTGTAAAATAATAGTTAGATGCTTGATTTAAATATTATCTAATCCAATTCCATTCCAAATTAAAATCATACTTGACCCTGACCCTGACCCTGAATCGGTCCGAATGACTCATTGGGTCAAATATTCTCTCATATATCTAATTCAATTCGATTTGACCAATAAATAGATTGAATTCAAGTTCAAAATAATGATTCAAATATAAAATCGGATCAAATTAAAATCAAGCATGATCCAATTCATTTGTCACCCTAATCCAAGCTAGGTGATCTCTTTCTAATTACAAGTCATTCAAGTAAGTACTATTACTAATAATAATAATATTATTATTATTATAAGGTTGGGAGTTTACGCAGGTACTCGGTAAAAAGGTCAAAGCCATTTGAATGGTTGATAGGAGGAGTCAATTTTAACTCATCAATTCCCTTGCCAAACAACTACTGATGGGCTTCTTTCCTAAGCTCCCAGATTTAAACCAGACTGGCGACAAATATAGCAACCATGGTTCTTTTCCATACTAAGATATTAATCCCCATTCATCCCATAGTCCCAGCTCCCATGACTCCACGTGCAGTGCACATGCCAAGTTCTAGTATTTATGAAGGTAAAGAAGTGACAAACTGACGCCACGTGCATTGCACATGCCAAGTTCTAGCAATTGTAGAGACGAATTAAGAAGGGACACGACACACTTTGGTAGATTAACAATCTATAAAAGATAGAATTTAATGTCATTAAGAATGAAGCAAGACGTCAAAAGGCTACTTAACGCCGTACTGCTATCATACCTTAATTCGCAACGGAAAGGCCGGAACGATCGCGTCCTCGGTGGCTTCGTCGTCGGATCTTTTCAGGCCAATTGTCACACAGCCGATTTTCTAGACTAAATTTTTTTGGCCTTATACGGCACCAGATTTTTTCGAATTCAGTCAACCTACCCTACTCAAGAAAAGTAAAAAAAAAAAAAAAAAAGATAACTTTGTGATGAATTTTCAAGATACATGCACATACTCAACCTCCCAAGGTCTTTTATCCAAATGTGTGTCTCTTTGCCAAAAGGCATCAGAGCTACATATAAGCCTTGCAGTTGACAGTTCTCCCAACCGTTGGGAATTTTGAAATCCTTGGCAACCGAAACCCCGCTTAGGCCTTTGGCCAGCCACGCGCCCAACCGTCTAAGCCATGCGCCTTCCCATGCCTTGCGTCGTGCTCCGAACAATGGTCCGCTAAGTCATCCGACCGTGTGAGCCATGCGCCCATCCAAGCCTTGCGTCCATGCTCCGCGCAACGGTCTACTCCAAGTCATCTGACCGTGTGAGCCACGCGCCCATCTATGCCTTGCGTCCGCGCTTCGAGCAACGGTCCGCCAAGTCATCTGCCACATCATTCGACCTTTGCTACATCACGGTCCCGTTGCCATGTGGACTTCATGGCCATCCCTTGCCGGCGCAAGGAATGCCAAGGCCATGCCCATCAGGAGCCGAGGCCATGCCCAAGACCCATCCTTACCTTGGAGCATCATGTGAGTACCTTCCCTTAATATTCTGGTGCAGCCTCCAACCTTCTGCCACCCCAGAGGTTCCAGCAATCTGAGCAGCATTGTGGCCTGGGCCCTGGCCCTGTGCACACTGGCCCAGCATTTTCCCTGCTCAGCCATGTCCCGGCGCGACCATGGCGCGCGCCTAAACCTCCCGCGCAGCCTAGGCCCTGCATGGCCATGGGCGCATGCGGCCAAGGCCCTCGCGGCCAAGGCGTGCGCATGGCCATGGCGCTGCGCGGCCATGGGCGCGCACGGCCAAGGCCCTGCGCGGCCATGGCGCGCACGGCCAAGGCCCTGCGCGGCCATGGGCGTGTGCAGCCGTGGCCCTGTGCGGCCAAGGCTTGCGCGACCGTGGCCCTGCGCGGCCGTGGCCCTGCGTGGCCAAGGCGCGTGCGGCCAAGTCCCGCACGACCATGTCCCTGCACAGCTAAAGCCCCTCCATGCGGCTAAGTATTGATGTCCCTGCACATCCTCACCTCCCTTTAGCCTCGATGTCTACCGAGATGGATCCCAGCGGAAATCAGGCATCCATATCTTCTTCTTAAGAACTTATCAAGAGAGTAAAAAAATAATTATCACATATACAAATGGATACTTTCTTCACATCACCTGAAAAATATTATTCCTACAATATTGTAAGATAGAAAATGGAAGAAAAATGGAACTCAAAATCACTATAAAGATAAATAAAAATCCGAAAAGAGAAATCCTTACAAAATTAAATTATAAAACATTTTTTTAAAAAAAATTATGATCCGACCAACCTCCGCAAGATCACTACCATCGGCTTCCTTGCGGACGAGTTTTGGCGGAACCCTGCAAACTCGATCGCTCTCGCAAATGAAGAAATTGCCTCAAAAAATGGGTTTGATGCGGGTTTTGGGACAGAGTGCGTTTGCTATCATCATATCAAAACCCAACAAAAATCATCGCATAACAGCAATAAAGCAATTGAAAAATAAAACAAGACAATAGCATAAGATTGTTCCAGCTAAGAAGGGCCCGGAAAATCATAGGGATCAGATCCAGGTGAGTCAAGACTGGATTTAATCTCGCATGTGTATAAAAAAATTATTGTCCGGATCGAAGGGATTCGAGATCCGAACAAGAAGCTTATCTTGCTTTCAAAAATTCTCAAAATCATCAAATGAAACCCTAAAAATCTCTTATCATCGCCAAAAAATAAAAGAAAACAATACAACGATAAATATGCGAGTAAAAAAAATACATGCGCTAGAAAGGAAAGACTGCTTCCGAAGAGGAAGAGGAGGAGACCGATGAGGGATGAGAGAGCCGGTGACCAAGAGGAGACCGATTAAAAAAATCAATTAGCGTTTAGAACTTTATTCTATTCCAATGAAAAAATACACACCCATAATCTTCATACCCAGAACAAAAACAGGGACAGATATCAAAATAGGTCTTTGAACCCTTACTTGAGATCGAGTCGGATCTAGAAGAAAAAAAAGGGAAAAGAACTTACCTGAGACAAGTTCCGAGAGATGGGAGCAGAGATCGGAAGACGGGAGCACAAATCGAAAATCCAGCGTTCATCGACCACTATTCGGGAGCAGAGATTGGAAGACAGGAGCAGAGATCGGAAGACGAGAACAACCTTCGAAAATCCAGGGTTCAATGTCCATGAGTTCGGGAGCAGAGATCGGAAGACAGGAGCAGAGAATGGAAGACTGAAGTAGAGCTCAGAAGACGGGAGAAGGGCGACGGCTGCTAGAACGGGAGGTAGACGAAAGAGATCCTAGGGTTATAAAATTTTTTTTATAATGCCAACTATGCCCTCAGGGGATAGCTGAAGGGATTTTCAGCTATTCCTGGGGTCCCTGGGGAATAACTTTAGGGGATAACCCATGTTCAGAGATAACCTCTGCAACTACAGTTTTTGGGGATAAGAGGGAATATCTGAGGGATATCCCTCTTATCCCATGTATCAAACAGTACCTTAGTTTCTTCAGGGCATCCCTAGCAACCCAAGAAGAGTTGCAGGGAAGGAATTGTTCCTTTAGTTCTTGCTTCAGGGCCTCCCAAGTTTGAATCTCGGGCCGCCCGAAGTCATTGGTCCGTGTTGCCACCATAGTTTGGCATCTTCCGTGAGATAGGTGCAAGTAATAGGCACCATCTCCTCCTCCAAGACACGAGCAGCCTTAAAATACTGCTCCATGTCCCAAAGGAAGTTTTCCAACTCTTTGGCACTCTGATTGCCATTGTAAGTATGGGAATCACGAACCTTCATTTTGCTCCTTTCATCACCCTGCGAACGGGTTGACACCGTCGACTTGAGAAGTTGGATATCCGACACCATCTCGTCCATCCGAAGTTGGGCAGCCGCCACTGCCTCTTGAAGCATCAGCATGGTTGCTTGCAAAGCTTCTGTCTGCGCCCACAAAGGAGACGCTTCCTCTGCTTGAGGCAACCCAATCATTGCCTCTAGCCGGGATATCCTTTCTCTCAAATCCTCCATGTTGTTTCTGGCCACTGGCATCAATAATCCTTCCAAAGAGCCGAGAACCGAGCTCTGATACCACTGTCACAGGGCCGATTTTCTGAACTAAAATTATAGTCCAGAAAATCGGCCCTGTGACACCAATCCCCGTCGGCTCTTCATCTCTATGAGATATAGCGGCTCCCCGTTGGTGAGGTGACGGAGACCGGCCTTCTAAGTTTCTAACGGTATCCAATCGGAAGCGAACCCAGGGCCATGCATGGATGACTGCAGGGGAAATTCTATTCGCCCCCATCTTTAGCTCAGTAGCCCCCCTGTTTAAAAAAAAAATTTCTAAACTACCCCTCCCACCCCCACCCTCCGCCCGTCTCCTCTCATCTTCCGGTCCCCTTCTCCCCCCCCCACACCACCATATCTCCTCTCTAGCACCATCCCCTTTCCTCTTCTCGGCCACTCTCCCCTCGGTTTCCCATCTTCTTCTCTTTCCGTCTCCTCCCTCTTCCTCAGCACCCTCTACTTTTCAGCATCGGCGCCCTCTAGCCCCTGTCTCCTTCCCGTCCTTTGGCACTGGCCCTCTCCAGCCCTCGGTGCCCCCTCGCCCTTGGGCATCGACCCTCTTCGGCCTCCGACACCCTTCGCCCTCAGGCACCGGCCCTCTCCGACCTCCCATTTATCGGGCACTCAGCCAAACAGACTGAATGGACGGCCTTCATTCGGCCAGTTTGGCCAAACGAAGGGCCTTTGTTTGGCCAAATAGGACCGAACAAAGGCCCTTTGTTCGGTGACGGCCTTCGTTTGGCATGTTTGGCCGAACGAAAGACTTTTGTTCGGCTAAATAGGACCAAACAGAGAGCCTCTGTTTGGTCCTATTTGACTGAACGATATCGAAAGAAAAGTCGATGCCGGGAAAGGAGGTGTTGGGTGATGTCGAAGAATGGGGAGGAGACAGGGTCAAAAGGGAAAAGGACAGTGCTGATAAGAGGAGGAGACGAGGGCGGCACTGAGAGAGAGAGAGAGAGAGAGAGAGAGAGAGGGCAAGAGACGAAGGCAAAGGTATGAAGAGAAGAAAGGAAGAATAATTTAAAATTTTTATTTTTTTTTTAAATAAGAGTCTATTGAGCAATTTTTGCGGGCCGAATAGATTTGCATGACTGCAGCCATGGGTACGCACGGCGAGGCCTGCCTGCCTCCCGGGCCAACCCCACCAAACTCCGCGGTGCGATTGGTCAACGTTTCTGTTCACCAAATAAAACGTTGCACCCCACTCCACTTCTCCCTTCTTTCGTTTTGTTTTTGTCCGATTCGCTTTACGTCCTGTGAGTCCACCATGCATTCAGAGCTTATAGCATCCAGAAGGCAGGACTCAAATTAAGCATTGAAATCCAATGATCTCAACTTTTTTTGCCTCGCGACGGTTTAGAATAATTCTAGGACCGATGTTAACCTGATCATTTGATAGGAATAACTGAATAAGCGATGAATCTCATAGATCAGTTTCTGGATTCTGTTCCAAGAACTGACCATTTTTTATAAGAGAATTCTTTTTTTTTTTAATACAAATGAAGCGCTCCCAACTTAATTTCAAGCTTATAACCCAAAGATTTAACATTAAATACAATATTTAAGGAAAAAAAGAGTCATAAGATATTAGATAAGTGTAGAAAAAAAAAAAAAAACAATTTTGTCGATCGGTTATTATTTCGCTGATTCTAGACTATCGATCTAAGTTAATTCGTGCTCACCTAACAGCAAATTAATATATATCTACGCAGAGAGCAGTAAAATGTAGTGGTAATACAAATCAATTCCCTGTGCGAGAGATGAAGTATTTAAACAAGAAAGGAGGCCAAGTCAAGGCGGAGGAGTACTATTTTGCATGAGATGGGCAATGGAGTTGCAAGTTTGGTGCGTTAGCTCACCTCCTCCTGCTTCCCGCCCGCACGCATCCCCCATCTCACCTCTTCTCCCACCCTTCCCTCCTCTCGTCCTCCTCCATGGAGTTGCCGGTTAAGTCACCGAAACCTGGAGGCCGGCGACCCCGATACCGGATCGAAACCAAGTCGCTGTCATACAATTTGCCGGCGAGCTCGCCCTCTTTATACCGGGAATGCTATGGCGCGGCAAGCAGCAGCAGCAGCACTTCCAGAGTCATTCTAAGGAATGTAAGTTGCGAGGCCCCGCCGGGCGAGCTCCTCGCCATCGTCGGCCCCAGCGGCGCCGGGAAGACCACGCTGCTATCGATCCTCGCCGGGATGATCCACCCGAGAAGAGTCTCGGGTGAAATCCTCGTCAACGGTCGCCAAATGGACGTCTCCCGCTTCCGGAGAGTCTCCGGGTACGTCACCCAGGACGACGCGCTCTTCCCGCTGCTGACCGTCGAGGAGTGTCTCACCTACAGCGCCCGGCTGAGGCTGAGAGCCACATGCAGCGACTCCGCCGCCCGTGAGGGAGCTGATCAGAGAGCTGGGACTGGCCCATGTGGCCGGTTCGAGAATCGGCGGCGGCGGGGCTGGCGGCATATCCGGCGGCGAGAGGCGTCGGGTGTCCATCGGCGTCGACTTGGTGCACAACCCCGCCGTGCTCCTGCTCGACGAGCCCACGTCGGGGCTGGACTCTGCCGCGGCTCTCCACATCGTCACCTTGCTCAAGTCGATGGCCGTGCTCCAGGGGAGGACGATCGTTCTCACCATACACCAGCCGGGGTTTCGGATCCTCGAGCTCTTCGACCAGGTCGTGCTCATCTCCGACGGGACCATCCGGCACCAGGGAACGGTCGCCCTTCTGGAGAGCCGGCTAAAGGAGGCGGGCCATTGCATTCCACCCCACGTCAACGTGCTAGAGTTCGCCATGGACGCCATGGCTACTCTGGTTGCAGACTCCACAACTCCGCCCGAGGAGGTGACGAGACCTCCAAACGCCGGCGCCAAAGAAGACCGCATTTTTTACGCGAATTCCCGGTGTGGCGAGGTCATCATCCTCACCGAGAGGTTCTTTAAGAACGTCGCAAGAACCAGGCAGCTGTTCGCAGGTCGAATGATCCAATCCGTGGCGGCTGGCTTCGGGCTTGGGACGATATTTATGAACGTAACCAACCTGCAGGCCAGGGTGGGGTTCTTCGCCTTTTCCCTCACCTTCCTTCTGTCCTCGACCACAGAAGGCCTCCCCATCTTCCTGCAGGAAAGGAGGATACTCGAAAGAGAGACTCGAGAGGGGCCTACAGGGTCTCTTCCTACGTGATAGCCAATGCCCTCGTCCTCCTCCCTTTTCTTCTGGCAGCTGCTCTTCTCTACACCACCCCAGTGTATTGGCTGGTGGGTCTCAGGAGGGAAATGGATGGGTTTCTCTACTTCTCTTTTGTGGTCTGGCTGGTGATGCTCATGGCCAACTCATTCGTGGTGTGCTTCAGCGCACTGGTGCCCAACTTCATCATGGGGAACTCAGTCATTACCGGGCTTATGGGCTCCTTCTTCCTCTTCTCAGGCTATTTCATAGCCAAGAAGAACATACCCAGGTATTGGATCTTCATGCACTACTTGAGCTTGTTTAAGTATCCATTCGAAGCTTTCGTCGTAAATGAGTACGGCGGGCCGAGGGGGAGGCAGGAATGCTTGGATAGAGAGGAAGAGGGATGCGTTCTTGATGGAGGAATGTTCTTGAGGCAGCGGGGGTGGAGGAGTCTCAGAAGTGGAGCAATCTAGGGGTGATGCTGGGTTTCATTTGTGGATATAGGATCCTCTGTTTTGTGTTCCTCTGGTTTAGGTGCCACAGAATAAGAAGATAGAGGCTTAGAGACTCGAGGCTTTTGTTGCCTTCTTTTTATTTAAACTTCCTTTTTTGCGTTTTTCTTATGCTAGCTCTGAGAAGAAGCTGTAGGCTTTCTTCTTCAGCTCAGCATGCTTCCTACTGAGCTTTACTTATTTGTTAATTCGTATTCACCATGCATGAATAATTTATGACTGTTAATGAGTGTGATGATCAGATTTCTCTTCTTCATGAAATTCGAATTGCATGAGAGGTCACATGAATGATGATGAATGCCAGAGCAACATGGTTCTGTGGTCTGTCAGCAATCCTCATCCAACCAGTAAATGCTCCAGGTGGGCACACTTAATTTACTGAACCAGAACCATGAAATGCCCCTATTGAAAAACCCAGTTAACTCATTATCTACATTGAATAATAAGCACAGGGCAATGCCTTTGATTGCAATGCTCCTTCTCAAGGGACCAGTACCATGAAATGCTCCTTCTAAAGGGACCAGAACCATGTAACGCTCCTACTGAAAACCCAGCTAGCATATTATCTACATTAGATAACAACTGTAAGGCAATGCCTTTGAATTGATAAATAGCATTTACCTATTATTTTAGTTGTTGAGAAAAGGGAGGCATGGACAACCAATTTCGTTGAGACAATGGAAAAAGGTAGGAAGGAAATACATATATAGGACAATGAACAGAAAAAGAAAATCACTGCTAACTTTTTTGAGGAGTGAAGAAGTATTTCCAACCATCTTTCCTCAGAACTATGGCTGATAAATATTTTCTTTTTGGCCAGTGTTGATTTATCTAAAATGGAGTAGAAACGATGATCACAAAGGCAAGCATTCAAACGGCGCCATTCCCTGACGTGACAATCTGTGAAGTGCTTAAGAATTTCAATGCTAAAATCCTTCACTTCTTCATGAAATATAAGTTTTTCAGACAGAAAAAAAAGGCCTTGATCAGCTCAACCGGCCCATCAATTATAGTTACCTTCATAAAGATCCGAATGAATTGTAACATTGCAATCTTTGATAATTTCTTTCGTGCTTCTTCTCAGTCAATTAACTGAACACCAGAGTGAACAATGCAGCATTTTCCAGCAACATGAAGTAGCAATATCAAATCTTTACAATGAATCTAGAGTGTAGTCCGTTCTTTAAAAAGTTGGGACAGGTGATCCTTTTCATGGAGAAAAGGCTCTTACTGTTGCATTGACAACTAAAAATTAAAACGCCTGAAGGGGAATCAGGATACATGCATCTGTTGAATCAATTAAATTTGATACAGATTACTTCCAAACCTGATTCTACCAAAGTGAATTCACTCTGCCATCACTGAATTGGAGGCCAAAATACAGCAAATTGATATCCGGCTCTTGAATAGACCAGATTATAACATTCAATTTCTGTTCACTAACCAAGTGACACTTTGTCCATCATAACATAATCTTTTTCGCTGCACAATAACCCTGTGCATACTTAAGTTTATTGTGTGTTTGATAACCGTGTGTAGTGAGAAATGGTTATATTCAATGAGAGTGAGAATGATTGAAAACTAAAGAGAATTGGTAGAATGGATTAGGTGTTACATGGTTAGTTAGCAGGGATTAAACATTATAATCCAGTCACCTGAAGGGCTGAACATCGATTTGCTTTCCAAAATAATCCTTGCCAGAGTAGTTCATCTTCTGTACCCTTTATTCTGATCTATTTACTCAAATCCAAGTTCAGCTACTCCCTCAGGCCACATTCTTGCGTATGATAACATATTTACGACTGGTTTTCCATCATCTCATTCTCCTAGGTTTGTTGATGCGTTTTAAACAATCCGTGCTTTTTTATTCTCATTTTGTAAAAAAATTCAAATAACTAAGATATCTTTTGATTCCCAACATTTGAACCAAATGGCCTAACTTGGTATTCTCGTTTTGGCAAACTTCTGATGCACGTAATGCTCTTTCTTTGTAACATTTAAATCAATAGGATATTGCCAAATTGATTAGGCTCTTGTAAGATTTTCCAAAAGTCTCACCAACAAGAGGCAGTCACACGACACTCATTCAACCTACTCTAATTCTTGTTTCTGCTAATTGTAAAGGTATACGGGAAGACTAAGATAATGGATTATTCTTACAGGTTCTTTTAGCCAGCTGAACCAATAAAATTATAATTTCAAAGTTAAATTATCAGGCAAATACAATGCTTCATCAACTTGATTTTTTGGACGATGGCAAGTGGTGGCAGTGTTCTGTGATTTGATATTTCGAAGAGATATATGCCAGAGGCAATTACAGTGGCAGTAATGACAAAGACATAACTCATGTAGGGAATATGATAAGTATTGTGGCCAATTTAGTGATATTATAAATTAGAAATGTGTCATCGTGTGTGTACCTATGTATGAGAGAGAGAGAGAGAGAGAGAGAAAAGGGGAGATAGATTTAGTTACATTCAAATATAGCTAAGTTTAATATTCGGTTATCAAGTCTGCACTAATTTCAAAGCCATCATACTCTTGCACTCTCCATCTTTAAGATTATAAAAATTCATAAACTATGTGAATCTAAAAATAGAAAAAAATGATCGAATTTAGACTTGATTAGATTCAAATGAAAGCCCATTTCCTAATAATATAATAGTTTGATTGATTTTCATCCATCATGAAGGCCCAAAGTTTCTTTTTATGAGTTTAATGGCATTGCAAAAGACCTCAGAGAAATAGAGAAGTATATCTGTGATGCCCCTCCCAATAGTTTCATATCAAAAAATTGAAAGTCGATTGTATAGTTTATAAGCAGTTAAGAAGATGGATAAGTACCAATTGGATATTTTTTGGGCTATGGTAGCTCAAGTTGATATGAACTTGTTCATCTTGCTTTCTTTAACAAAACGGTTCATGGGTTTACGGGCCCGATCGTTACAATATGGTATCAAAGCCATGCACGAGCCAGAAGTGTAGGAGCTAAGTGCCACACAGACAAAGTGCTACGTCCATTGAATGGAGCCACCTCTTAAATCTATAGGGGCCATCTCTAGAATTTTGCCTAGCCTGATGGTTGCGATTATATGCTTCTGGCGACGAGACGTCGTTTTGTAAAGAGGGTCAATTGTGTTGCCCCTCCCAATGGTCCCATATCAAAAAATTATAGTCTCATATCGAGAAATTGTGAGTTGTTGTATTGTTTATAAGTAGTTAAGGAAAATGGATAAGTACCAATTGAATTTCTTTTTGAGCTGTGATGATCCAAATTGGTGTAAAACTTGTCCATCTTACTTTCTTATAATGAAATAGATTTATGGGTTTGCAGGCTCGAATGTTACAATATATTCAGGTCTGATGAGCATTTACTGTTAGAATACTTCCTGCAGTTGAACGGACAGCTGGAAATGGAGCCAAAGACAGTTTTAAGCATGGAAGTTCAAGATATTCAGCTGTAAAGCATGACACAGAATGCTATCATTGCATGTCAGCTGATACCTAGAAATTTTCAGCGAAGGCCCAAGATTTCTAGTTTTGTGCAAAGAGACCCTCTAGGTCTATCCCCCAATTCTGATATTTCCTTTACTAGATGTAGTCAGTTAAACCTTGGCGTGGGTAGCTTTGGTTGAGGTTCAGAAGTGGCCTGAGCAAATGGGGAGGATTCCTCCCCCAAGAAGAAACAGTGGATTAGTTGGCATACAACCAACCAGTCATAGTTTTCTCTCAAGTTGATCGGAATGGATGTGCACTTTCTCTTATTTTTATTTCTTCAAACTCGGCAAGCGAGATGTAGTGCCTTGTGTTCTAGCTTTACTTGTGAGAAAAAGAATAACCGTAGCCCTTGTTGAATAAACTATTTTTTATTTCTTTGGTCATTTGTAAATAATGATCTTATTTTTGGTTGTGTAAAAATGTGTAATCCTATTTTTTTTCCCTCGTATGAATTAAGAACTGAAACAATTATAGGCTATTTATTAGTTGAGGTTAGCTTCATAGTTTTCTAACTCATATGCGTGTGTGTGTGTATGGCTCCTCAAAAATAAGTTTCAAGTTCCATGTTATACTGAACTTCATCCCTTTGATTAGGAGAATTTATTCTCAGGATTGACCTTTGAAAGCCGAAGGAGTTGGTTTAAATATTGCCCGTGTGAGAACTAGTTACAGATTCCTAAAATTAATATCTGTGGACCTCGTCTTTTCTTAAAAAAAGAAAAATCACCATCTGATATCAGTCCCTATGTAACATATGAGAAATAGTTTCTATTTACTGTTCAGAAATATTGATTCCAAGTTATTTAGCCTAACAATAGCATTCAATTTTAACTCTTCAAGGCAAAAATAAATTTGAAATCCATAATTAACCCGTTATTTGATATTTTAAATGTTGTTACGTATGCTATCACATATGATAAAAATAAACGATATTTTTTCTATTTAACGTTAGGAATTAAAGTGATACAAAATAAAAAATTCAAAATTTTTTATAACTTTTTAAAGTTCAAGGATCAAAATGACACAACCCCTTAAATACAAGAGTTAATTCTATAGTTTAACTAAAAACTTTCTATATCCTACCTGATCCCTGCCATATGTTGGACCGTAGTTGGTTAAGGCTCGATCCTTAATATTATGAGCCCCATTGCCCTATCCAGTCCTGTTGCCCTATTTTTTTTTTTTTTATTAGGTAAAAATTTATGCCAGTTGCCTACCTCGTTGCTCCATTGCCCCACTACGGTATAAATGTAACATATAGATTCGGGATGAGCTCGACATAAGTTTGGGATGAAGAATATCTATACCAACTCTGCTCCAGCTCCAACTTCAACAATAAAAGTTTTGGTTTTCCTCAACATCGGTCTTTAATTCAGTTAAAACTTGAGATCCCATACCCTTCATATTTAGTGAAGGTAAAATTGCAATCCCTACCAGCAAAGCTTCTAATTGGATCACACCGGTGCACTCTTGGATCGGTATGATCTCTCCAATGAAGCACATAAAGGAAAGATCTTTACGCATCATGCTGGTAATTGGCCATGCATGCATGCTATCGCGCATGACAAAGATAATTTTATTCTTTTGTGCACTGCATATCAATCAAAATGCATGATGGAGAAGAAATATTTGCATAGAAATTGATCACAGAAACTCTGGAATAAATTATACCTGGACCACTCGCTCAGGCCCTCCGAGCGCAGCCCCATGTGCTGCCAAGGGACAAAGCTGCATCCCATTTCCTCGTTGCCCATCCATCTAAAGCGAAAAGGTCCAAAGAAGAGTAGATGATCACTGGGGCATTCAACGCCTCCCCTTTTGTCCCTCCCCCATCTCATGAACGTGCTTCCCACATTCTCAACAAAAGCTAGCTCCCCTTATAGATTGCAAAGGCTTTAACCTCCGTTGGGCCCTTCAAATATAAAAGCAAAAAAAAAAAAAAAAACTGCCCACCTTCTGGCAAGTGTCTTGGTTGCCCACATGACATGGTATTGCTCAAGAATATTTCAACCAAGAGAGTTTAAGCTTGTGGAGTTCGAGGGGAGATAATTTTCTTGAAGGAAGGACCACCAGCTTTAGGGGAGGATGGCACGGGATCCGTGTAAAGTATCAAGAAAGAGGCGCAAAGTATGATGAGCCAACTTTTTACGTAGAAACTTTTGAGGTTTCGAATGATGAAGAGCCAATTTCTCCACTAATCAGCCTTCAATCCATTTGTTTCACATCGGTCATTACTAATGTCAAATCTTGATGGAGATTTACCAGTTTCAAGTCTTGGAGGGACTTACTTCAGTACGTTCCAAAATTAAGACAGCATATCCCGACAAAAAACTAAAAGGTTGGCCAGCATGCGAGAATAGAAAAAGAAAGGCACCGGACTTCTTGTGCAACCCACTCTCACGCAAAGGCTTTGAATTTATTTGGCTGCAAGAAGTTTCACTGCAAGGTCAGAGAGTATGGATGTTGGATTCTGCTAAAGCTTTTCTCGAATAGCATGCTTTGGACCTTCTTTATAGGCAACAAGAACCACCTACAAGCCTTACATCTTGTTTTCAATGACCTCATCAACTAGTTCTCTAGAAAAAATAAATTTAGTCAATCCATTGTAATCATATGAGGATGGATGTATCTTTTGCAATTTAAACCTCTTTCAATGTGGGAGGAAAAAAAAAAAAAAAAAGAAAAAAAAAGGTCTGTCCCTTCCTGTTATACTATGATATATATATCTCACTCTATCACATGGGGATGCATCTTAAACCTCTTCCAATGTAAAATAATAATAATAATAGTAGTAGAAGTAATGAAAATAAAAATAAAAATAAAAACAAACAACTCTTTTGGTCTATCCCTTTCCGTTATACTATAGGATATATCTTTCTACTCATGCTCTCATTTGAGTGCTCTGCCACTCTGGTGAGACTTTATATCATGGCCATGCATGCTGGACATCTTTGATAAAATAATGAACTTTTGAAAAGTGACAGAGCTTGTTATAGCTCCTCTTGTTTCCACCCAAATCCTTGGAACTCGATTCACTTATGGCTAATTTCCAACAGAATGTGGTGCAATGTGGCTAATTAGCAGAAGTTCTTCTGATCAGATCACAAAATAAACTTTCTTCAACCAAATTTAAATAAAGGTGAAGTTCTCTTTGTGGTATTTTCTAAACCTACAAATGAAATGGCATCTGCAATTCTGAGAGCAATGAGCAATGCCTAGCTGAAGCTAATTCTCAAAGTTAGTAGTTCTAATCCTTATTCATGTAATTTTTCCTAAACAAACAGATCGAATGGCATCTGCAGTTTTGAATAAGACCAGGGGCATTTCTGTAATCTAACCTTCTATAAACAGCATTCAGCCACCCATTCAAGAAGAGCCACATCTGGCTGAGACAAGCTAAAGATAGTCCGTAGGAGAATATACTGAAAACCACAACAATAAGTTGCAGAGATGATGACAAATAGAAGCCTCTTGCTTGTCTTTCATGTACTTCTTTGGTTGGCCATTTTGACCACATTTCCCATGGTGTCAGCAGTGAAGAGCCACAGAAAGCAAAGCGGAGTTTACAAGCATGAAGGAAGAAAACATGGCAAATATCAGCCACAATCAAAGATTTTAGATGTAATGTCATTTGGTGCCATGGGAGATGGAATTTCTGATGATTCCAAGGTATAAAAAACACTTTAAGATTTTTCTTTTTCATTTTTTTTTTCAATACTATTATGATAGATACTCAACATTGTAGTTTAGTTTGTAACTGCAATGTGGATATATATGCGTGCATCATTATGAAGTTTTCATCATTTTTAAGATATTCTTTTCCTTCTGTAGTCTAAAGCTCTTTTGTAGCATCAGTTTTCCAATAATCCTCTCTGTTTTATCCATTCAAGGTTATATCATATATAAGTTTTGTTTTTGAAATTTATCATCTATTTCCTACATACATGCATTCTGACCAAATTATATCAAGCAAAAGAAGGGCTGTGCATGACTTTGTTTGATTCTAGGTTTTCATTTTGTTACTAATCAAATTTTCACTTTCTTCTCAATTCACTCATTCACATCCTATAATTTTCTGCTACTTCTGAAAGCAGAACAAGTCTCTCATTACTCTCACATTCAACTTTTTTGCTTTACTTTCAGCAGATTAAAGAAGAAAACTCTAGTTGTACTCTCATCTACTAACTTTTATTCAAAATTTCAGTGTATAAAGCACTTAAATTGATTGATATTTGAGGAACATGCTTTTGTATATCCAGTTGACAACTACTACATGCTGAGTTCCAATGGTTGAAAACATTTGGCAGTGTTTTGTACTGGTTTTATTTAAGTTACAGTGAGATGTTAATACTAAGCATGTATGGATAGGCACTTATAGCAGCATGGAAAGCTGCTTGCTTGATTCCTGGAGCAACTGTGGAGATTCCATCAGAGTTCAGGTTTCTTATCAGACCAGTCACTCTTCAAGGCCCTTGCATGCCTCATCTAACTCTCCAGGTCTCTAATAACACTGATTTTCTGTCAAATATTCCTTTCTGTATGATTTTGGTAACTTTGCCATGCATTCTTCTCCAACTATGAATAGAAAAAGAACAAAGAAAAACAAAGAAAAGGAAACTTAACTAAAGTGTGGTCTTTTTGCATGCAAATATTATGCAGATTTGAAACTGAAAAATATGGAAGAAAGGTAATGCTTAGAAAAAAATTAAAATAAAGATGCTATATTTACAGATAGATGGGAATATCATAGCACCTTCTGGCGTGGTTGCCTGGCCCAAATCCAATCTCTTCCAATGGGTGAACTTGAAGTGGCTTAATGATTTCACCATCCGAGGAAGTGGCACATTTGACGGTCAGGGCTCTGCATTTTGGAATCTCTCTCAAAGCCAACACACAGGTCAGAGAAAGACTGCCTTCTTTGCATGCATGTGCAGATGCACACACAAGCATAAATATCTGCATGCACCCATGCATGTGCACATGCACATACAAGCACAGGCAATTGCATGCACACAAACATGAACACATACGCACAATTTTTTTTATTTCCTCGCAAAAATTAAATATGGGACTAAGAGTAATTTGTATTTATTTCAGAAAGAAAACAAACATCTGGCCCTGAAGATGAGACCAACTGTATGAAATCTTTCTCACTCTTAAATTTGTTCTCGCGTTTTGTTTCTCTGTCTCTAACAGTGGGCAGACAGATGTTTTTAAGTAGGAAGAAAGATGCAAAATCAATAATTTCCTTTTCTTTTAGGCTGTAAGATTCTACAAGAGCTCCAATGTGACAGTACGTGATATCCAAATCATCAATAGCCCTCAATGCCACCTGAAATTTGATAGTTCTCAGGGCATCAAAGTGAAAAACATCACCATCTCTTCTCCAGAAGATAGCCCCAACACTGATGGCATTCACCTTCAGAACACACATGATGTTGAAATTAAGCAGTCCAACATTGGATGTGGTAAGACTGGGTTGATCTAAATCTGAGTGGCTTATCCAAGTGAATTTCAACAGCCCAACATTTTCCTTTTTTTTAAGCCAACCATATAGATAAGTCTAGTTTTTATTATTTTTGTTTTTTTTAAGGACAACCATATAGATATTTTGTTGAATTATATTTTTTTAAAGTCTTTAAATTTTAAATATCATTTCCCTTTATGCATTTCCAGGTGATGATTGTGTATCGATACAAACTGGATGCTCAAATGTTTACATACACCATATCAACTGCAGCCCAGGCCATGGAATCAGGTCAAGGACAAACAGAACTCAAACTTAGAAAAAAAATGCATCATATTGTTTTTAGAATTTTCTCCAAACAATATTTACACTAACCCTCCTGATATTTTCACAGCTTAGGAGGACTAGGGAAGGGCAATAGCCTGGCCTGTGTCTCCAATGTCGCTGTTAATAGTATCAATGTTCAAAATGCTCTTTATGGAGTAAGGATCAAAACATGGCAGGTAAATTCTAAGGAGACATTTAAAAATTGATTTAGATTTATTGTAAATTTTAAAATTCCTGTATACCAAAAAAAGCCATGAAATCTTACCTTGTGATTTAAGAGATGTTACAAAAACATTTGATTCATACCTCTAAAAGTTGCATCACAGGGAGGTCTAGGATCTGTCAGGAATGTCACATTTTCCAATGTTCAAGTCTCCAATGTTGAGATCCCAATTGTGATTGATCAGTACTACTGCAACAAGAAGGCATGCAAGAACAGGACTGATGCAGTGACTGTTTCAGGAATCATGTACGGAAGGATCAGTGGAACATACTCATACCAGCCTATGCACCTTGCTTGCAGTGATAGTTCTCCATGCACTAGCATCAAATTGACCAATATCCAGCTATCACCAGTTAATGCATCTCAAGTTCAACAGGAGGCCTTCTGTTGGAAGTCGTATGGGGAGTTGCAAGGTCCCCTTGAACCTTCAAGCATTGGTTGCTTACAAAGGACTAGTAGGTCCATCAAGCCCTTGATAAAGTCATCTAACTACACTTGCTAGAAAGATCGTTATGTGGTTATTCAATTTCTTGGGCAACTCTCTTGTTATCTTGTGCTTCCCTTCTGAATTTTGACAGAAGGTGATGGTTTTTTCTGATGTATTGAGATAAGTAGTGACTGATCCAAAATTAAAATTCCAGAGAAAAGAATGCTAGAAGACTAATCAAAACTCATCTGTTTTCTTTTTTAAAGAAACTAGATGTAGTTTTCTGACCATTATTGTTACCCTCTTAAATTCAGAATTTGCACTACATCTCAGAGTAAATTGTTGTGTTTGTATGGTGGCTTATGAGCTATAACTCTTAATAACATGGATAACTATGTTATTAGGTGCAGTTAAGCAGTTTATCTTGAAGCTCCCCAACCAAAGTGCACTAAATTAATTGGGGAAATATAAAAAGATGCAGGAAGATAATGGTCTTTAGATTAAAGTGTCAAGTAATCTTTAGATTAACACCGTAAGGTAGTCTGACAGTAATAACAGTGTTAAACATGATGCAAGACATAAGCAGTATCATTTGGTTCCCCTTTGTTTTCTTTCATATCGATTTGTTATGTAGTTTTATAAGAATGAATATAATACCAACAGTAACAACCAATTCTTACTGCATCAAGATGATTGGATAAATATCATTTATATAGTTCACAGAAGAGCATGCAATCACAACCAGCTCTAGCCATGGCATATCAGCGCACCAACCTATCTTTCATCAATTTGCAACATGACAAAACCCACATGAAATTCAAAAGTTGACTTCTTAAGTTCCTATGACAGATCCAATGGAAAGATCATGTTTCCAAATCCTGTTCTTCTGATTAGTTTTGGCCAAAACTGGAAACCTACTGACTTCAACCATGCAAAAATCATTAGTCTCTAGATACTGAATTAAGTAGCTCATACAGATAAATGCCTATTGCCATGGACCTGAATGGAATTGTATGACCTAAATTCTGCAGAAGTAAACATCTGCTGATATACATTAGCACCAAAAGTATTATAAGAATGCACCGACTTTGGAGATCATAATAGTTTGTGCATTATGAGAATCGTGAATAAAATTATTCTGTTCCATATCATTTAACTCACAGTTGAATGTTTACATACATAACCTATTTGAAAGCATGAAACCATCATGAAGAGGAGTTCTAAAATTCATGATCTTCACTCTCGGGTACCTCAGGTTTTGGAGTGAACCTACTGCTTCTCATAATATTCTGTCTCCACCAGCTCCCCATTTTAATCAAATGACACTTTTTTTTTACTGAATTGCTTTTGGTTTACATTTGAAAATGCAAGAATATTGGAATGCTGGCTGCTCTTCGTATTGCCAGACAGAAGATCATCACCTAGAGAATTCTGGAATTTAAATTCTCAGAAAGAGCCAATGATTTGATTCAATAACCAGGGAAAAATCCAGTTTGTAGGTTATTAAGCTGTACTCTGTCTGAAGCCTGTATATCTGTAACCTTTAAGCCATCATTTCTGATGTCAAGAGTTCTAAAACCCTATAAATCTCAGATGCCTCTTGGTGTTTTACATCCCAAGAGAAGAAAGTGTGAAATTGATCTCTTATCTGAATCCAACTACATCCTCCACCTTTCTTCAACCCTGTCCTTTTCATCAGTGTCCTCACCTTGGCTACATCTTTCCATCTCCTACAGGATGCATACAAATTTGAAAGCAAGACATACCCTGCAGAATTGTTCTTCTCCAAATCCCACAGCTTCTTAGCAGCTCGCTCTCCTCTCTCCTCATCTCCATAAGTGCTACAAGCACTCAATAAAGCTGCCCATGAATTAGCTTCAGGTTGAACAGGTATCGTGCTTATCAATTCTTCAGCCTCTCTCAGATGCCCAGCTCGAGCTAATAAATTAACCATGCAAGTATAGTGTTTCTCTGTGGGTGGTATGCCATATACCTTTTTCATTGATTCAAAATAATGGAACCCTTTATCCACCAGCCCACAATGTGAACAAGCAAAAAGAACAGATAAGAAGATAGGTTCAATTGGAACCATTGCTGTTTTTTTCATTTCCTCAAATAAGAGTATAGATTCTTCTGCAAAACCATTATCAGCAAGCCCTTGTATCATGGCAGTCCAGGAGACCTCATTCTTCTCAGGCATCCTACAGAACACCCTCTTAGAGTTCTCTATATCTCCAGATTTAGCGTACATATCAGTAAGCGCAGTTCCCACAAAAACTTCATCTTTAATTCCAAGTTTTACAATCTTGGCATGAAGGTTTTTGCCTTTCTCTAGTGAAGGTAGATTGGCACAGGCATGAAGAACACTGGAAAAGGTCATCTGGCTTGGTGTCTGCCCTGACATTAACATGTCATCAAAGGTCTCCAAAACCTTAATATAACATTCATTTTTTGCATAACCAGAGATCATTGCATTCCAAGAGGCAACATTTCTCACTGGCATCGACTTGAAAAATTCCTCAGCTTCTTCCATTCTTCCATTGTAGCAAAAACCAGCAACCATGGAATTCCAGCATACTATGTTCTTCTCTGGAAGCAAGCCAAACACTTGATGCCCATCTATCAACTTCCCACATTTGAAATACATGTCGATCAAAGAGCCAGCAACATAAACATCATTGTCAAACCCAATCTTTATAGCATGGCAATGGACATTACTCCCAAACTGCAAGTTCTCAAGATTAGCCGAAGCACTAAGTGCACTAGAAAAACAGGAGACATTCGGCTTGTAACCATCATGAAGCATGCAATGAAACATCCTTAATGCCTCCAAGGCTTCACCATTCTGGCTATATCTTGCAATCATCGTGCTCCAAGAGACTTCATTCCTTTCAGGCATCTCATCAAAGATCCAACGGGCTTCCACCAGGCCTCCATTATCTGCAAGCACGTCAAGGAGTACAGTCCAAGAGACAACGTCCCTCTCCTCCATTTCATCAAAAACTCTCCTTGCCAAATCCACATCGCCCATCCTGAGATACAAAGTCATCAAAGAATTACACACCGAAAGGTTCCGGTCAAAATTAGCCTTAACGATCAGCCCAACGATGCTCCTCCCCAAGTCAAATTCACCTGCGCCAATGCAAGCTCTGGCCACGGAGGTAAAAGTCACCTCGTTTGGCATCAAACCGGATGCAAGCATCCTGTGAAAGAGCACCAGGGCTTCAAAATATAGCCCGTTCTGGACGAAGCCACTCATCATCGCAGTCCACGAGATCACAGTGTGGAAAGGATTCCTCTCAAAATACTCAATCGACTCTCGGACTTTGCCGCACTTCATGTGGCCATCGACCATAACAGTCCACGTGACCACGTTCCTCTCGGGCATTCCATCGAAGAGGTGGCGTGCAGCGTCGAGATCCCCGCAGCGAATGTAAGCGACGATCATGTAGTTCCAGGAGAAGAGATCGAATCCGTCGGCCTCTCCGAAGACCCGGTCGCGGTCGGCGAGCCGGCCCCAGTTGGAGTACATGGTCAAGAGCCTGGTGGTGATGGAGCGGTCCGCGGACACGCCGGATTTGATGGTGTGGCCGTGGACGGCTGGGCCGAGGGCCAGGAGATGGTCGTCGGCGCATTGGCGGAGGACGGAGGCGCAGGTCTCGGCGTAGGATTTGAAGGCCTTAGGGGACCGGTGGACGTTGACGAGGGCTCCAACGGCTAGTTTCTTCTTAAGGGACTTGAGGGCGGGGGAAAGTTTCGCTGTGGAAGTTGAAGAGAAATAATGGCTTCGGCGATGCCACCACCTTTGGAGGGGATCGTGGGAGACGGAGAGTGACTCCAGGGCTCGCTTTGTTCTGGCTGTGTTCATTCCTCGTGCATCTTCGTCCAAGGTGTTGCCACCACCCTGCGTCCATTTCGCTGGCTGGGTGTGGAATTTTCTCAAAAGGATGCGTTGGTACTTCGTACTGGGTGATTAAATTTTTTTTTTAAAAAAAAAATGGAGATGGAAAGTAGCCGAAGTAATATTTTTTTAATGTAAATTTAAAAGTTACAAAAATTTTACTACTAGATTGAAGGTGAATGTAAATATTATTTAATATTTTATTGATTTTAATATTTTTACTTCGTTTTTTTGCTTTTGTATGATTTTTATTTTTTTAGTTCTTTTCATGATAGGATACTTTGTCATTTTATTTTTGTATTAATTATAAAATAGTATATTTTTTTAGTAAAATAGATAAAAAAATATTTTTATAAAAAAACACCTCATAAAGGTACCTAAGAGTATAAAAAATTATTAGAGAATAGCTTCGAACTAAAAGAATAGAAGAATAGAAAAAAACATAGGGGCGTTTGGTAGCAAACAATCTATCCGGTAATTTAAATAGGGCCCATCAGATAAATATGTTTGATACATGAGAGATAATTTAAATGGGACCCACTAGATAACTATGTTTGGTATATGTTTTGAATGTCAATCTATCAGTGTTATCTGGATTACCTCATGAGAGCTAATCCCAAACATACGGTAATTTAAATGGGGCCCACCAGATAACTATGTTTGGTACATATTTTGAATGTCAATCTATTCTATAGTGTTATATGGATTACCTTATAAGAGGTAATCCAGATTACCTCAGGAATGAATGGTTATCTACATTACTAGAGATATGATAGGGAGCTTCTATTTGCACTGCTTCTTTTGCTCAGTATACCTCCAACTTAATAAAAAAAATATTAATTTTACCCTAAAAAAACTAACCAAAATGCCCCTTATTACTTAGTACACCCCCTCAACAAAACACCCCCCTCCCTCCCACCCCCTAGCCCCCCATCGCCCCTCCTCCCTCCCCCTCCTATGTTGATGCGAATGAAAAAAAATCCCTTCAATTTGGTTGAAAAAAAAAGAGATTTCAACCTTCAATTAAGCAATGGATAAGCAACTAACGATTTTGGAAGGTTCTAAAGACGCAAAGGTTTATTTTTAAACTTGTTTCGAAAATTTTATTTTTACGGTTCGTGTCTTGTTCGGCCCCACTAGGCCAAACAAATCAGCTCTATTCGACCATATAGGGCCGAACAAAGCTGATTTGTTCGGTCTTGTGGGGCCAAACAGAGAGTTTAGGTTCGGGTTTTAGGGTTTAAAATGATTTTTTGATCGTGTAGGGTGATGCTTCAACTGAATGCGGCATGATTGGCTCTGAATATGTGATGGATTACACAAATGAATTTACAACTTACGAGGTCTGATAATTTTGATTGCAATTATTATTATCTTATTAGTTGATTGAGCAATGTATAGTATTGTCTACTCATATTAAACTATTTATTGTGTAGATATTCAAGAGTAGAGAAGAAATGTGTAATTAGTATCGGGAAGCTGAGAGGAGGAATGGATTTGTCGTTATTATTAAAACTTCTGATTTGGGTAGTAATGTTAAGAAATCAAGAATTGTATTTGCTTGCGAGAGGAGTGGTACCTGCGTAAGTAAACACATAAAGGAAAAAGAATTAAAGACCAGGACTCGTGGTACTAAGAAGTATGGATGCCCTTTTTCCTTAAGAGGAAAGAAATTGGACACTGCAGATGATTGGATGTTAATGGTCATTTGTGGTGTGCACAATCATCCAGCTGCGAAGCATCTCGAGGGGCACTCATATACTGGACGATTATCTAAGCAAGAGACTTCATTGTTAGTGAATATGCCGAAGAGTTTTGTTCGGCCAAAGAACATATTATCCACATTGAAGCAAAGGGATGCCCTCAATGTGATGACAATGAAGATGATCTACAATGCACGAGAGAGGTATAAGGCTATAGAGAAAGCTGGAAGATCTCAGATGCAACATCTTCTGGGTAAATTATCTGAGGATAAATACATTGAGTGGCATAGGAATTGTATTATGTCTGATGTGGTGCGTGACTTATTTTGGGCACACCTTGGCAGCATAAATTTATTACGTGCATTTTCTCGTATTTTGATAATGGATTGTACTTATAAGACGAATATATATCCTCTTCCTTTCTTAGAGATTGTGGGGGTGACATCAACTGACTTCATATTTTCTATTGCTATTGTATACATGGACTCTGAGCGGGAAGATAACTATACATGGGTATTAGAGAGATTGCACAGTGTCATGGATGCTGATGGTCTGCCTGAGGTGATAGTCACAAATAGAGACTTGGCTCTATTGAATGCAATTCAGAGGGTATTTCCTACGGCAACACATTTGTTATGTAGATGGCATATTAGTAGAAATGTTTTGGCTCAGTGCAAAAGATTATTTGAAATGAAGGAGAAATAGGATAAGTTATAATGAGTTGAAATATACTAGTGTTGTCCACCACAGAAGATGAGTATAATGATCACTAGAGTGCACTCAAGAGAGAGTTTAGTACCTATCAAGATGCTTTACGGTATGTGTCAGATACTTGGTTGAGCAAATACAAGGAAAGATTTATCGCAGCATGGACGGACGCATATAGGCATTACGGGAATGTGACAACTAAAAGGTATCACAAGAAATTGATTCATTTAAGAACTTTATAATTTAATTGCATATTTGTTATCTAACTTTTATTTAATTTTATCTATCTTACTAGGGCTGAAAGTGCACATGCAAAGCTTAAAAGGCAGCTTGGATCAAGCCAAGGGACTTTCAAGTCATCTTGGAAAAAATACATAGTTTGATTGAGTTGCAGCACAGTGACATTAAAGCCTCATTTGAGAAGAATTTGATGGTCGTGCAACACAACTTTAAGCCCGCTAAATTCAAAGAACTGCGAGATTTCATATGTATAAGTGCATTAAATCATATCCTTGCCCAAGCAAACCGAGCTAATTCAGTTGGGATTGATGAATTCGTTTGTGCGTGTGTTATTCGATGTACACATGGTTTACCATGCGCTCATAAGATTGTGCAGTACAGGATGAAAGGTTGGCCAATTCCCCTTTACTGCATAGATCCTCATTGGAGAAAACTTGATATGGTGCCTGCTTCAAATGTGCAAAGTATAAAGCTGAGCTGTGAACCAAAGTTGGATATAATTGCTCAAAAATTCAAGCAGTTGGATGGGGCTTCTCAATTGCATATATTAAGGAAATTGAGAGAGATTGCAAGCCCAGATAGTACTTCTCTTGAAGAACCTACAAAAAGGATGACTGGTTCACATGGCCGCGCTTCATTGAAGATTGATACATCTACTCACCGTGACCCTTTTGCCTTTGAGTTGATTCTCTCTGGACAAGATAGTTATTCACCTGGTACGGGCACCCCAATGATGCAAGTGCAAAAGAGGCAGCCGAGGAAGAAGGTAAGAAGCATTTCTTTCATTTTTAACAAAGAGTTGATTCTCTCTGGACAAGATAGTTATTCACCTGGTACGGGCACCCCAATGATGCAATTGTTTGCAATATAATAAGAGTCATTTGATATGGTTTAAAGATTTTTTATCCTTGAACCGGTCATATAAGCCAACAATCTATATTGATCAAATTTTAGATGGGTTGAGGCCATTCATCCAGCATATTAAGGATGTAAAAGCTGATGGCAACTATGGATTTAGGGCAATAGCTGATTTGCTGAGATTTGAAGAGGAGGATTGGCTTCGTGTTAGGAAGAATTTATTACATGAGTTGCAATGTCATTCAAAGCACTATCGCGCTTTATTGATGTCAAAGGGAGGTTTGACAAGATCGCTCATATGATTATCATATTTTGAGAATTATCCACCATCTTATCGATGGATGACGTTGCCGGATATGGGGCACCTTATAGCGTCCTGCTATAACGTTGTCCTATATCACCTCTCCTTGCAACAATGTCTTACATTCCTACCTCTTAATCGATGCCTCTTCCTCCTCTATCCCACAAAGACATTGCAGTAGCATTCGTAAATGGCAATCATTTTATGGAGGTATTAATTAAACGTCACTTACTCATCCTTAAATGTCTCATAATTCATTTTGTTTACTAATTTATATATTTTGTAGGTGTTTCTGTTGTCGGGTCATCTCGTTCCCCCAATAGCGAGTAACTGGCGAAGATATCATTTACCTTGTGCTTCCGATGGGCAATTTCATATGAATCTAGGATTCAACAATTCAAACAAACGATCTCGTCAGATATTATTATTAGCGAGACTGTTGAGTTGTAGAGTGCAATTTTTATCAATATATAAATTTGTATAATGTTTGAAATTTTTATATAAAGTATTATTTTATATAAAGTTGACTGAGCAATGTGTACAATTGTCTACTCGCATTTCTTCCATTTTAACAAAGAGTACCGTGTCGATGTGTACCGAGTCATGCTAACCCATGCCGACCCATGCCAATGAGTGTCGACCTGTGCCGACCCATGCCGGGGATACCGTGCCTGTGCCAAGGCATGCCGATGCGTGCCAGCACGTGTTGGGGCGTGCTGGTCGGCCCATGCCGGGGCGTGCCGGTAGGCCCATGCGAGTGCGTGCCGATCGACCCGTGCCGGTGATTGCTAACTAGTGCCCGTGTCGGGGCGTACCGGCATGTGTCAGGCATGCCGGTCGGCCCATGCCGGACCATGCCAGGGCGTGCCGGCCCATGATGATGATTATTAGTATGCGATTATTTACTAATTTATAATTAGCAAACTATTGAGTTGTATATTGCATTTGTTATCAATCTTCAAATATGGACTCTGGCACAAAAAAGAACATTTAAAGGAAACTCAAACTTTCTTTCAAATTTCAATATATTTTATAAAAAGATATGCTAAAAGCCATAAAATATATAAGATACATCATCAATCCCCATCTTGCCATCGTCGACGTCTGTACTACTGAGGCAAAGCATGACTAGGGTTAGGTACATCATGCTCAACTGCTGAAATATGCTGACCCTACAACACGTGTCATCTGAGAAATAACATCGTATAGGTCGGTCCCCTATGATGTAACCTCCTCCCGGCCCATATATAGAATGCTGGTGCCAATGCTAATGGCATATATAATACGTTGCTCTTGCACGTCAGCATCAACATCATCGGGACGTGCCCGAGTAGATACGGATTGGCTTTATGGGGGATGAACTACAAGGTGCGTGATATGAGAATATCAATCAATATATCTTGATACGCAATCAGATGGTCGAGTCATCGGATGGCTCCTGCTCGCTCGGCTGAGAAGGTGATCCTTCCATCTCTCCCACTCTAATCATAGAAGGCGTACAGGATGCAGTACGATGCTACCATCGATCCTTTACTGGCTCGCACAGGGGATAGTGGCATGCAGGGATCGTCTATATCCTACCAAACTATCGTAGAACCTTTCAGGATGATAGGGTTCTACGACATTCTAACACTTTAGGCATCCACTAAAGAATGCAATATCTAGGACTGGACGATCCTCCCGAATATGACGATGGGGATCCCAAACTACCTGCAACAGATAAATCCTAATCAGTTTGGTAATGTATAAAAATCATAGAAATATAAAATCGTCGATCCTATAGTACATACCTCATCAGCCCTCAGAACGTCCAATGACTCACGTAGAACCACTAAATGGTCCATCGTGGTACGTGGTGACTGCCGGGAATCCATCGATAAATGCAGGGCCTGGCATCAGTATAATCCAGGGATGGGTGAGGAGTGAGATATGGAAAATACTCATAAATTCCATGCTGGAGCAGCATCATATATCCACTAATTTGTCTAACGGATGCCCTATTCCCCAACTGCCGATATAAATGAGCCAAGGCATCAGCACCCCAGGTATATGTGCTCACCCTATCCAAATCCCGAAGTGAAGAAAGATAAGCTATAGACACCCTCATCCGCTTTTATCAACAAAGAGTGTGCACCCTAACAAAAATAGCAAATACCCTCGTGCTGCACACTCTATCCTATGGTGGCTATCTTTGTCAGATACAGCATGAAAATGACTTTTCAGCCACTCTAACCTCACAGACTGACTGCGTATGATAGCACCTCCTGACGCTCGTCTACCTGTGCCACACCCAATAGCTTCACTAGTAGATCCTCAGCATTCTGATCACTAATCCTATCACATGATAGTGACACTGAGACACCCATGACATTAATCCCTAATATGGCGGCTACATCATCGAACGTGATAGTCATCCAGCCAAAGAAAAATGGAAGGTGTTCATCTCGGGCTGCCATCTCTCTAAGAAGCCCGACACAAGAATCTTATCGATGAACCATAAGAGCAATGCACTAGTTCAACTAGGCCGACTGCTGAACTAATGCTCTGAACCTCCTATTCGATTGCCCTGATGCCTACCACTGCCACTCACCTACCTTAGCAGCATGGTTCATGCACTTCAATGGGGCCCGTTCCTATAAAATATAAATGGATAATATTAATAATTTATATAACAACATCGTAATAATACATTAAAGGAAATATAGTAGAATAACAAACAAACAATACTTGTTGCCTTCAAATGGAGGCTGCTATATGTGTCCTGAAACTACTAAGGACAGACTCATCCTCTGGATCGCCTGACATGGCCCATCCGCTTCATCTTCAACATCCATAGCTGGGATGCCCTCATCTACTGTCTCAACTAGGGCTTTGGTGCAACAGGAACCTCAGGCTCAGCATGCCTGCCACGTCGTCTCCTAATTGATACTGTGGGTCTAACTCGTGAGGGATCAGCATCCATATCTGAAACATGGCATTAATCAACATTAATATGAAAAATTAAAATATATCCAAATTTTTTTCAAAAAACTAAACTATACCGATTTATACATTATTTTTATTAAAATAACATAATAATTTTACATATAAATCTTTACTAAATAATAAATTTATTTTATATATGAGCATTTACTAAATATTATTTTTTAAACAACATATAAACATCAATTTATTTTATATATAAATTTATTTTATATATGATCTCTGTTCGATGGAATCCGCCGAACAGAGAACACTCTGTTCAGCCCAATGGTGTCGAACAGAGAGACAGGGCCGAGCACTCTCTATTCGACCCATGCCGAGCTTGCCGGAGGGGGGCAGAGGGAGGGAGGGAGGCGAAGGCGGTGGGTTTCGTAGGGAACTCACCGCCGCTGCTTGCCGGTGCTGGGGAAGGAGGTTACCGCTGCTGCCGATGCCGGGGAAGGAGTCACCGGGGACATTGCCTACGGTACCGAGGAAGGAGAAGAAAAGAGGGAAGAGGGAAGGAGGGGTTCGTTCCGGCGGTGCGGGAAAGAGGGAGAGGGGTTCTGTAGAGATTTGGGGGGTGCAAAGGGGAAGGGGTAGTTTAGGAAAAAAATTTCAAGGGAGGTCCAAAGGGTAATTTGAGGGGTAGAGAGTAAAAAAATAAAAATGGGGTTGTACTGAGTAAAAAATGTGGTGCAAATAGAAGCTTCCGATGTGGTAATATAATAAATTACTTTTTTAATAATTTTTTTTTCTTTTGATCGCTCTCTATTTATCCTTCTCTACCAACCTCGCTGGAACATTCATGTCGAAGGTTCCAAGCCACACCTCTTCTACAGAGTCGGACCGCCGCCCAACGATTCTATGACACACTGCAAAACTTCTTTCGATCCTCACTAGTCGCTTCGAATATCATTAATAAATACAAAATTTTTTAAACATTATCATTTATAAATATATTTTTTAAATTAAATTATAATAAGATATAATTTTTAATAAATTTAATTTATGAATATTTTAAAATTTTGATGTTATATGGCTGATAATCTATTTGTCATGCCAAAATAATTAATATTACTGTTGCATTACCTGTGTATATCAAACACAGTAATCAACATTATTGGTAATCTATCAAGTGATAATCTATCTTGTAGATAATTCATATTATCATTTAAAATTGCTGAAGATGCACCAAACGCAACCATAGAAAAATAAAAAAAATAAAAAAATCAAAAAACAAGGCAACCCTAATACAAAACAAATAGTTGTCTTCTATTGCAGCTCCTTAGTTAATATTTAGACCAACATCCGAGCTATTAGAACATTCCTTAATGTGACCGATAGGAAGCAATGAATTAAAACCCTCTCAATAATCCAAGAAGGGCCATCAGATCAATTGGAGATCACTGAAACTGTCCAGGAAGCTAAACTGTAGGGGAAAAATCTTACGTGAAGGGAAAGCTATATTACGAGCGATCCAAGAAGAAAAAGATTTTGTACACCACATCTGATGCAACAAGTTCTACATGGACTGTATCATCCCTTTTTATTGGTCCACATCCGTACGATACCCATTAAAAAATATTAAACACCATAATGACATTTTGAAAAACAATTACATCCCATTTTTAAACTTACAACACCCAAGTTTTAAACTTACGACACCCGTCCAGAAAGCAAAAAAAATTACGACGCCCTAATTATAAACTTACGATACCGTAGTTATAAAATTACGACACCCACTTAGAAAACGTGTATGTACACAAATTTAAAAAAAAAAGTTAAACGGATATTAATGCACGTCACATTAAAATTTAATTTAAGATGACACCCCAGTTTTAAACTACGACACCCTAGTTTTAAACTTACGACACCCATTTAGAAAACAAAAAAAAATTACGACATCCAATTTTAAACTTAACACCCTAGTTTTAAACTTACGACACCCGTTCAGAAAACGTATCTGTACACAACTTCAAAAAAAAAGCTGAATAGTATTAATGCATATGAGATAGCTTTTTCTTTTTTGAAATTTGTGTATAGACACCTTTTTGAACCGATGTCTTAATTTTATAACTAGTGTCGTAAGTTTAAAACTGGGGTGTCGTAATTTTTTTTTTTTTTAAACAGATATCTTAATTTTATAACTACGGTGTCTTAAGTTTAAACTGATGTCATTTTTTTTTTTTTTTGTATCTTAACTTTATAACTATGTCATAAGTTTAAAACTGATGTCGTAATTTTTTTCATCAAAATGTCGTAAAACTATCTTAACATTTTTTAATAGATATCGACCAATAAGAATGGACAATGTAGCTTACGTAGGACTTACTGCATTGAATACAGTGTACAAAGTCTTTTCCTTTCAAGAAACGAAAAAACTACGACAATTAGCCATGCTTCTCTGATACGTCCATCGTCCAGAGATCTTTCATCACATCCATTCAACCTCATAGACACCAAAATTTGCATTTCCCAACAACAAACAAATTATAAAATTATGTGACTCAGCTTAAGATGAGAACTCAAAAACTCAACTACTTGCACTCTTGATATGCATGAGATATCATCATACAATCACCACTTTATATTCGTAAAGAAGCCATCCCGATTGTTAGAATGTGGCAGGTACTCAAAGATCCAAACCCCTCCCATGAACACCACAGAAGCAGCCAGCCATTGTGCTCAATGATATGTTATTAGATTGATGGATCAAATCTATGTCGGGGAAGAGATCAAACACTCTTTCAGACATTCTGGAGATATACAAGAGAAGCTACAGATGTCTGCCTTTTATCATTTTTAGCTAGAATAACAAATGATGGAAATAGACTGGGTCCACTGAAAGAAAATTAAACAGTTGTCTTTCTGAGATACATGTCCAATAAAACTGAAATTATACCAAACAGTAGACAATCTTCACATCAATATGGAAAATGCTCTTTAATGCAAGAAAACTTCAGGTCCCACTTTTTCGCCACTTCTTCACCAAATTGTGGAAGGAAATGAGCGCAAGTAGAAGGCTGGTTCATGTTAAACCAAACTGGTCTTTGGAAAATTTACAGCTTTACACTACCGGTCGTAATTGTTCTAGAAATACAAAGTATATACAGAAAGTATAGAATGTCAGAAAGAAGTGAGCTTTTTATTTTTAGTGTAATTTTTTCAACTGTTAGAAGGCTTGGGTGCAAAAATACAGGAGTAAAACCCCTCGGCAGCTTTGAATTATAACATGTTCAAGAAAGACTATAGCCTATTTTGCCCAGAAATAAATTGTCAGAAGAAGAGGAGCGGTTGCATAATCCAGTCGATTGTCATCTTTAACTCTTCTTTCTTCTCCGAGTTCACATGCCCACATATATTTTGAGGATTGAGACCCTAAGGTTTTATCAATGATCAACAATGCCAGTTGTAAGCCAGTGCTAGCAAGTCCATCTGCAGTTTATAACTTCCTCTCTGCATTCAAAGCATCACAACTAATCTTAAAATAGAATTTATAATCATCAGTTTCCATGAATATTGCAGTGATTATCCATCATATCACCTACCCAAAGGCAAGATAACCTTTTGCATTACAAACAAATCCCCAGGAAAAATGAAATGTCTGCTATAAGAAAAGATGATGAACCTTACAGTAGGATCAAGACTCGGGTATAGCTTGTGAAGAAGGAAGGAACCTCATGAGGAAGCTCGAAAGTGACCAGATGCAGATGATTCCAAGGATTTGGAGAACGATCAGTAGAGTCCCTAAAGAGTTGCTTACGGCCAATGTTTGTGATGTCATCTCAGCTCCTCTCACAGAAAAGGAGAGTGCTGTCACCAACTGAGCTGCTCTATTCAATTGATGTAATCTATATACCTGAAGGAATATGAGAGTAACTTGACTCATTCAAATCCAGGAATTAATGATAACTGGCTCAGAATCTCCTTGCTCAAGACAATAATAACAATTTTTCTGGGTGTTCAAGAGTAATTCACAATTAGCCAAACTGGATATAAGTACCCGTAGTGCGAAATTCAAGTAACCTAAAAAGGATCAATACATATGATATGCATCTAAAGCGGCGGAAGCCTCATGCACTACTAATCATCTTTTATATTAAAGGAAAATTTTATTATATTAGATAGAGCTAGACAGTGTTATCATGCAACAACTATGGACTGAAATTTATGATCAGGAAACTAGTTCAAGAGTGATTGAGTAAATTCTCGTATGGAATGGCCCAGACAAGCCATTGAAATAACTTCAATATTTGTCTTTGAACAACATGACGAATTCTTCATCTCCACATGGTGCATTCAAGAATCAAGAGAAAATGATGCCATACAACTTCAGGTCTGCAATTTCAAATTGCATTGACATTACTGAAATCATATCCTGTGATGTAATTGACTGATCTCTTACTTTGTACTATTGGAAAATAATTAAATACCAGTATAAAACATGGTTGGTAAATACAACCGTTGCATCTAAAACTTCGAAAAAATTGCAAGAGATATTCTTGAATTGTGCACTTCAATTTGGTTCTTTGGCATATAATATGTCCAAGAAATGAATGCAGTTACCTACATCAAGTGGTGCCTTGTCCACTCTTACTTTCCAATTACAGGAAATTTGGATCATAACCCCCTAGTAGCATGAGATTTTGATGTATGCAATTGTAACAAAATAGGTTAAGTCTCATGCCTACCATTTGGCATATGAAATCCTTCTATTTTTAAAAGTCGCCTTGACCAAAAAGAAAAAAAAAATAGCACAATTTTAGAGGTTGAGAGTACAGTCAGAGTTCAACTTATCTAGATTTATTCTATTAAGTTGGTCCCACTAGCTAGAGAAGGCTTGATGGTTAAGTTCAAGCAAAGTACTGAAAACTTGATGGTTAAGTTCAAGGAAAATTTACCAAAGACTTGGGGGTTAAGTTCAAGGAAAAAGTATCCCTTTCTGTTTCTATAACAGCAACAACAAAAGTCTGCCATGTTACACGGACCAAATCAATCAAGTCCATATTACCACTGTTATTGAAATTCAAACATCTCATGCATACAATATGAAAGGATGCAGCGAGATAGAGAACTCCCCAGGTTCAGATTTTGGATGAAGATTTCCTGTACATGGTTCTTGAAGTCCCTTGAAATCAATAAAGTTACAACCAAAAATAACTAATTAGTTATAATTTTCCATGAAGTAATATAACTTGGAGCCATACCACTGACTGCCAAGATGAATGGACTGAAATGCCTCACCCTTTATAAAAAGATGAAAACAAGTTTTGAAGACTCTGTTTTAGTTTCCTCTAGATCAAATGATTTTCCATTTCTGCAAATGGTTTCAGCAGTTTTTAACTTCAATTTTGTCAACTTTGGCCAACAGTATGAAGGAAAAAAAATCCATGAGTCAACTAAAATTAAGAAAAAAGGGCATATAAATGAAGTAAAATATGTCAAAATAGATTAGACAACATTTTTCTAGTATACCGTCTAAGATGTTTGGATGTATCACAGTCAAACAGGCCAGATGGCCCGTGTTAGGCATGGCATGGTTACTATGGTAATCATGCTAGGCCATGCACAACACGAACTCACAGGCCGTGGCATGCTGGCTTGGCACGAACCGCAGGTTGGCACGGGCCAGGCATGCGAGCCGGCCTTACACAGCCTCTCGTGGACTGGCCGGCCAAGCACATGAAGAGCTACCTATGGCCCGTTTGTATGTTTTTACATTTTTACCCCAGTAACATCCATAAATGGCTAGTTTCAAGGGTATTTTTGTCTAGATTCTTAGAAAAAGTCACTTTTTTCTTTTCCAACAACCAAAAATGACTAGTTTTCATGCATTCTCATCTATTGATTAAAAATGCCGAACCTGAGACATGCCGGATGAAGGACGAAAATGAACACCCCCTTTGAATGACTAGAAGATTGGAGATAAATGACAAAAGTAACCATGAAGAAGACGAGAACCAAACAAAACAATGACAGACGACATGACTGTGATGGCAAGCCATGAACAAAAGTATATATATTTAATTTATTTCATTTTATTTTTATAAAATTAGTTTAAAAAAATAAAAAATTCCTAGCCCATCAAGCCCACATGGGCTGACATACCAAGCCGACAAGTCAGGTCAAGCTATGGTTGTGTTACGAGTTAGCATGGCATGGTGTCCCGGCCTCCTCAAGACTGCAAACCTAGGGGTCCTATCGAGCCCCTCATGACATTACAGGCCATGCCAACATGGCCCATAATAGGAGCCATGTTGGGCCGAGCCAGCCTTGAGCTATACCGCAGTTGGTCCAACACAGTGGCTCAACCCAACCAAGGTCGTGGGCCTAAGGGTTGTGCTAGGGCCCTACTGGTGTTGCAAGCCATGCCAGCATAGCCCATAATAGAAGCCGTACAAGGCCGACACACACAACGACCCATCAAGCCAATCCTAACACGGGTTGTGCCATTACAACTCGACCTATTCGACAACTTTAATTTGGATAAATTCATATGGAAACTATTAAAAAATTATTTTCAAATGATAACATATAAGTGTATTACATATTTTTCTTATTTGATGACAAATAATACATGACAACTTAGATATCCGTAAAATTTGAGTTCAAGTATAATAAAACCTTTACCAAAAACCTTTTCTTTTATAATATTTAAAACTCGATGTCTTTGACACATTTAAATCTTCTCAAAGCTCATTAATTTTAATCTAGAAAAAATACTTTATCATACAAAGAAATGAATAAATAACAAAATTCATCATAACCAGTCCATCCATACAATAAAATTTAAATTAGTTTTGGCTAAAAGTCTAAAACCAACCATAGTATAAAATCCCAGCCAAATAAAATGTATTTTTTTTATTTCAGAGTTTCAAAAAAAAACTGCAAACAAAAACAAGAACAGGAAAAGATGAGGGAAAAAATTAAATTCAAAACTATATTCGAAATCTAATATGAGTATTCACGCCCAAATTGTTGCTTTAATTATATAAAAATTAGAAAACTATAATGAAGTAATTAAGAACGGTCAGCATCATGCAAGAGAGACACAAAACAAAAAATAATTAGATCTACCAAGAAGTGACATCTAAACCAACAAGTACATATGCCATGCATGCATATGATATGCTTTCCTATAATACACCTCTTCATGACATCCAAGAAGTCTTTGCCAGTTGCCACCAGTCTCCCTTAACTCAAAATGAAGACTAAAAGACACCAAAGCAGAAAAGATAATCATAAATCTAGAGAGGAGAAGGAAAAGCCTTTCCTTATCCTCTTTGCATAGAAGACAACCTAGATAATCATATTATTAGCATAAGTAACAACATGAGAACTCCACTTATAAAGACACCCTAATCCACCAACATGATCATCTTAACAGCTTCATTCCAAGAAATCCTATTTCCATGACAACATTCAACATCTTTAACCTTTAGCAGCATGAACAATGCTTCCTTTCCCCTCCACTCTTGACTGAGGATGGCATTAATATGGTTGTCAATCAGCCAGCCCAGACTATAAAAGCCCAAGCACAACCAGGCAACATAAACAAAGGCCCAAGGCCAAAGCACATCTAGTTTGTAATTTCCAAAAAATTCAATTTATTCCAACATTGCATGGTGTTGTTCCTTTGTTCTATCTAACAAATTCAATATGGTTAAGATTCAGAACGTTTCAAACTTATAGTTTCTAGTATTTCCACTCCAAAATAAATAAATAAATAAATTATTATCAACAAACATATTTACATCTTATCCCACATTTTTTCACGAAGCAATTTTTCAACAACCAGCTTCTCCACTGATATCACAACATCAGGATCATTATCATATCAACAGCTACTTGGATAAAAAGTATTCACCTGAAAGATGACAGGGATGACTGGCCAAGCAGGTGACTTTTGATAACGTGCATACTGCTCAAATGCAAACTGTACAACAAGTCCTACCAGATATGGAGCAAGAGTAGCTGAAGCTGCTGGGCCGGTCCACGGCCAAACCATGCCCATTGTTAGAAGAGGAATTATCAGGCTCAAAGCCAAAGTTGCAACTGATGACACACGAAGACCATACTGGTTTTTGGACCAATAATTATTTTTAGGTGCTTTAGATGCTAATTGCTGTAGAGGTCTCCAGAGGAGATCAACTAGCAGAACAAAAATTGCAACTCCACTATAGAAAAGAGCTTCTGTAAAGAACAGGATAAGAAAATCTGCACATGAAGAATAAACAACGTTTAACTCAGCAAATGCATGGAAAAGGTTCATATGGTTAAGTTATACACACCAAGTAAATTTTTGCAAGCCACATTTACAGGAATAGATATATCATGTAACAATAACAATAACAACAACTCAACCCTATTGATGATTATTAACATTAAGTTTTAGTGTAAATAATCCAGAAGCCAAAATCTTAAGTCACATGAAACTCAGAAAATGTACAATCAAAAGAGCAATTGAGATGGAATCATGGTGGAGCACATCAAACCTTAGGATAAACTTTCAAGTTGGGTAATTTACACTGTGATGTAATAGAAATTTGGGTTGACCAACACAAGAAGACAAGCTCAGCCAAGAGAGAGAGAGAGAGAGAGAGAGAGAGAGAGAGAGAGAGAGAGAGACGTTGGGTTGAACCAAAATGGAGTCTGATTATCATTTCTGCTTAGAAATATGTTTTAGAAAAGGAAGTTATTCCTTTCATCCCTAGTTTCAACTTTTATATCCCGAAAGCAGAGTTCTTATTGGTTATCCTTAAGTCAGTCGGTTGTACCAATAAGGAAATTCATTGCATAAAATTATCTAATGAGTCAATTTGTGATCCAGTAATGTACTACCTTATATAAATCTGTTTAGGTAGTGAGCATTTCATTTCATAGTTTAATTCCATAGTTTATGGCAAATACTTATTGTACAAATCATATTTTCCATTTTGGAGCTCTGCATAGACCATTATATTGTACCATAAAACCAGGGCATCAATATTATAATTTCATATGAAAGCACAAGTAAAAATAAAAATTGTTGGTTGCTTACCCCCTCCAATTGCAAACAGGCAACAATGATTGCTTCTCACATATCAAGGTTAGAAAGTGGAATTTTGATGTCCATGCAAACAAAATCTTTTAGCTGCATTCACTTAGTTTCTACAATGACGGGTTTCATTCGATACAACCATTTAATCACACTAACTGACACAGTTTTTTGTTCCCAAATTCTACATGCTCAAACTCCAAAATCACAAGAAAAATGGTTCACTTTAAAAACCTATGTAATACCCTTTGCGCTCCCACCCCCCCATATATATCATGATATTGATGAACAAATTATTTTAATAATAATAGATCTCCCTCCACACCCCCAATATCATGATATTGACGAAAGAATTATGTTAATAATAACAAAATCCGCAATCAAGTAAGGTGCCATGCCTTCAAAATAGACTCCCATTCGTCAGACATGTACTTTCTATTTCAAAACTAATGGTCTTGATCAGTTATATTGACTTTGAAAGTTTTGAGAAAACAAACTAATAATTGCAAGCTCAGCACATTTAAGGAGTTTTGCTTTAAAAGTCTGACTTACTCTGACTGTTTAGCTAATAGTTTGTGCCTTAAAGACATAGGCAACCCCCTGTATCAAGCCATGTCTTCTTCCTCCTCCATCTAGGGACTTTACAAGTTGGCAAAATTTTAAAGCAGCATTTGGTTGTGGATAAATCCAAATAACTCTAGGCATAACTTACTTTTTCCTATTTATTCCATCCTCAACAACTCAACTCAACTCATCTAAGCCTTTTCCCAACTACATGGAGTCGGCTACATGAATCTGCTTCCTTCACTCTACTCTATTCAGGACCAAGTCGAATACCATTACTTTTTAGCAGGAAAAAAAAATTTAATGTGGGGCAGCTTGGGCATTTTGAAGAATTTTTTTGCCAACTTATCCATTCAAAACGTTATAGAATTATCCTGATAAAATGGTGGAATAGACTTCTTCCTCATTTGACCCCTAATTTATTTCTCCCTCTAGCCGTACGTTGGGATGAACATATTCCAAATGTAGCCTAAGGATAACTTCCTGATGTACAAGCATTGGCAGGGAATTCAACATATGTTCCCTAAATACCCACTAGCCTTCTAAATTTTAAGGCAACTCCTTTGCTTAGCGATGGCTAGGTTGGAAATCTATAGCCAATTCAGAGTGTTGGCATCAAGTTGAGAGCCAGTTTTAATGGGTTAAGTTTTAAACAAATCATATTCTGACCTTTACAGTGATCCATATTAATAAAGGTTATTGTTCTTTTTGCAAATTTTTCAGCTTTAAAACAACAATATGGAAGCTAGCCTTCCTGAACATAGCAGACCCTTTCCATTCATATCTGCTAAGGCTATCATTTAGACCAACAAGTTTAATATTCCTAACAGACCCTAATCTCATCAATACTTTTGCTTAGCACCTCATACATTCCTCGATTTCAGTTGTTTTAAATTCAAAATATTTCAATGCTTTCATGAAAAACACAACCCTAATCTCATCAATTTTTTGACAAATTGTTAATGACCCTGTCAGATCAAATATCTGAAACTCGTTTCACAAAATAGATAAATTCCAATGATATCATGGGTAGAATGATAGAATCACAACAATCTGTTTCCTTGGCACAAATAACACATCATCTATTTCCTTATAAACATCAACATGGTGATGCACTTACCAAGAAGAAAACTGAATGATGTGTAAAACTAACTTATTTCAAAACAAACAAAACATAAATGCAACATCAACGTATTAAGAAAAACTACACCTCAGGAATCAGATAAGGTTATTACCTGTTAAAAGAGAGTCCTCAAATACAGTAGAAAGTATTTTCCGTAAGTAAAGTGATGGAAAGACCAAGAAGGCTACTAAGACAGTTGGACCAATAAACCAGAAAATTTTGTATGTTTCCTTGCTTGGACTAGATCCAAAAGTTTCATCTCTCCTTTGGTAAGGAATACCATGGAATGAGATAAACCCTGGTTTTCCTTCAGATCTTTCAGTAAGATAAGATGGATTGCCTCTTAAAGAGTCACCTTCAGAAATATCTGACTCTGAAGGATCCAAATCGAGCTCAGTTAATGATGACTGTCCTTCAGAAGTAGCAAAAGACATTAATTGCCTTACTAGAAACCCTGCCTCTGACTTAATGGATCTTTGTACAATCTGAAGTGGTTTTGCCTCATAAACTGCAGACACAATAACAACTGTCAAAAATCATAGAAAGTTGCAGGTGCAAAGTTTTACTAACATCTTATAAATCACAACAGATTGAGAATGACACCTTTAGCATTATTCAGCTGTAGCATCCCATATTTCCGCCTATGAGAATATCTCCATGATGCCGACTGAAAGACATCCAGAACAATGTTACTCCAAGTGGGACATCATAATTTATGGAAGAACAATGGACAAGTTAAGCACATTTTGACAGAATTGTCACAATTAGCAACTTACGCAATGCACTGAAGTTGAATGAATAGATAAATGCAAAGCACTGGCAAAACATGCAAATAATGAGATCCAGAGGAAAATAACTTCAAAAGAAAGAACCTTTTTCATATCCAGGATCTTACACAATTCTACCAAATGTCACAGACTAGCTTTGCAGAAATACAAGTCTTTCAAAATTGGAGGATATTGTTTGTTTACTAATTCAGTTCAAGTATGGTTCGTCAAGATCAGTTAAGGATTGACCCTATGATCCTTCACCAACCGCAAGAATATGGTAACTTGAATTAATTAGTCCACTATGACGAATAATGCCCTAAATAACTGCTCCTGTCATTGTCAGAGTTCTTAAAGGATTGGATTTTATTTGCAAGATGGTTTATAAGTTATAAATTTCACATTAGTTGCCCAGCAAAGGCCAACCAAAGGAGCATCAGCAGACCTTACTTTCGAGCCCAAGTCACATAATTTGCTTCGGTCTTTTATCAGATTTCATCTAATCGAGTCCTTGTGTCAGTAGATATTACACGATTGCTTCTTTCCTGGCCAAGGGTCCTTATTTGATTCAGTGAATTGTTTGAATCTTATTGTAGAGGATTTCAGTCAGCAATTAGGTTTCAAATCTAATAAATGCGACTTGGAGCTTCCCAATCTGAGATCTTAATCTTGGCTCATCAAACAAAGAAAAGGCAAGTCTAGAACAAACCCGTTAAAATTCTCACCTCAAACTTTAAAATAACCATCAGATTCTATCATATATTCGTCGGAGCTGCAAATAAACCAAAGAAAGAAGAGGAGAAGAAACTCACTTTCAGATTCTTACGAAAATAAGAAGAAGAGGAAGAGACGGAAGGCCAGGCGAAGGAGGAAGAAGGCCCAGCCGCAACCGCCATGAGATGGATTTTCTTCCCCTATGTCTCCTCTCTCCGTAGAGACCAAACAAAATCCACCGGCTAGAAGTCTGAAGCCAGCTTGCTTTGGGGAATCCAAGGCCAACCCATCTGGGTTCGAGGGGGCAGAATAATGGGATCAGACCGAACTCGAGAAGCTATGGGCGCCGGACGGCGGAGGATTCTTCCATTGGTTCCGTCGGAGATATTTTATGGGTTTTGGGTTTTGGGACCGTCCGGAGGCCGGGGCCGACCAGGAATTGGTGAGCTGCGCCGGTTCAAACGTCCCGTTAGGGTTGTAAAACGACTTTCTAACGGCCAAGAGGGTTTTTACCAAAATATCCCCCAACAGCCAACACCTCTAAGCAACCATATTCTTAGGGTATTTTAGTCAATTTAATATATCAATTTTATTTTTAATTATTTTAATTAAAAACACTAAAATATCCCCTTCCATTGCTAATAGCTAATTTAAAAGGATATTTTGATTAAGTAAAAAAAAATTAACTTTAGCAAATATTTCCTATACTTTCGAATTCTATCTTAACAAATCAATCTCATTCTCTTTTTTATTTTTTCTTACCGTTTATGTTTAATTCTATAAGTAAATTTAATATTTCTTTATGCAATATTTCATTTCCACTCTCTTTAAACAATCTCCTGCTCTTTACAAGTTTTACTCTCTATACATAATCTCTCACCCTCACCCTCTATAAGTTCTTACTCTCTTTAGAATTAACCTTTTCTTAAGAGAAAAGACTAACTTAATCCAACAATTTAGGAGGCTTCATCCATCGAAAAGAAATTCAACTTCAGTTTTGAGATACTAAATTTAATTATTTAATTTTATCTAATTGCTTGTTATCTAATTATTAAATATTAATTTAGTTACTACTTGCTACTAAATATAATTTATTTTATGTAAATATTATTATTAAATATTTATTTTCTTTGATTATAATAGCTGGTTTGCCCCATGCTCACATTACTTTTTCTCTAAATTTGATCCAAATTTGTTTGATGATTTTCTTGAATTTAACATTTCTTAGTCCTAATTAGATAGTAATAGTAGTAGCCAAGCATCCACTAGAGCCATCTTGAAATGCAGCAAAGGTAGAACATTTAATATTTGAAGTAAGTTAACTATATAAGAAAGAAATAGAAGATAAAAGCATACAAGTTGAGTGCAATAAATTAAAAAAAAAAAGATTTTGTTATGATACTATGATAGAATCGATCACTTATTGAGGTACTATGATAAAAATGAATAACTTGATTATAAATAAATATAATTATTTCATGCTTCTTCTTTATTAGGTACCCTTACTTATAATCAAAATGTTAATGAAAGAGAACATGCAAAATATATTATAAGTACCAAATAATCTTTTTTCTTTATAGAAGATGCAAAATGTTGACCCACTTATTGATTTTGAATATTAACAAAAGCCATGAGTATATTCCTTGTGTTACTAATGTAATTGACATATGTTTCAGAATTTAGAAAGGTAAATTATTCAAATGTTAAATAGAAAATCAGTTTGAATCAGTGTTTAAAGGTATTGTCAAAGTTCAAAAGTTAGAGCCAACACCCACAGTCATTAGAGCCGACTCCAGAGCATATCAGAACAGTTTGAAACTTTCGGCACGGTTTAGAGTCGACATCTGAAAAGTTAGAGCCGACTCTAACATGAGATACAAAGAACTGTTTTCTGCTTCAGATTTTAGAGACGGTACCTTGATATTTAGAGCTGACTCTAACATGAGAATAGAGACTGCATTTTTGGGACATTGTTAGAGCCGATACTCTCGGAGATTAGAGCCGACTTCAGATTGCGATGTGTCGACACCACAGAATCTCGGAGCCGACTCCACAACGAACTTTTTGTTGCTATTTTTGAAAACCCGACTTAGATCCGACACTTGAAAAGTTGGAGCCGACTCCAACATGTCAGAGTCGATTTTTAAATCTATCAGAGTTGATTCCAACGGTCATATTTCTTCACCTACCCTCTAACGGATCTATTTATTTGCGTGAGGAAGTAATCCAAGTACATTTTCAACGGCTATCTTTCACATAATTTTGGAGTAAGAAGGATTATAAAAAGGGGGCTTCGTCGTTTAAAAAATAGAGAACGAGAGAAAAAAAGAAAAACGAGAAGAAAAAGAGAAATCAAGAAATCCCAAAGAAGAAATTCTCTGAGTCAAAGCCTAATTATTATTGAGAGATAGAAGAGAAATCCAAAAGCCTTCCAAGATCAAATCCGAAGGATTTTTAACATTTTTGAAGAAGAAGAGCAAGAGCCCTAAATTTTCAACCTTCTCTTCACCGAGCCTTGTTCAAGAATCGGAGTTTCAATCTTGATAGCCCATTCAGAAAAGAAGAGGAAAAGAAGAAAATCTCAACTTCACATTGCTTCAAAATAGGCTTTTCTATTCTCATTTATTCATTGTTTATTTGCTCATTTGAGGAGCTTTTAATTTGTTGTACACGTATATTTGAATTGTTTATTTTCTAATTCAATCAGGGGGATTGAATTAGTTGAGGTAGTTGACCTTGGAGTAAGCTAAGAGTAGCTTACGTTAGGTTTTATGCTGGTGAACCTATGAAAACCAGCTGGGTTCATTGTGATCCCGGTGTAAAATAACAAGTTCGAGTTGTGATCTTGCAAAACAACTCAGCTGTAATCAGGGTGATTATAGTGTGAACCCAAGAGTTGCTTGGGAGTGGACATAGGTATGGCTAACACCGAACCACTATAAATCTTGCATGTTTATCGTGATTATTTTTCTCTCTCTCTTCTTTCATATTGTGTTCATCATTTATTGCATCACTTCACTTGTGCACATTAATCTTGTGTAATTGGTTTAAGTGTAAAATTTTTAAAATCCAATTCACCCCCCTCTTGGGTTGTCATCTGGGCCAACAATTAGTATCAGAGCAAGTGCTCATTTTAGCTTGATCTAACAATCAAGAGCTAAAGATTCAAATGGCAGCTCAAGCTAGATCATCTTTTTCTAAAAGTCAATCCACAAATCGACCACCTTTGTTTAGTGGCACAAACTATTCATATTGGAAAACAAGAATAAGGATTTTCATTCAAGCTTTAGACTATGAATTATAGAGTATCATTATCAATGGTCCTAGCACTCCCACACACATAGTAGATGGATCTATTGTTCCTAAGCCCGAAAGGGATTGGAATGAAAATGATAGAAAAATGGCTCAGCTCAATGCCAAAGCCATGAATGTCCTATACTGTTCTTTGGATGCAAATGAATTCAATAGAATATCCACTTGCATCTCAGCCAAAGAAATATGGGATAGGTTGAAGTTACTCATGAGGGTACTAACCAAGTTAAAGAATCTAAAATTAATATTTTGGTGCATAAATATGAACTTTTCAGTATGGAACAAAATAAATCAATTACATGCATGTATACTAGATTTACTGATATAGTAAATGGATTAAAGAGTCTTGGTAAGACTTATACTAACTCTGAATTAGTGCAAAAAAATTCTTAGGTCTCTTCCAAGAACATGGGAAGCCAAAGTGACAGTAATCCAAGAAGCTAAAGACTTGAATATCCTACCTTTGGAGAAGCTACTTGGATCCCTTATGACCCATGAGCTTACAATAAAACAACATCAAGAGGAAGATGTGAAAAAGAAAAGGACAATAGCATTCAAAGCTGCAGAAAATAAAAAGAGCAGCAGTGAAGATGACGAAGAAGATAATGAGACAGCTCTTCTTGCAAAGAAATTCAAAAAATTCATGCAAAGAAGGAGACCCTTCCATAAGAGAAAACCTAGAATTAAAATGGAAGGAGAAAAAGAAAAGGATAAAGACAAGGAAAAGGATCCTTGATATGTTATGAATGCAAGAAACCGGAACATTTTAGATCAGAATGTCCTCAATTAAAGAAAGGATACAAAAAGAAGAAGAAAGCTTATGTTGCAACTTGGAGCGACAGCGAAGAGTCTTCATCCGAAGATGATCAAAAAGAGGTTGCCAACATATGCTTCATGGCAAATGATGAAAATGAGGTAAATTCTGAAACCCCCAATGATTATTTCACTTTTGATGAATTATATGATGCTTTTAATGAATTAGTTAGTGATTTCAAGATTTTGAGAACCAAAAACAAAACTTTGAAAACTAAAAACTTAGATCTTCTCAAAAAGAAAATTGAACTAGTTCTTGAGATCAAAAATTTGAAATATGAAAACGAAGACATATTAAAAGAAAATGAATCAATTTCTACTGAAAATTTTAATTTGAAGAAAGAAATTAAAAAATATAAGAACATTGTTGATAAATTTTACAAATAGCTTAGAAAAACTTAATCTACTTTTGAACAATCAAAGAGTTATTTTTAATAAGGCTGGTTTAGGATATAGACCACATATGAAACAAAAATATGTCAATAATTTCTTCATAAAGAAACCAATCAAAAATGATATTTCATGTTATCATTGCAACAAAAAGGGACATAAATCTTATGAATGTAATTACAAAATGTCTCATAAGAATTTAAGTCATAAAGATAAAAAGATATGGGTTCTAAAAGGAACGGTGTTTATTGCTACAACCATGAAGGACCCATGAAGGCTTGGATACCTAAACAAAAGATTTGATCGTTTTGCAGGAGTATCTTGCGGCCAAAGGATTAAAAAGAAAATGATATCTTGATAGTGGCTACTCAAGATACATGACGGATGACAAGGAGTAATTCATCACCCTTGAAGCTAAAAAAGAGGAGTTGTAACCTTTGGAGATAATGGCAAAGGCCAAATCATGGGCTTTGGTAAAATTTAAATCACTTTATCCATTTTTATTGAAAATATTTTATATGTAGATGGATTAAAGCATAATTTAATTAGCTAGCCAACTGTGTGATAAAGGTTTCAAAGTTTCCTTTGAAGCTTCTATTTGTACTGTATCAAATCCCATTGACAATAGCATTATATTTATTGGAAATAGAAATGGCAATGTATACTTAATTGATTTAGATAATTTGTCTACTAGTAACCATTGCCTAATTGCTGATAATGTTAAGGTAAATGAGATTGGATGGCTATGGCATCGTAGACTAGGTCATGCAAGCACACACTTAATTTCAAAATTGATTAGAATGGATTTAGTTAAAGGACTTCCAAAACTAGATTTTGAAAATAATAGAATTTGTGATGCATGTCAATTTGGAAAGCAAATTAGGAATTCTTTCAAATCTAAAAATATTGTTTCTACTACTAGGCCACTCGAGCTACTTCATATGGAACTTTTTGGATCTACTAGAACCACTAGTCTAGGAGGAAAGAAATATGGTCTTGTGATAGTAGATAATTATTCTAGATTCACTTGGATATTGTTGTTAGTTCACAAAGATGAGACTTTCCCTATATTCCTGAAATTCTTCAAGAAAGTCACAAATAAGAAAAACAACACCATAGTGTCTCTTAGAAGTGATCATGGAACTAAATTTGAAAATCATTTATTTAAAAATTTTTGCATTGAAAATGACATTCATTATAACTTCTCAGCACCTAGCACACCTCAACAAAATGGAGTTGTAGAAAGAAAAAATAAAACTTTAGAAGACATGGCCTGTACCATGCTATGTGAAAGCCAACTCCCAAAGTATTTCTGGGCGGAAGCTATAAACACGGCATGTTACATCCTAAATAGAGCCTTAATTAGACCAATCCTTAAGAAAACTCCCTATGAATTATGGCATAATAGAAAATCCAACATTAGTTACTTTCATGCATTTGGTTGTCGATGTTTCATTCATAATGGTAAAGACAATCTTAGAAAGTTTGACGCAAAATCTGATGAAAGTATATTATTAGGATATTCCACTTCTAGCAAAGCTTATAGGGTATTTAATAAGAAGGATTTAATTGTAGAAGAGTCAATTCACGTAGTTTTTGATGAATCTTTAGCATCAAGTTCTGAAAAGATAGATGATGAAGAAGATACAAATTTGCTTCAAAGAGATATTAAAAAATTGAATGTAGATGTATCTTCAGATCATGAACAAGGCTAAGGATGATAATTCACCTAAGGATGATGGTATTGATAGTACTCATAATGATGTAGATCTACCTAGAGATTGAGATATGCTTATGGTCATCCAAAGGACTTAATCATAGGTGATCCATCTCAAGGTGTAAGAACTAGATCATCAATGAGAAATATTAATAATCATCTTGTATTTGTTTCTGATATAGAACCTAAAACTATCGAGGAAGCCGAAAAGATAATAATTGGATGTTAGCTATGCAAGAAGAACTAAATCAATTTAGTAGGAATAAAGTATGGATCCTAGTAGATAGACCCAAAGGTCATCCTGTTATAGGATCTAATGGGTGTTTAGAAATAAATTAGATGAAAATGGCATTGTATTAGAAATAAAGCTAGATTAGTTGCAAAAGGATATAATCAGGAGGAAGGAATTGATTTTGATGAAACTTTTGCACCTGTTGCTAGATTAGAGGCAATTAGATTGTTACTTGCATTTGCATATCATATGAACATTAATTTATATCAAATGGATGTGACAAGTGCATTTTTAAATGATTTTATAAATGAGAAAGTTTTTGTTGAACAACCATCTGGTTTGAAGATCATTGATAAGTCTATTTATTATCCCAATTTAACTATTAAAATAAATATTAATTACTTTGAATTTATTAAGAATTGATACTTTTTTATGGATGTTTGCAGAAAAGAAGCCTATAAATGGAAAGAGCTCAATTTTTGGAGTCCAATGATGCAGATGACACTCAAATCAGGATTCAGTTTACCCAAAAAGGAAGAAAGAGATGATTTCGCATAATTCTCGGTGCAAACTAAGGCAGGTGATTTTGAATGGATGGCTGAGAAATTTTCTCACAATATCTGAATGATCTTGAGCGTCTGATTGACTCCAACTTTGATTAGGAGGAAACCCTAGATGAGCTCTATAAAAGGAGGACCTCAGGCAGTAGTTAGGAGAGGAGTTTCTACAAAGCTCTTTTTATTCTTCTTTTATTTAGATTATTGTATTTAGGCCTGGGAGAGAAAAGTTTTGAAGTGGATGCTGGCAGCAGCAATGCGTGACTAGATTCCTTCAACTTGGGATGATGATGAAGCCTGTAATCAGGTTTTATCTTTCTTTTTGTTCTTAATTTTTATGCAATAAAAATTATGCTCTTCTTTATTATATCTTTTGAGTTATTTTTCTGATTGAGGTTTTGATCTGGCATACACGGCATGTACCCTCTATCGACGTACCGTGATATCAGGATATGGTATGTGCCTAGAAAGACAGATCGTAGTAAGATAGATTAGACCCTTAACCTTATAATTATTAGATAGTTTATACTCTAAACAGACGTACCATGATCTTGAGATAAATTATTCTAATTTTAAATTTGTAAAAATTATTACTATTGCAACATTAAAAAAAGAAGACAAAAACCTGTTTGCATGGTGGATTCGGATTCTTGGGTTGCTTCTCCTGCTATTTGAATTGTGTTAATTAATTAGTTGTTATCTTTTAATAACCGTTATTCTTAATATAATCCTTTATAGATAAATTTTCTTTTTCTCTTTCGTGAAATAATTTCCCTTGATCCCCGAGGATACGATTCCGATTCACCACTAGCTATAGTAGTGAGTAGGTTTTATTTTTGATCGCCAACGACAGTGATCAAATTTTGGTGTCGTTGCCGAGGATCCAGGCATGATTACTTCACAAAATAAAATAAAAAAATTTATTACAAATCTTTCTTAATTTTTTTATTTTTAATTTTTTTATTGTTTCATTATTATTTTTACTTCTATATAAAAGAAAAGAGTAAAAAAAATTCCTTTTTTTTTGAATAGTTATTGCTCTCTTTAGCTTATTGCTTTTTTTTATAGTTACCTTAATTGTTAGATTTTCTTATTTTCTTTTTAACATAAAAAAATTTACTTTCCTTCTTATCACAAATCCACTTTTAACCTAATCAACTTTTCCTTTAATTAACTTACCTTAGAAGAACCTAAAATAAAACCCTAAGACACTTTCCATAAAACATAATTAATTTAAGAAAACAAAATAATAATAATACATAAATAAAATAAAATAAAATAAAAAATAAAAAAAATAAAAAATATTTTATTTCTATGCTTAGATTGACTTAGGTAAATTTATTTTCTATGAAACTCAAATTTTTTTCAATGGCATCTCATAATTTATTAGAAAATTAGAAACTTAATCATAAAAATCTAAAAAAAATAAAATAAAATAATTAGATTAATTTTGTTTGATAATTTCAAGAGGTGGACATCTGCTTGTTGCATAGCATTTCATAATTAACTTTAAGGGCACAAACCCCTAATCAAGATAAGGTGGGAATTTCATCACCCTTCCTTGGCCCACAAACCACATCCTTCATTTTGTATTAACCCAAACCTTTAACTCTAAAATTAACTAGACATCAGCCCCTAAGGAACTCGATCTCAATAGGACAAGGCACCCAAAAGAGTTGGACCGGGTTGAAATGACTGCTTAACTGGTGTCTAGAAAAGAAAAGGAAAGTGGTTACTTAATTGGTTCTATTCGCTTACCTAGTAAGCAATAGGGGGACCCCACTGATCTTACCCTTAACTGGCTAGTTGATCAGCTAATTTTTAACTTGGAGGGCTCCAAGGCGGTCTTGAAAGTTAGGAACTGTCTAGATCTAGGGTAAACCTAGAGTAGGGAGTCTAATATTTGTTAACTTGATTGCTAAGAATTATTAAACCCTAATTGAATTATTCATTGCTCTTAGTTCTAGGAATCTTTTAGGATATTTCTTTAGAATCTTTTCCTTTCTCTTCTATTATATTAGTTTAAAAAAAACAACTGAATTATTATTTGCTTTAGAGTGTATTGGTAGGGTATATGCTTTGTCACCGATCGTTATAATCCAACCTCATACCCTTAAACCCTGAAATAGAGAGAACTTGTAGAGCAAACAGAGCACGCATTATGAATCTTAATCAAGAAAATAATCCATCACGTCAATTGAAGGAGTACTTCGCCCCTTCACAATATACATATTCACCATACATACAAGTACCCCCAGTAGAGGCTGTTCAATATGAAATTAAGTCCAGTATAATCCAAATGTTACCAGCTTTTCATGGATTTACAAATGAAGATCCCTATAAACACTTAGATGAATTCTTAGAAATTTGCTCAACTGTCAAGATTCAAAATTTCTCCGATGAGGCACTTAGGCTTAAGTTGTTTCTTTCTCCCTAAAAGATAGAGCCAAGTATTGGTTAAATTCACTAGACATTATAATTTCAACTTGGGACCAACTTCAGAGGGAATTTCTTAAGAAATACTTTCCTATAGGAAAAACGAATCAAATTAGAAAAGCCATAACCAATTTTTCTCGGTTAGAGGAAGAAATGTTTCATGAAATGTGGGAGAGATTAAAAGAATTAACTAGGAAATGTCCGCACAATGCAATACCTAAATGGCAGTTAGTTCAATGCTTTTATGATGGATTGTCAGAAAAGCATTGACAAATGGTGGATGCCTCATGTGGAGGAACATTTATGCTAAAAAATGTACATGAGGCATGGCAGCTTTTTGAAACTCTAAGTGAAAATTCCTGGTACCACATGTATGCTGCCTATAGAGATCCTCCCATAGAACCTAAGAGAGGGGGAATATACAATATAGGTCAGTCTATAGTAGAGGTGGGCACTGGGCTGTGCCGCCCATGGCACGGCACGGCCCAGGCCCAGATGGGCCGTGCCAGGCACGGCTTGGTATTGCTACAGTACCGGGCCGTGCCGGGCTCAGAAAATTTTTTCTGTTGGCCCAGCATGGCACGGCCCATGATGGACCTGGGCCGGCCAGCCGTGCCGTGCCGGCATGGCCCACCTGGGGCCTGGCCCGTGCACGGCTCAAATAAAAAAAATTATAAAAAAATATTTTTTTTGATAAATTAAAAAATTATTAGAAATAAAAAAATTTATTAATATAAAGCCACCTTAATGGTGGGGGGTTTGGCATAGACCCCTAGTAGTTTATTAATTTAAAATCAAAATAGTACAGAAGGAGGGGGGCTCAGCCTGACCTCCAGAACATAATACAATAAGTAAAGAGAAAAAAATAGAAAGATTGCAACCATCGATCATCACCGATCGGATGGATCGCAACCGTCGGATCGATCATTGCCGATCGGGATCATGGCATGGATCGATCGCAACCGTCAGATCATCTCCGATCGGATGGATCGCAACCGTTGGATCGATCATCGCCGATCGGGATCATGGCTTGGATCGATCGCAACCATCGGATCATCTTCGATCCGATTGATCGCAATGGTCGGATCGATAATCGCCAATCGAGATCATGGATTGGATCGATCGCAACAATTGGATCGTCTCTGATCGGATGGATCGCAACCATCAGATCAATCATCGCCGATCGGGATCATGGCTTGGATCGATCACAACCGTCGAATCGTCTCTGATCGGATCGATCGCAACCGTCGGATCGATCATCGCCGATCAGGTTCATGGCTTGGATCGATCGCAATCGTTGGATCATCGCCGATCGGATGGATCGCAACTATCGGATCGATGATCCTCGATTGGGATCATGGGTTGGATCGATCGCAATAGTCGGATCGTCTCCGATCGAATTGATCACAACGGTCCAATCGATCATCATCGATCAGGATCATGGCTTGGATCGATCGCAACCATCGGATCATCGCCGATCGGATAGATCACAACTATCGGATTGATCATCCCCGATCGGGATCATGGCTTGGATCGATCACAACCGTCAGATCGTCTCCGATCGGATTGATCGCAATGGTCCGATCGATCATTGTCGATCGGGATCATGGCTTGGATCGATTGCAACCATCGGATCATCGCCGATCGGATGGATCGCAACTGTCAGATCGATCATCCCCGATCAGGATCATGGTTTGGATCGATCGCAACCGTCGGATCGTCTCCGATTGGATCGATCGCAACGGTCCGATCGATCATCACCAATCGGGATCATGGCTTGGATCGATCGCAACCATCGGATCATCGCCTATCGGATGGATTGCAACCATCGGATCGATCATCGCCGATCAGGATCATGGCTTGGATCGATCGCAACCATCGGATCATCTCCGATCAGATTGATCGCAACTGTCTGATCGATCATCGCCGATCAGGATCATGGCTTGGATCGATCGCAACCGTCGGATCGTCTCTGATCGGATGGATCGCAACTGTTGGATTGATCATCGCCGATTGGGATCATGGCTTGGATCAATCACAACCGTCAGATCGTCTTCGATCGGATTGATCGCAATGGTATGATCAATCATCGTCGATCGGGATCATGGCTTGGATCGATTGCAACCGTCAGATCATCGCCGATCGGATGGATCGCAACTATCGGATCGATCATCCCCGATCGGGATTATGGCTTGGATTGATCGCAACCATCGGATCGTCTCCGATCGGATTGATCGCAACCGTCGGATCGATCATCACCGATCGGGATCATGGCATGGATCGATCGCAACCGTCGAATCATCTCCGATCGGATCGATCGCAATTGTCGGATCCATCATCGCCGATCGGGATCATGGCTTTGATCAGCTGGCTGGTGCCGAATTTGATTTTTTTTTACTGGGTCGTGCCTGGCACGGCCCATTCCATGCCTGGCATGGCCCATTTGTTAATGGGCCATTCCAGGCACGACACGGCAATTTTCCTGGCACGATGGGCCTGGGCCGTGCCGTGCCAGGCACAACCCAGCGCCCATGCCTAGTCTATAGACATCTCTATCAAAATTGATGAACTATCCCAAAAATTTGATCAAATTCTACAAGTTGGAAACACCTCTTCCCCATCTACTCAATTACATGATACTTGTATAATCTGTTCGAGTCCGACCCATTCTATAGGTGAATGTCCAGCCGCATACCAATTTCCTGAGCTTATTCAAGAGCAAGCCTACCCAGCCCAAACCCGAATGGCTCCTAAACCAGGAAATGATCTATATTCGAATACTTACAATCCTACCTGGAAAATCACCCAAATTTTTCATGGAAACCCCAACCTATCATCACTTCAACATGAATTAGGCCTAACCATCAGGAGACCCAATTTAGAAGCATGTCGTATTCCTAATATCCAAGTGCTCATCAACATTCACTAAATAATTATGATCCTACTTTCGAAGAGAAGGTGTTACAAGCATTGAAAGGGCTAGAAATGAATACTCAACTTCTTCACTCACACACACAATCCATTACAAAACTAGAAACCCAAATAGGTCAACTAGCCACAGCATTCAATGAAAGAGAATGGGATAAGCTACCGAGTCAGCCCGAAGCTAACCCTAGGAACCTAAACATCCAAGGATCCAAACAAGGAGCCCAGATTAACCAACTAAGTGTCATTCATACATTAAAATCTAGAAAACAAATAGATAATCAGATGGATACACATGAAGAAGAAGAATTAGAAGTCCCACTACTTGAACAACTTATTGAGCTGGATCAGCCCGAAATACCTGAGGCATCAGAGTCTAATATAATGCCTAACCCACCAGCTGAGCCCATGTCAGAAGAAGATAAACAAAAAATTAGGGTTATAGCACCATTCTCAAATAGACTTAAGTCCAACCAAAATTTAGCCCAATTCGATAAGATTTTAGAGATCTTTAAGCAAGTTAAAGTGAACATCCCCTTACTGGATATGATCCAACAAGTCCCACCCTATGCCAAATTCATTAAGGATCTATCTACCAAAAAGAAGACCATCAATGTACCCAAGAAAGCCTTTCTGGCGGCCAGTGTAAGCTCTTATCTATCAAACCATATGCCAGTAAAATACAAAGATTCAGGATCACCCACTATTTCATGCATTATGGGGAACACCCTCATAAATAGGGCTCTATTAGACTTAGGAGCATGTGTTAATATATTCCATACTCTGTATATGAGCAACTAGGGTTAGGAGAACTAAAGCCTACGAAAATGATCCTACAACTAGCTGATCACTCTTTGAAAGTACCCAAGGGAATAGTAGAGGATGTATTGATCAAAGTTGGTAACTTTATCTACCCATTGGACTTTGTGATTTTAGAAACTGAACCGATGACAAACCCAAAAAGCCACATCCCAATGATTTTAGGTAGACCATTTTTGGCCACATCTAATGCCCTAATTAATT
>UESW01004010.1:346999-385027 GCA_900491605.1 Calamus simplicifolius
CCTCAACATTCACCAAATAATTATGATCCTACTTTCGAAGAGAAGGTGTTACAAGCATTGAAAGGGCTAGAAATGAATACTCAACTTCTTCACTCACACACATAATCCATTACAAAACTAGAAACCCAAATAGGTCAACTAGCCACAACATTCAATGAAAGAGAATGGGTAAGCTACCGAGTCAGCCCGAATCTAACCCTAGGAACCTAAACATCCAAGGATTCAAACAAGGAGCCCATATTAACCAACTAAGTGTCATTCATACATTAAAATCTAGAAAACAAATAGATAATCAGATGGATACACATGAAGAAGAAGAATTAGAAGTCCCATCACTTGAACAACTTATTGAGCTGGATCAGCCCGAAACACCTGAGGCATCAGAGTCTAATATAATGCCTAACCCACCAGCTGAGCCCATGTCAGAAGAAGATAAACAAAAAATTAGGGTTGTAGCACCATTCCCAAATAGACTTAAGTCCAATCAAAATTTAGCCCAATTCGATAAGATTTTAGAGGTCTTTAAGCAAGTTAAAGTGAACATCCCCTTACTGGATATGATCCAACAAGTCCCAGCCTATGCCAAATTCATTAAGGATCTATCTACCAAAAAGAAGACCATCAATGTACCAAGAAAGCCTTTCTGGCGGCCAGTGTAAGCTCTTATCTATCAAACCATATGCTAATAAAATACAAAGATCAGGACCACCCACTATTTCATGCATTATGGGGAACACCCTCATAAATAGGGCTCTATTAGACTTAGGAGCATGTGTTAATATATTTCCATACTCTGTATATGAGCAACTAGGGTTAGGAGAACTAAAGCCTATGAAAATGATCCTACAACTAGCTGATCACTCTTTGAAAGTACCCAAGGGAATAGTAGAGGATGTATTGATCAAAGTTGGTAACTTTATCTACCCATTGGACTTTGTGATTTAGAAACTGAACCGATGACAAACCCAAAAAGCCACATCCCAATAATTTTAGGTAGACCATTTTTGGCCACATCTAATGCCCTAATTAATTATCGAAATGGATTAATGAAACTCTCCTTTGAAAATATGTCAATTGATCATAATATTTTTAATCTTACCAATACCATCAAATGAGCGACTCAAATTATGTTCAGGATATTGGTTATGATTCAATTGACCTTAGTGATAAAAGCTTGACCTTGAAACCTGCATAAACCAAGATGGGGAGTAAATTAATGAGGTTGCTATAATTGATGAAAAATCAAGATGAAACTTCCAACTGAACCACTAGAGAAAGTACCTGAACCATTACCCAAACAATCAATAAAGGAAGCATCTAAATTAGAACTGAAACCACTTCCCAAGCATCTCAACTATGCATACCTAGGTCCATCAGAAATCCCGCCTGTGATTATTTCAACTGACCTAGACTCCTCACAAGAAGGGAAACTATTGAATGAGAATAAAGAAGCGTTAGAATGGACCATGGCTAACATAAAAGGAATTAGCCCCTCGATCGTTCAACATAGGATTCACTTAAGGGAGAAAACCAAGCCTATAAAAGACCCTCAAAGAAAACTTAAACCAACCATGAAGGAAGTAGTAAGGGAATAGATCATCAAACTCCTTGATAATGGTAATCAAAGTGAGCCATAACAATGTCTCGCTGAAGACGTTAAACTTAGCGCTTTTTGGGAGGCAACCCAAAATTTTTATGTTCTAACCTTTATTTCATGATTCTTATTTTTAGGAATAAGAGACTACTTGCACGGTCACTCCTAACATTACACGAGGTATATCTCATCCAGGTGGTATTTCTCCTTGTTTTATTCTTTCTTACTTCATTGAGGACAATGAGAATTAAGTTGGAGGGTAAGAGAAATCTTTTTGAAAAATATTTTGAAAACACCTTGGCATTTTTTAAAAATTTGAAAAGGCATTTTTTGAAAATTTTAAAATTTTTATAAATCATGTGTTGTGAAAGAAATTCTTGAGAAAAATTGACTAGAAAAAGGTAATAGAGTTAGAAAGTATTGGCTAATTACTGTAGAGAGCCAAGGAGTAGACTAGCTGGTCAGACTTTTAGTAACCTACTTAGGTTATCTAAAGGCTATTAGCACTTCCATTGCACATGCACACTGACGAGGTAAATTAGGTACTAGTTGTAAGGTCAATTGGAGATTCAATTATTACTAAAATTAGTAATTAATATACCCCAATGAGAAAAACTTGAATTTAAGGAAAGAGCTACTTGCCTGATATATATATATCTAAACATTGGTTTCTCATCGAGTAACCGGGCACCTTCGCCTAAGTAAGCATTGTTGTTTGCATCAAAAAATAGGCAATGTGAAGATATAGCTAAAAAAAATTAAAAATAAATAAATAAATAATATATATCAGGCAGTGTGAAAGCTACCTCAGGTCGTGTGCTTAATTTGAGGGTGTATAAAAAATTGATCAAAGTAAGTGATAAGTAAAGATACCATTATTTCTTACAAGCTAATACCAAAATGCTAAGTTAGCCATCACAAACATAAGTTGTAGATCTATAGATGAGCTCTAAGAAAGTTTCTAATAGTTCTGACAGCAAAATTTACTTCAAAAACTCAATACTTAGTTAGTGATACTGGCTATCTTCTTTCAACCTTAAGCCTAGATTTAATTTTGCAAAAGAGAATTTTAGTGACTCACGGTTTTATTTTAATTACATTGCTAAGGGACTAGCAATGATTAAGTTGGGGTGTGATAAGTCTATTTATTATCCCAATTTAACTATTAAAATAAATATTAATTACTTTGAATTTATTAAGAATTGATACTTTTTATGGATGTTTGCAGAAAAGAAGCCTATAGATGAAAAGAGCTCAATTTTTGGAGTCCAATGATGCAGATGACACTCAAATCAGGATTCGGTTTACCCAAAAAGAAAGAAAGAGATGATTTCGCATAATTCCTGGTGCAAACTAAGGTAGGTGATTTTGAATGGATGACTGAAAAATTTTCTCACAATATCTGAATGATCTTGAGCGTCTGATTGACTTCAACTTTGATTAGGAGGAAACCCTAGATGAGCTCTATAAAAGGAGGACCTCAGGCAGTAGTTAGGAGGAGGAGTTTCTACAAAACTCTTTTATTCTTCTTTTATTTAGATTATTGTATTTAGGCCTGGAGAGAAAAGTTATGAAGGGGATGCAGCAGCAATGCGTGGCTAGATTCCTTCAACTTGGGATGATGATAAGCCTGTAATCAGGTTTTATTTTTCTTTTTGTTCTTAATTTCTATGCAATAAAAATTATGCCCTTCTTTATTACATCTTTTGAGTTATTTTTCTGATTGAGGTTTTGATCTGGCATACATGGCCTATACCCTCTATCGACGTACTGTGATCTCAGGATATGGTATATGCCTAAGAGAGACAGATCGTAGTAAGATAGATTAGACCCTTAATCTTGCAATTATTAGATAGTTTATACTCTAAACGAACGTACCGTGATCTCCTGATACGGTCCATGCCTAATAAGAGATAATTATTCTAATTTTAAATTTATAAAAATTATTACTATTGCAACATTAAAAAAAGAAGATAAAACATGTTTGCATGGTGGATTCGGATTCCTGGGTTGCTTCTTCTGCTATTTGATTTTGTTAATTAATTAGTTGTTATCTTTTAATAACCGTTATTCTTAATATAATCCTTTATAGATAAATTTTTTTTTTTCTTTTTCATGAAATAATTGCTCTCGATCCCTGAGGATACGATCCCGATTCACCACTAGCTATAGTAGTGAGTAGGTTTTATTTTTGACCGCCAACGGCAGCGATCAATCATGAATTTTTAAATCATGTTTTTAAATTACACAAAGCACTTTATGATTTAAAATAAGCACCTAGAGCTTGGTATGATATGCTAAGTTAATTTTTAATTAAAATAATTTTTTTAGAGAAAATATTGATAAAACCTTGTTTTGAAAAGAAAAGATAAAGACTTATTGGTAGTACAAATCTATGTAGATGATATAGTATTCGGTGCTACTAACGATCTTTTGTGTCAAGAATTTGCAAAGTTAATGTAGGGCGAATTTGAGATGAGCATGATGGGAGAACTTAACTTCTTCCTTGGACTACAAATCAAACAAGAAAGAGAGGAGATTTTTATCAACCAAATAAAGTACACTAAAGAAATTCTCAAGAAGTTTGGTATGGAATTAGTTAAACCTCTTGGAACACCTATGAGTCCTTCATGCAAACTGAATAAAGATGAAGATGGTAAGCAAATTGATCAAAAATATTGCAGAGGTATGATCGGTTCACTACTTTATTTAACAACGAGTAGACCTGATATTATGTTTGTTGTATGCTTATGTGCTAGATATCAGTTTGAACCTAAAGAATCTCACTTAATTTCTGTAAAAAGAATTCTAAGATATTTAAATAGAACTAAAAATGTAGGATTATGGTACTCTAGAGACTCAACATTAAATTTAATTGCATATTCTGATTCTAATTTTGCTGCTTATAAATTAGATAGAAAAAGTACAAGTGGTGCATGCCAATTTTTAGGTAGTAACTTAATCTCTTGGTTTAGCAAAAAGCAAAATTCAGTTGCATTATCAACTGCTGAAGCTGAATATGTTGCAGCTAGAAGTTGCTGTGCTCAAATCCTTTGGATTAAGCGGCAACTTGAAGATTATGGTATAACTCTTGATAAAACTCCAATTAGATGTGATAATACTAGTATAATAAATCTAACTAAAAATCCAATTTAACACTCAAGAACAAAGCACATTGAAATAAGACATCATTTCATTAGAGAACATGTAGCTAATAATGATGTTTGTCTGGATTATGTATGTATTGATGAAAAATTAGCAGATATATTCACGAAACCCTTTAGTGAAGAGAGATTTTGTTATCTTAGAGGAGAATTAGGAGTCAGTGATCCCTTGGAATGATTTTAAATCTCCTAGGAATGACTATCTAGAATTCAATCAATTTCTTGAAAATTCTCTTTTGTGATTCTAAGGAAAACTTATCTAGATAATTGAACCTCTTGATTCACCACATTCTAATGAAAATTTATCCAAAATTTGATGACTTTTGACAAGTTTCAGATCCTTTGAAACTCTCATTTTTCACTAAAATTGTCTTGGAACCGACACCACTATTGTTGGAGTCGACTCTAGTCTGTGTTGCTCTCTATCTGTGACTTTGGAGTCGACATCTGCCTTTGCAGAGCCGACTGTATTTTGGGTACTGACTGTGTTAGCGACTTAGAGTCGACACTTTGCTTTGAGGGAGCCGATACCTTGTGGTCCCAGTTTGACTTTATTAGGGCAGAGTCGACACCTCTTTGTTCCCAATCGACTCCAATCTCTTTCAAAACATTCTCCACTTCTCCCAAATCCTAGAATCCCTCTAATTCATCCCTTCCTAGCATTTAATGGCATCCAAGCACCGTGGATTAGTTCTTGGAGAAACTGTGACGATGGGAAGAAGAACGGCGAGGCATCCGGTGAGACAACCATCGCCTAGCTTGACTTCTACCTCGTCATCCTCTACTCCAAGTGCTATTCCCTATCTATCCTCTCCCCAAATAGATCTCCTAACCGGGAAAGTTATTACAATGGGAAGGAAAGTCAATTTTGGTTTCTTTGAAGCGGAAGGTTTCACTCTAGGAAGACAAATCAAAGAGATGGGTTGGAAAAAGGTATGTTCCTTGGATGTTCCCACCTACCCAGCTTTAGTAAAGGATTTTTATCACAATTTAACAAGAGGAGATGGAGGTATTGTCAGTCATGTTAAAGGAACAAGAAATCATTTGACTTTGGAGATTTTAGGAAATTTGTTGGAAATACCGGTTGTTGGATTGATTGTTAACTCTCACAGTGAGAGAGGTGAAGCATTATCTAGAATCCTTGGTAGAGATGTGGCAGAATTTAAGAAAGTTAGGGCAAATCAATTACCCCTAGAACTGAGGCTTTTGCACAACATATGCAGTAGAATTTTATTCCCTAAGACTGGAAGGTTTGAGTATGTGTTTGAGAGAGACATAGTTGTAATGGACTGTATTGTTACCGGTTAGCCTATAAACCTACCTGGTATGATGATTGGATACATGGCAGAGGCAGGTTGTAAGAAAAGATCTACATTACCTTATGGAATGATTTTGACAATGGCATTTCAGAGTCAAGGAGTAAATATCTTAGACAATGAGCCGATGAAGAGTCTTAGACATATGAACTACTATAATAGTGCAACTTTACATCATATGGGCTTTGTGAAGGTTAATGGCCATTGGGAAAGAAAAGGGCATACGGATGATAGAGCAGCTGAGGTTGAGACTGTGGCCCCTGGTCCATTAGTGGCAGGACCATCAGTGATGCACTCTTCACCAGGTCCTAGCATTTCTACACCCCCAGCACCAGCACTAGCCCCTACATCCTTTACTCAGGTATCCACTGGATTTTCTGGAGACAGTTGGGGCAGCTTAAAGAATTATTTGTGAATCATGAAATCAAGATGAAGAATGAGATTGAAAATCAATTTATGGAATCAGGCAGTTATGCTACTCTTTGGAAGATAAAATTAGAGTGATTGAGTCATCACTGAGCTCACCTTCAGTTACCTTGAAGTCAGACTTAAAGATGATATTTGATAAAATCAAGGATATAGGAGGTGACTCTGACACTTATTCCAAATGCAATGTTGAACTTCAATAGAAAGTTACAATTGCAGCTGCTTTGGTTGAGAAAATGTTAAATGATTTCATAAAGATTCAAGAGAAAGGGATGTGACAGATATTAGAAGAACTAAAAAGGATTTTGAGATGATGCAAGCCTTGCCAATTCAATCTTGTCAATTTCAAGTTTTCTTTAGTTTTTTAACTAGGATTAATGATGTATTTTGATATTTTGATGTAATGTGAATGATGTAGTATGTAATGACTTAATGAATATTTTGATGTAATGACTTTGTACTCAATGAATGCAATATGAAGTTAATCTTGTTACTTAAATTTTGAACCTTGAGTTACTCAATTCTTGTGTTTGTATTTTGATGTAGTGATATATTTTGATGTTGATTTAAGCTAGATGCACCCTCTTCTTAACCTTTTTGTTGATAACAAAAAAGGAAGAGAAATAGTGTTTATGTATATGCATAGGGCAATTAAAGAGTATATGTACTTATATATGCATGGAGCTATGTTAAATGAAAGTAAAGTTACATGGAATTAAAATATGCATAAGGAAAAAGAATAAAATATATGTATAAAATTTAAATAAAATTTAAATGAAAGTAAATTAGTTATTATATGCATATCCATAGGGAGAGCTACCTTATTTAGGGGGAGCTTAACTATGAGAACTTATTCATTTCAATAATTTCATTAATTGATTATGCATCTACTCAATGTTTTTGTCATCATCAAAAAGGGAGAGATTGTTGACTCACTTATTAATTTTGATGATTAACAAAAGCCATGAGTACATTCCTTGTGTTACTAATGTAATTGACATATGTTTCAGGAATTTAGAAAGGTAAATTATTCAAATGTTAAATAGAAAATCAGTTTGAATTAGTGTTTAAAGGTATTTGTCAAAGTTCAAAAGTTAAAGCCGACACCCACAGTCATTAGAGCCAACTCCAGAGCGTATCAGAACAGTTTAAAACTTTTGGCACGGTTTAAATTCGACACTTGAAAAGTTAGAGCCGACCCTAACATGAGATACATAGAACTATTTTTTGCTTCAGATTTTAGAGCCGACACCTAGATATTTAGAACCGACTCTAACCTGAGAACAGATATTGCATTTTTGGGACATTGTTAGAGCTTACACTCTCGGAGATTAGAGCCGACTCCAGATCACGATGTGTTGACACCACAGAATCTCAGAGCTAACTCCATGATGGACTTTTTATTGCTATTTTTGGAAACCCGACTTAGAGCCGACACCTAAAAAGTTGGAGCCGACTCCAACATGTCAGAGTCGATTTTTAAATCTGTCAGAGTCGATTCCAATGGTCACATTTCTTTACCTACCCTCCAACGAATCTATTTCTTTGTGTGAGGAAGTAATCCAAGTACATTTTCAACGGCTATCTTTCACCTAATCTTGGAGTAAGAAGGATTATAAAAAGGGGGCTTCGTCCGTTTAAAAATAAAAAATGAGAGAAAAGAAGAAAAACGAGAAGAAAAAGAGAGAAATCAAGAAATCCCAAAGAAGAAAATCTCTAAGTCAAAGCCTAATTGTTATTGAGAGAGAGAAGAGAAATCTAAAAGCCTTCCAAGATCAAATCCGAATGATTTTCAATGTTTTTGAAGAAGAAGAGCAAGAGCCCTAAATTTTTAACCTTCTCTTCACTGAGCCTTGTTCAAGAATCGGAGTTCAAATCTTGATAGCCCATTCAGAAGAGAAGAAAAAAGAAGAAAAGCTCAACTTCACATTGCTTCAAAACATGCTTTTCTATTCTCATTTATTCATATTGTTTATTTGCTCATTTGAGGAGCTTTTAATTTGTTGTACATGTATATTTGAATTGTTTATTTTCTAATTCAATCAGGGGGATTGAATTAGTTGAGGTAGTTAGCCTCGGAGTAAGCTAAGAATAGCTTATGTTAGGTTTTATGCTGGTGAACCTATAAAAACCAGCTGGGTTCGTTGTGACCCCGATGTAAAACAACAAGTTCGAGTTATGATCTTGCAAACAACTCAGCTGTAATCAGGGTGATTATAGTGTGTACCCAAGAGTTGCTTGGGAGTAGACGTAGGTGTGGCTAACACCGAACCACTATAAATCTTGCATATTTGTCGTGATTATTTTTCTCTCTATCTCTTCTTTCATATTGTGTTCACATTTATTGCATCACTTCACTTGTGCACATTAATCTTGTATAATTGGTTTTAAATGTAAAATTTTTAAAATCCAATTCACTCCCCCTCTTGGGTTGCCATCTGGGCCAACACAAAATTTTAAAATATGTAAAAATTTATTTTAAATCCTTCTTTCAAAAAAGTTTTAAGAAATACTATAAAAAGTTATGTATTGAAAATGTTTTCAGGATATAAAGTAAAATTAACATATATTTTTAATCATATTAGGTCTAAAATTGCACTTACTTCTCATATTTAGGTAGCAAATAATAGTATTGGTTTTATGTGTAACTTTGATTAGATTTTATAAAAAAATTATTGAATTTTTTCAATTTGAGTATTTAACTATTGCCTTTATGGCATGTTCTACTATTTTTAAAACTATAATGATTATGATAAAGTGAGTGATAATATTGTTGTTGTAAAAATATTTAAAATACAATAAAATCCTATTTTAAGTGATAGATTATTCATATTAGATGTGTATATTATATAATAGATTTATATGTTCAAGATATCTAAATATTATTAACGAACATGTCATATAATTTAAAAATATTTTGTTGTATATTCAATCTTCTTCGTTTTGGTTACAAGAATTTATTAGGTAGGAAAGTAATAATATAATAATAATAATAATAATGTTAGATATAAAATATGGGTAAGGTTAGATGGATTTGTGAAGAAAGCATGTTAAGATGGATATTTGATAAAACTTTAAAAGATAGAATTAAAAATAAATATATACAAGAAATAATAGTACCTCCAATAGAAAGTAAAATGAGAGAAAACCGAATATGATGGTTTGAATATATACAACGAAGACCTTTGGATGCTCCAATTAGAAAGAGTGATCTTTGAATAATTCATGGTAAAGATAGAGGTAGAGGTAGACCTAAACAAATATGGATAAAAATAATTAAAAATATATAACTATTTATAATTTGAGTGTCGACTTAGTCCTGAATAGAGCAGAGTGGAGGAAACAGATTCATGTAGCTGACCCCATGTAGTGTTGAAAATTGTATCATAAAGCCAATCATTTGATGATTGTGCTAATGTAAATTACATATAAATTGATATATTAATAAAAGTTATTTGGCAGTTTATTCATTACAAGAACATCTTCTTTAAACTCCTAATAGTAATGAAGCCCTCAGGATCTTCTTTCACGATAAAGGAGGATTTATCTTTGAAGGTCCTCAAAAGAGTTCGCGACCAAATGATATACTATGACAGGGCTATAGTACTATCAATTATAGGACGTTGTATATCATATTTGTTGGTTATCCTCTTAACCAAGGAGTGTAGAGACACTGGTATGACATACAGGTGAAAGTGTAGGAGTACATTCACCGAACGTGACTCATTTCCGGATACTCTGCTGTCAAGAGTTAATCCAAGAAGATATAGGTATAAGTATCCTTAAGACCTGAAGATCACAACCAGTGACTTACAAGCAACTCATTGTACTTAGGTGCCAGACTACCTGGATTTCTAATCCAGCAACGAAAGGTTACTGGGTGCAGTCAAGTACTTGTGGTAGTCAGTTGTGGATCAAGATGAAATTTGACCTATCCCATTAAAAGAAAAAATGCTTGTGTTTCAATTTAGCAAGACCTTGGCCAAGGCACTTCATGTGAAAGTTACATGATCAATCAAATTGAAATCACTTTATGGATTTTCTGTTTAGAGTTGACAGGCTCTTAAGCCATCCTTAGCATTTGTAGTCAAGAGGATGAATTATACGGTAACTGTTTCTTAGGGTTCTTGGAGTTTACTCGATAAATCTTCGACCTATCCGGACGTCGGGTTTCATTGCTAGATGGGCACATCGATTAGTATATAAAGTTGTTTCTATGCTACCAGCTTAGGTTCGAACCTAGAGAGTCACACGCATAGAAGTTTCCTAGGATGATCTATTTGCTGATCAACGATTGAGAATCATACATGATTTAATTAATCAATTTGATTGGTTGAATTATCTCAATTAGGTTAAGTTCAAGTGAATAAGATTTAATTTGGTTTAAGTCTATTAGAAGGCCTAGTCAATTTCAAATATTGATTTGAAATTAGACTTGATTTGGATTTAAATAGATTCAGGACTAGACAAATTTGATTTGGGCTAGAACCATGATCTATGTAGGTTCAATCCAATAAATTTAAATCAGCTTAAACCAAAACCCGAACCCAAACCCCTCGCAAAAAGAATCTCACATGATGAGATAACTTGATTAAATTCTCATGTAGAATTTAATTTAATCTTCTCCAAACCATTTCCGTCGAAATTCTAAGTGTTAGAATTAAAGTGGAATTAATGTGCCTCTTTGAATTAACAAGACGATGGAATTCTAAGTGATTAGAATTCATATCTTTTGGTTTTCACCGAACGTCGAAATTAAACAAACGGTTGTCTTTCTTTGGTTTTCACCGAACGTCGGAATTAAACAAAGGTTACGTCTCTTTGGTTTTCATCGAACGTCGGAATTAAACAAAAGGCCGCGTCTCTTTGGTTTTAACCAAATGGCAGAATTCTAAGAGTTAGAATTGAGCCTATAAATTGAAGAACATCCCTCACCAGATTACAACAACGAGATGTTATGGATTGAATTTCTAAAGAGTTAGAATAGAAAATCTTGGTGTAATTCTGGTGTTAGAAAAAGTTTGGTGGATCTTAGAAGAGATTCAAGTGAGAGGATTTAAGATCAGCAAAATTATTTTTTCGCGAGCTAGCACTCCCGGGAATCCGATCATTCGGGGCTTCACGTGGACGATACTAGAGGCCAGACGATTGAATGACTGCAGAGCACAAAGGATTTACCTACTGTTCTTAAGGTGAGTGATTTGATCCCTAGATCTTAAGGCATGCTTCAAGACGAGTAGTATGACTTTTCATCTTGAAGATTAAGATTTGATCTTAATTAATTAATTTATATGCATTATTTAGATCAAATGATCTTATAATATAAGGCAAAGATATGATCTTGATGCATGTTAGATAGATTAATATGTAATCTTTAAATTTTTGCACTGATAATTATTATCAAAATTAAAATATGCATGCCTCCCTACAATTGGTATCAGAGCAATGGTTTCGTCTTGATCTAATTTATTGCATAGAAATTAATATTTTTATTAATTATGTAATTATGGCTAAAACGATTCACCTGGCTATTCGGTCACAGATGGATTAAAAATCCAAATTACCCATTCAAATAGGTATTCTATGACATATTGCCATGCCGTTGATGCTTAGTCAAAAGATAATTTAAATTGATCTTTGGCATCAAAACACTGATTACACACACTCTCAAGAGATGTTTATATTTGATACATATTGATGTTGTATAAAAGCATGATATTTGTATGTTTAGTATAAAAACATAGATATGAGATATGATGGCTTGTAGTCTATGCTATGAAACATACAATATTTATGAGAGTTTTATTTGAATGTCAAATATTAATTCATAATCTTTTTAGATATGATCTAAATATAAAAATTATGAATAGTAACATAATGCAAGTGATGCTTGATTGAAATATATGACATATAAACATGAAATATATTTAATCTTTTGGGTTAGCTAAATCGGGTCCATAAAGGGTTAGACCCTAAGATTTAAATCAATTGGACTAAAAGAGTATTTGATTAAATCTAAATTAATTGGATCAGGTTAAGAATGCTCTAAATCAAACAATAGTTGTAGTTGATCATGTCATTCTCTTTGATTAAACCAAATGGAAGTAGATTAGGCTCCGTGGTTGAGCATGAATCTCTTAGATGGTCAAATCAAAATTGGTTAACCATATAATGCAAGGTGAGTTGGCAAGTTGCTCTAGGATCAACGATCGAATGGTTTTTAATTGGGAGCTACTCGTATTGATGCGTCTTTAACGAGTTAATGGCATATCCCTTCCATCGGTCTCACTTACCTGGTCATCATGGTGAACCATTTATGATTCAGATTATTTACCTGATTCGAGTTGACCCATGCCTGTAAGAAAATCAGTCTAACTGATTTAGGTGCCACTTAAACTGACATAATCTTGTCTCATTAAACTGACTTCATAGATTCGGTGGGAGAACTTGATTAGTCAATTTATCTTTAGATTATTAAATTCTCTAAAATTATTAGGTCCTTAAAATGAAATAGTTATATGATAACTAGATCATAGCCTTCCATTAAGGTGGATGATAATGAGTCTGATGTCTTGATAATCATTGGAGGCACTCCATGCCTGGTGCTTGTCAACAATCGAAATTATCATTCATTATATGATAAGTAAGCGTAACTATTACATAGACAGTCAAGTGGGCCGAGCTTCACTCGGGCTTGGTTGTCTATTGATAGGTTACACTGATTATATTATTTAATGGTTGGACCTAACCAAAACTTTCAGTGGAGGCATTCCATGCCTGCTGAAGAGAAACATGGGGCAAAACTGAACACTAAGAATTATTTGGGAAAACAATTGGTTTTTAAACGTACTCTTAGATGCATATGGGTTGGCCAAGCTTCACTTGGGCCTGTATGTAGTTTATGTAGATCTTAATACCTGCTAAAGAATTAAGAATAATTCTTCAAATTGGGGTGTAGAGGCTGCCAATTTGAATAAAATAGTGGGAGAATCTTTAGACTAAAGTCCAAGTCTTTAGACAGAATCAATTTATATACTAATAAACTTTAGTTTTTTCTTATATAAAAATTGTCACTAATTTATCATTAAGGTCCCTATTGGATAGTGACAAGTTGAATGGTTCAAATTTCAATAGCTGGTTCAGAAAACTTAAGATCATCCTTGAGCATGAGAGGATTCTATATATTCTGAATAATCCTACACCAAAGATACCTGATGCAAAAACCCAAAGTTCTGATAAAGACACTTATCAGAAGTGGCTCAATGATAAAACTAGCGTACGTTGCATCATGCTAGCAGCAATGAACGATGAATTCGGTCGCCGATTCGAGAATGCTCAGCCAGAAGAAATCATTCAAGCGTTGAATGAATCTTTCGGCACACCCGATGACGTTGAAAGGCACAAGACTAGTTATGCTATTTTTAATGCTCGAATGAGGGATGGATCTCCTGTCACTGTCATGTATTGTACATGATCGAGAAGATAGAACTCCTAAGCAAGCTCACTTTCCCCTACATGAGCAGTTGGAAAAAGATGCGATCCTGAATTCCTTGCCTCCATCCTTTCGATCTTTCCTTACTCATTTTTGAATGACAAAGCCTGCAGTCAACTACCACGGTTTGTTTGGGTTGTTACAGAACTTTGAGAAGGATAACCAGCTATCTAAGGGTTTGGTTAATGTAGTTGAAGGATCTAAGGTAGAGCGTCAACCCTTTGGGAAAGGGAAGAAGAAAAAGAATAAGAAAAAGGTGCAACATGCTAGGACATCTATAAGTGGTCAGATGCAGAAGAAGAAAGTTAATAAAAGTTAAGCTAATGCTTTCATTGCAAGATGCAAGGGCACTGGAAGAGAAACTGTCCTCTTTACATTGCCACACTTGATCCAAACAAGCCAAAAAGAAAAAGGGGCAAGATGTTGCTCAATAAGGTATTTATATGATAACACCTTGTAAATTTTCTGTATATGATAATCAGACCTGGGTATTGGATACCGGAAGTCCTTTTAACATTTGCAATTCATTGCAGAGACTACAGGTCACTAGAAGATTTGAGAACAATGAAAGATTCCTTAATGTCGGCGATGGAAGATTAGTTCCAGTTCTGACATTAGGAGTTCTTGAAATAGTTTTTAATAGAAATATCATTGTACTAAATGATTGTCATTTTTCCCAACATTCTTGTTGAACGTAATTTCTGTAGGCCTTCTGGCGAAAAGTTATTATAAAATTTCAATAAAGGATGTTACTTTGAATATCATTATAATAGAGTCACTGTAATGACTGTGCATTTATCTAATGGCATTTATATATTATTACAGCCTGTGAATGTAGTGTACAAATCAAGTAAGCGTCCTAGAACAACTGATGTCACAAACATTTATCTTTGGCACTATCGGCTGGGTCATATCAATAAGAACAGAATAAACAGGTTAACTCAGGAGGGCATCCTTCGAATTGATGATTGTGAATCATTAACTACCTTTGAATCATGTCTTCTTAGTAAAATGACCAAGTCATATTTTACTGGAAAAGGTGAAAGAGCCAAAGAGCTATTAGGTCTAGTACATACTGATGTATATGGACCAATGAGCACTTATGCCAAAGGTGGATATTACTACTTCATTACTTTTACAGACGACCTTTTAGGTTCGGTTATGTCTATCTTATGAGACATAAATCTGAGTCGTTTGAAATATTCAAACTATATCATAAAGAAGTAGAAAAACAAACAGGAAAATGTATTAAGACCCTTCGATCAGATCGAGGAGGTGAATACCTTTCAAATGACTTTGTAATATATTTAAGGGAGAATAGGATTCTCTCCCAATGGACTCCTCCAGGAACACCGCAGCATAACGGTGTGTCGGAAAGAAGGAATCGAACTCTGTTAGACATGGTTCGGTCCATGATGGGTTTTGCAAGCTTGCCAATATCATTTTAGGGATATGCATTAGAATCAGCTTGTCATATTCTCAATAAGGTTCTAAGTAAGTCTGTTTCTAAAACTCCACAGATGTGGTATGGACATAAACCGGTTATCACCTATCTGAGAGTCTGGGGGTGTTCGGCTTATGTGAAACATGCAAAATCAGACAAACTTGAATCCAAATCTGATAAATATTTTTTTATCGGCTATCCGAAAGAGACCAAAGGATATTACTTCTACAATACTGAAGGATAAAAGTTGTTCATTAGTAATAGATCAATTTTTCTTGAAAAGGAGTTCCTTAGTGAAGGAACAAATAGCTCTAATATTGAACTTGAGGAAGTTCATCAAGTAGAAGGAATAACACAAACCAGTGAACCTTAGAATCTGAATTGATTAGATCAAACTCAAAACCCATTTTAGATGCACCATTAAGGTGATCTGGTAGAGTACCACATCAACCGGACAGATACTTAGGTTTCTTGGTCAAGAACGATGATCCTATTGAGCTCGATGAGAACAACGAGGATCCGATCACCTATATGGATGCTATGCAAAAGACTGACTCTAATAAATGGCTTGATGCCATGAAATCCGAACTTGATTCCATGAAGAAAAATAATGTATGGACATTAATTGACCCATCCGAAAGGATAAAACCCATAGGGTGTAAGTGGGTTTTCAAGAGAAAATGAGGTACAACGGAAAGGTAGAGACCTACAAAGCACGTCTGGTTGCCAAGGGGTATCGTCAACGTTATGGTATTGACTATGACGAAACGTTTTTTCCTGTGGCAATGCTGAAATCCATTCAGATTATGCTAGCTATAGTAGCACACTTTGATTATGAGATTTGGCAGATGGGTGTTAAAACTGTTTTTCTAAATACTAATTTAGAAGAACAGGTGTATATGATACAGCCTGAAGGTTTCATATCTGAAGATGAGTCTAAAGTGTGCAGGCTACAGAAGTCCATTTATGGACTTAAGCAAGCATCTAGGAGTTGGAACATACGATTTGATAATGTGATCAAATCTTATGGCTTTGTTAAGAATAAAGAAGAACCTTGCATTTATAAATGGGCTAACGGTTCCATTATTGTATTTCTTTATTATATATGGATGATATTCTCTTAATCGGGAATGATATCCCTGCATTACAAGGAATAAAGATATGGTTATCATCACAATTCTTTATGAAAGATCTGGGAGAAGCCTCCTACATCCTAGGGATGAAGATCTATAGAGATAGATCTAAGAGGATGCTTGGTCTATCCCAATCTACATACATTGACACAGTGCTAAAGAGGTTTAGCATAGAGAATTCCAAGAAAGGCTATCTTCTGATAGGCCATGGAATTCATCTTTCTAAAAAGGATTGTCCGACAATTCCTAATGAAAGAGAACGTATGAGTCGAATTCCATATGCTTCGGTAGTGGGATCGATTATGTATACCATGACATGTACAAGACCAGATGTGGCATACTCACTAGGAGTAGTGAGTAGATACCAATCTGATCCAGGAGAAAAACACTAGCAAGTTGTTAAGATAATCCTTAAGTATTTGAGAAATACTAAGGACCAGTGGTTAGTCTATGGAGAGTCTGATTTGAAACTTGTTGGATATACTGATTCCAGTTTCCAATCAGATCATGATGATAGCAAAAGTGTTTTGGGTTTTGTGTTTATCCTAAATGGTGGAGCTGTTTGCTGGAAAAGTTTCAAGCAACATACAGTGACGATTCGGTGTGTGAGGCAGAGTACATCACTGCATCAGATGCTGTGAAAGAAGCTAGCTATGAAAGTTCATCTCCGAGCTTGGAGTGGCACATTCCATAGATGGACCAGTTCCTGTTGTACAGTGACAGTACTGGTGCCATAGCTCAAGCAAAGGAACCACGAGCACATCAGCGCACCAAGCACATACTGCGCCGATTTCATCTTATTCGAGAGATTGTAGATCGAGGTGACATAAATCTTCAGAAGATTGACGGAAAGGAAAACCTAGGTGACCCATTTACTAAAGCACTCAGCATCAAGGAGTTTGATGACTATAAATTGAAGATGGGTATTAGATATGTAATGAGTGGCTTTAGGCTAAGTGGGAGTTTGTTGGGAATTGTATCTTAAAGCCAATCATTTGATGATTGTGCTAATGTAAATTACATTTAAATTGATATATTAATAAAAGTTATTTGGTAGTTTATTCATTACAAGAACATCTTCTTAAACTCCTAATAGTAATGAAGCCCTCAGGATCTTCCTTCACGATAAAGGAGGATTTATCTTTGAAGGTCCTCAAAAGAGTTCGCAACCAAATGATATACTATGACAGGGTTATAGTACTATCAATTATAGGACGTTGTATATATATTTGTTGGTTGTCCTCTTAACCAAGAGTGTAGAGACACTGGTATGACATACAGGTGAAAGTGTAGGAGTACATTTCACCGAACGTGACTCATTTTCGGATACTCTGCTGTCAGTTAATCCGAGAAGATATAGGTATAAGTATCCTTAAGACCTGAAGATCACAACCAGTGACTTACAAGCAACTCATTGTACTTAGGTGCCAGACCACCTGGATTTTAATCTAGCTACGAAAGGTTACTGGGTGCAATCAAGTACTTGTGATAGTCAGTTGTGGATCAAGATGGAATTTGACCTATCCCATTAAAAGAAAATGCTTGTGTTTCAATTTAGCAAGACCTTGGCCAAGGCACTTCATGTGAAAGTCACATGATCAATCAAATTGAAATCACTTTATGGATTTTTGTTTAGAGTTGACAGGCTCTTAAGCCATCTTAGCATTTGTAGTCAAAAGGATGAATTATACGGTAACTGTTTCTTAGGGTTCTTGGAGTTTACTCGGAAAATCTTCGACCTATCCGGACGTCGGGTTTCCATTGCTAGATGGGCACATCATTAGTATATAAAGTTTTCTATGCTATCGGCTTAGGTTCGAACCTAGAGAGTCACACGCATAGAAGTTTCCTAGGATGATCTATTTGCTGATCAACGATTGAGAATCGTACATGATTTAATTAATCAATTTGATTGATTGAATTATCTCAATTAGGTTAAGTTCAAGTGAATAAGATTCAATTTGGTTTAAGTCTATTAGAAGGCCTAGTCAATTTCAAATATTGATTTGAAATTAGACTTGATTTGGATTTAAATAGATTCAGGACTAGACAAATTTGATTTGGGCTAGAACCATGATCTATGTAGGTTCAATCCAATAAATTTAAATCAGCTTAAACCAAACCCGAACCCAAACCCCTTGCAAAAAGGATCTCACATGATGATAACTTGATTAAATTCTCATATAGAATTTAATTTAATCTTCTCCAAACCATTTCCGTCGAAATTCTAAGTGTTAGAATTAAAGTGAATTAATGTGCCTCTTTGAATTAACGAGACGATGGAATTCTAAGTGATTAGAATTCATATCTTTTGATTTTCACCGAACGTCGAATTAAACAAAGGTTGTCTTTCTTTGGTTTTTACCTAGCGTCGGAATTAAACAAAAGGTTGTGTCTCTTTGGTTTTAACCGAACGTCGAATTAAAAAAAGGCTGTGTCTCTTTGGTTTTAGTCGAACGGCAGAATTCTAAAGTTAGAATTGAGCCTATAAATTGGAGGACATCCCTCACCAGATTACAACAACGAGATATTATGGATTGAATTTCTAAAGAGTTAGAATAGAAAATCCTAGTGTAATTCTGGTGTCAGAAAAATTTGATGGATCTTGGAAGAAGATTCAAGTGGGAGGATTAATATCAGCAAAATTATTTTTTCGCGAGCTAGCACTCCCAGGAATCTGATCATTCGGGCTTTGTGTGGACGATACTAGAGGCCAGATGATTGAACGGTAGTAGAGCACAAAGGATTTACCTACTGTTCTTAAGGTGAGTGATTTGATCTTTAGATCTTAAAGCAGCTTCAAGACGAGTAGTATGACTTCTCATCTTAAAGATTAAGATATGATCTTAATTAATTAATTTATATGCATTATTTAGATCAAACGATCTTATAATATAAGGCAAAGATATGATCTTGATGCATGTTAGATAGATTAATATGTAATCTTTAAATTTTCACACTGATAATTGTTATCAAAATTAAAATATGCATGCCTCGGGATTATTTCTCCCTACATGTAGTTGGAAAAAGGCTTAGATGAGTTGAGTTGATTTGAGTTAAGTATAAAATATGGATAAAATTCTACATATTTAATATTAAAAAATTCTTTTAATTATAAAAATATAATTATAATATTTTATAATGCTCGAATACTAGCAGTAATCAGATTAATAATTTGAATTAGACTATTTGTTATATTATAATTAATTTTTTTGAAAGATTTTATGATTCAATTAATGAATTATCTAGTACTTATTATCCTATTTCTTCTTTAATTATTTTTAAATTGTATAATATAAGTAATTATTTTTAACTTATAGATTTGAATCTAGTTTTAAAATATAGTTTCAATAATAGAAATATTTTTTTAAAATAATTTAAAATATTTCATCATTATATTGCTTAATTCCAATAATGGATCTTATAATTAAATTAAATGGATTAGAAATTATACTTGACCATATCAAGAAAATATGCAAAATAGTGCAAAACCAAACTTTTTATGAGAAGAAATTAATTGATTATTACATAAAAATATAAAGTATTTATGAATAACAATTAAAAAGGAGATGGTGTACTTCCACTAGACCACTTTAAAGTAGTAATAGTGCTAAAATTCTTATGTGATCATTATTAAAAAAAATAAATAAATAAGCATTCTTCTTCTCCTAATGAACCTTCTTTCTATCTATAAAATGGCTTCACTTGCTTCATCATCTCTAAGAAATTAAATTTTTTGATATTTTAGCTTGATGAAAAATATATGAATATAATTACCCTATGCTTGCTATTAAGGCAGGTGCTCTTTTAACACCTTTCATATAAACAAGGTACAGTAAAATAATCGGAACCCAACTAATGAGTGCTCGGCATCGATAAATCTCAGGTCTGAAGCCTGCTTTAAGATTAGTGCTCAGATTGCTCTTGCTTGATCTCCGACAAACCTCACTGTACCCTACAATCAAATCGCTTCGGACAATGGCGAACTCTGTCCCCTTTGCTCCTACTAGTGCGGATGTTGCCAAGGATGAGCAAATGCCCTGGCGACGCATGGTTAGAAACCACTTTGAGTGGGTTGCTCCATCCCCCTTTCCGAAGGATGTGGCGGAGTTGGAGGCTCATTTCCTGACATCATCCAAGTCCCCACTGATGCTCCGGAAGGGGAAGCAAGATGGTGGGCATCAATGGCTATCATTGCTAGGAGCTTCATCCAATGGGTTCCACCAGATGCTATCATCCGTGAGTTCCGCCGTTCTGGCATCTCCAATGAGATAAATGTTGTATGCCTTCACCATCGGTGTTTTATATTCAAGTTCTTTGACCCTCAAGCAAAGGATTTGGTGCTCGGACGGCTGTGGGTTGTCAATGGGCAACCAATAGCCATGCTGGGATGAAGACCAGAGTTCATCCCAGCGGTCGATTCAGTGCCAAATGCTCTGCTCTGGGTGAGGTTGCTGAATCTACCATTGGAATTCTGGTCTAAAGACATTTTGAGCTCAATTCTCTCATCGGCTGGAGAGTTCGTCTTCTCTGATCACCAACGAAGGACAAATCCAGAGGGGACTTTGCTCGAGCATGCATGCGAGTTGATTTGCAAAGACCCCTTCGGCCGGGTGTTAGAGTTTGGGGAAGCCATGCCCTCTTCTGGCAACAATGTGCTTATGAGCATTTGGAGGGTATTTGTTCTAGGTGTGGCTGTTGCACCTTGCCGGCAACTGCTTCTTCCTCGGTAGGGCCCAATTTTGGACCTGGATGGCCGCTCTTTGGCAGCGGAAGTCTCCTCAAGGTTCTGTCCCAGAGCTGAGGAGGAAGACTCCGATGGCTCCAAAGACTGATGGAGCTGCCCCACGGTCAGCTCCGGTGGATGGCTGGGTTACGCCAGTGAAGATTGCTTGAAGGCGCACCCATAAGCTTGGCCAGCCGATGCACTCCCCTGGTGCTGGGCTGAAACAAGGTGATGAGGAAAAGTGTGTGCCGCTTCAGACTGATGGAAGGGAAACTAAAACTTGTCTGAAATAGTGCTAGCTAAAACTAAAACTTTGGCTGAGATTCAATTAGAACTAAGGAGTGCTAAACCAGCTCTGAATCCTAATTTAGAGTTAGCAAACCCCTTTGCTATCCTTGGATCTGATAAATGGGTTGGACAGCCTACGGGTCGGCAGGATGGTTACCTGGTTCTTCTAAGAGGGCCAGGCCTGCGAGGCCCTCACTCTTCGGGTGGTATCCAAACCTATAAAAGAAAAGGGAAAGTAAATGCAGCAGGCCCCAACACCATTAAAGATAAATTTACTTTCTCAGTTATTTCGGAACTGGGTCAAGGCCCTGTTGCTTCAATTTGTTTAGGGCCCAACTCTACTGGCAGTAAGGGTGCGGCCACCATTGGTTAGATGGATGCAGGTTCTCAGTCTACTCAAAGGGAGGGACGACACCATGACTTGATCGTCTCCTGCCTTAAGGATGCTATCCGAGGGGAGGATTATGATACCCAAATTTTCTTATTCTCCCGCTGAGGAAAGAGACTGGAGTAGCTAGGGAGGCTACTCAGATGATGACATGCAATAGAAAGAATTCTGAGGGTGGCATCCCGATCAAGGGATGCCTTTCTGATGCTGATATGCTGGATGATCCAGCGGGGCTCCCATCAATCAAATGAAGATCCTTATCTGGAATGTCAGAGGAGCACAAAACCTTCGTTTCGCTCCCCCTTTGGAAGACTTATGCGGCAACATAGCTTTGATGTTTGTATTCTTTTAGAAACCCGACTATCGGGTGATAGCCTGGCCTGCTTTAGGAGACATGTGTCCAGATCCTGGTCTTCTTATGCAGTGGAGTCTATGGGTCTATTAGAAGGTATTGTGGCTCTCTGGCACACCACTTCCATTAGAGTGGATGTCTTTCATGGGTGTAACCAGTAGGTTGCTCTGATCATCTCGAAGGGTCATTTGACCCCTGGCTTCTATCGGATGTTTATGCCAATATTGACTTTCGGAAGAGGCATGTCCTATGGACTGAGATCCTCTCTCTTCTTTCTTAGGGTATTCCATCACTTATAGCAGGAGATTTTAACTGCATTGTTGGGGCCAACGAGAAGAAAGGGGGTAGACAGTTTGTAGCTTTGGTGAACATTTCTGAATTTAGAACCTTTATTTCTTGGCTGAGCTGCTAGATCTGGGGTTCTCGAGTCTTCAATTCACCTGGTGCAATAACCGGTAGGGTTCTGCTCGTGTGTAGAGAGATTGGACAGGGCCATGGCCACAGCCCAATGGCTTCAGAACTATCCTTCTGTCTTTGTTACTCATCTTCCAAGGATAGTTTTTGATCACTGTCCTATTCTGATTTCCACTGCTGTGGATGGCCAGCAGCGGAAACAGTTTTAGTTTGAGCAATTCTGGACTTCCTACTCCTCTACTTGGATCCTCATTTTTCATGTTTTGCATACACCTATGAGAGGTAATGCCATATACAGGCTATCTAGGCGTTTTGAGCTTGCGAGATGCAGACTTTTTAGATGGAACAGAATGAATGTTAGGGACATTGTGAGGAAAATAGAGCAGGTGGAAGCCGACATAACTACTCTCCAAACTAAAAAAGATCAGGAAGGTTCTCCCTAAGCATGATATCACTTCTCTTAAAGCTAAGCTAGCACTTCACCACTCCCTTTTACAGCAGCAGAAGATTTACTAGAGGCAAAGGTCTCGGATTCAGTGGATAAGAATGGGATCGTAACACTAGATTTTTTTACTAGGCCACCCTAAAGTGGCGTGCAGCAAACAGAATTCAGCACCTTGCTGATGAGGAGGGGCATTATCAAGAGGATACTCTGATTATTAGGGATCATCTGCTCCAATTCTTTCAGTCCAAATGGGCAGAGCATACTGGCAAGGGGTTCCCAGTCCATCCGATTTTGGTTTCTAAGAAGATATCAGCTTATGAGAATGACATTCTTATCAGACCGATTACACCGAATGAGATTCGGATTGCTTTATGGAAACTTGGGCCTGATAAGACCCCTGGGCCCGATGGGTTTCCGTCTTTTTTCTTTCGCTACTACTGGGATATTGTGGGCCAGGATGTTGTTCAAGCTATCCTTCTTGCTTTCTAATCCAAATCTATTCTAGTTGATTGGAACCGAACTCTCTTTACTCTTGTGCCTAAGTGCTCTGATGCTTTCACTCCTCGACATTATAGGCCCATCAGCCTATGCACTATCCTGTATAAGGTCTGTGCGCAAATTTTAGTCACCCGCCTGCAGAATGTGATACCTCACCTTATTTCTGCTGAGCAGGGGGCCTTTATCAGAGGGCGCTGCATTACTAATAATATCCTTTTAGCTCAGGAGTTTATGCATGATCTTCAGAGATCCCATGCCCGTTAGTGCCTAATGGCTGTCCAGCTAGATATGGAGCATGCTTACGATAGAGTGAGTTGGGCTTTTCTACACCGAACTCTACAAGAGTTTGGGTTTGATAGCTTCTTTATTGATTGGGTCATGGCTTGCATTCATAGACTATCATTCTCCCTTATTATTAACTGTAGCCAGACTGCTTTCTTTCACTTTGCGGTGGGGCTGCGACAATGCTGCCCCCTATCCCCCTTTTTGTTCATCCTTGCTGCTGATGACCTATCTCGTGCATTCTATCAGGCGTAGGATGATCATCGTATTGTCCCCTTCGCTTCAGGCCCCCAAGGTCCCTTGGTATCTCATCTTCTATTTGCTGATGATTGCATCGTACTGGGCTAGGCTACTATCCACAATGCGATGACCTTTGCTTCCATTATTCAGCTCTACTATCAGGCCTTTGGTCAGAGAGTTAATCTACATAAGTCCATGATCTGTTTTAGCCCGAAGACGAATGCTATAACTAGGGAAGCCATTCTCCAAACTATGGGTATTACTACTCAGTCAGACAGGCTTTCTTATCTAGGAATCCCTATTACGGGAAGACAGCTGCGTTGCAACGACTACATTGACTTAGAGCGTAGGGTTCGCAACCGTCTTGATAGCTGGCAGATCACGGGTTTATCCATGATGGTGAGGATTATTCTTATACACTCGGTTCTCACCTCTCTTCCTCTTTACCTTCTAACCAATGTTGTTGTTTTCGAGGACCTGCCCAAGGAGGATGGAGAGATGGTTTAAAGACTTTCTCTGAGCCTCCATGCAGGATGGCCATGGTATTCATATGATGGCCTGGGACACTGTCTGCTTGCCTATCTCTGAAGGTGGCCTTGGCATTCAGTCTTTGATAATCAAAAGAGAGACACTGATTGCTAGGTACGCTTTGCGGTTCCTTCTTGATCCGCAGTGCTTATGGAGCTCTTTTATGCAAGCTCGCTATGGGGCTTGGACTCCTATGGATTTTCAGTCTTCTCGTGTTTATTCTTCTTTCTGGAAGGATGTCTGTCGGCATGCCCCAACAATCTTGAACAGCATATCATGGATGATTGGTGATGGATCCTCGGTATATGTTGTTCAAGAACATGGATTGCTGAGCTCCCCCTCCCTCTATGGCCTACTTTCATCAGTATGGATGTTCCTAGCAGCATGAGAGTTACTGACTTGATCTCTCAGGATCATACATCCTGGCACATTCCCATGGTGTCCCGGTTCTTTGGGGAGGAGTTATCTCGTAGGATACTTTCTATTCAGCTCATATCGGGGCACTCATTGGATACCAAAATTTGGAAGAGATCGTGTCTTTCTACTGCGCTTACCAGGGATCTGATGAAAATCTAAAGGCCATAGTCTCAGTCATGATGGTTGTTGCATGGGTCTGAAAGTTTTCTATCCATCTAGGATTCAGCTTTTCATCTAGAAGCTTGTGTGGGACTGTCTTCCCACATGCTTTCTGCTTGTTGGGAGAGAAATGCACATTCAGGCCACTTGCCTTTTATGTGGTCGGAAGGAGGAGACCACTGATCATGTCATTTTTAGCTGTCCAAGAGTGAGACAGATCTGGCAAATGATGGGACACCACCCTACGGAGGGTTGTACTGGTTCTCAGTGGATTGCCCTTTTGAATGACATTCAGAGGAGAATCCGGCAGCAGGGCGCTATCTAGGCTGCCATAGCCTATCAGATTTGGTTATCGTGAAATCTGCTTATATTCACTGATAATGTTGTTTCTCCCCACAGGATTGTGAGGAAAGTTATATCTTTATTTGAAGAATACACACTCCATGGTTCTACACTTGATTCTGACAGTTCTGGCCACTGGGACACCTTTGCTACTTCGGCAATGCACCGGCATATGGTCTTTATATCTTGGGAGCCCCCTCCCCACCTGGATTTGTCAAAATCAATTTTAATGGGAGTGTGAGAGGAAGATATGCTGGCTCAACTTTTATCATTCGTGGAACTGAAGGAGCTTTATTGGCGGTGGGTGGCTTTGGTCTCCTAAACTCCTCATTTCCTCTGGCTGAGCTTTATGCAGCTTGGACAGGCATTTCGTACACCACTCAGATCCTTCATGCTCATTGTCTCTTCATTGAGGAGGACTCTACTACTGTCATCCGATGGCTTCGGCAAGATTACTGTCCTCATGTTCCAAACAATCCTTTACTACATGACAACTGAGCTACCCTTAGGGAGATTCACTCTGTCTAGATCTACCATGTTTATCGGGAAGCTAACACTGCGACAGACTGGGTGACAACCTCTGTGGCCTATCACTCTGGATTTTCGATTTGGAAGCAGGAAGACTCATGTCCTATTGTTGTAAGGCAAATACTGTTTCTAAAATAATAATAATAATAATAATAATAATAATAGGAATCCATTAATGTCTAAAGAGGTGAGGTCTAAATATTTGAAAGATTAGTCGGATGTTAAAAAACGGTTACAAGACCAAAGGAAAAAATTCAAAGAAGATATAACTCCTAAAAATAAATAAAAATTTATCCAAATTAGTTATAATTATCTCTTATTTTATCAAAAAAAATTTTTCAATTTGATTAAAATTTATAAATTATAATTTTCAAGTATAATTATGTAATCATGTGTAATTTGAGGAACAATCATTTCTTAAATAAATCTCAATTGATTTCATTTTATTATCTATAATTTTGTATGTATTATAATGCATGAAAAAATCAATAAAAATGTTGTTTTTTCATTAATTTAATGGAGAAAAAAATTGAAGAATAAAAAAAAAGAGGATTGGGCTGCGGGCTGTCATAGCTTGGCGTGTCATGGGCTGTGGGCCATGTTGGGTTAGAGGTCTGATTTCGTGGGCTTTGCTGGGGCAGCCTACCAATAGTGCCAAGTTGATGCCGTGCCCATATGGCTTGAGGAAAAGCACCCTCCCGTGCAACAAGTGTGCACCGGATTGCATGCCCATATTATTATATATGTCAAGACCCAATGGCTGCGTTTGGATGTCAAAAAGTTATTTCAAAAATAAAAATATAAATTTCGTAAGAATAGCTTATTCCTTTTGTTATTCCAAATTTTTGCTTGGATGAAAATCCGGTATTCCATGTTATTCCAGTGCAATTAATGCAGTATTATTCCAAATGATGTTTGGATGACATGGGAATAAGCATGTATTCCAGTAGAAATAGATGAAATTTTTTTTAAAAAAATTTCAAAGATACCCCTTCCAATAAAAATGGTTTATCAATTTTTATTTTTTAAAATAACTTGAATAAATTATTATTTATTAATAAAAAGGTAATAAATTAATTATTATTAATAAATAATATAAGAACATACTTAATAAATTATTTTATATTAATAAAGAAAAAAATAACATACTTAATTATTATTTTCTATTAATAAATTTATTTAATTTATTAAATGATATTATAAATAAATTTATTTAATTTAATTCCATCGGTGCTCCTGGAATAGCTGCAATGGGAATAGGAGTTATTCCATGGGGACCATGGAATAAAAATCGGAATAAGGGGTTGACTGGAATAGGAATTTCAGTGGGGCCTACGCTCCTTTTTCACCTTGTTTAGGGAATAAGCAGGAATAAGGGCCTATTCCAGGCTTTATTCTCCATCCAAACACAGCTAATGGGTTTTGTAGCACACTGCATGTATAACAACGTTTGTGATCAATTCATGCAACTGATACATGCTTATTACGCTGCCCTCCAGAGCAAGTCTTTTCTATGGCTTGCGAAATTGCGGGCCAAGTGGGCCAGCACCGTCCGTTTTCTGCCGCAACGCCCCGCTCAAGTGTTCAAACTTTGCCAATCGACCGAAGGAAAACACTTTGTACATCGCCTCCGGTGCAGCAAGGCCTACATGGGCTGCACCGCTCCTTCCTATTGGTCCACATGGATCCCATGTGGCCTGACATGATGGGACAGAATAGCAGAGAGATAATATTACTTTTTAATCGTACATCCATTAAAAGTCGTTCAGCCTTTCACCATTGGTGTGAAGACAAAAATGTCCTTTCCCTCCAGCTTACTTCAACCCGCCATCTTATTTGGATTTTGCTGATAAAAAATCGTAAGGTTCTGGCCTGGAAGAAGAGTATCCGAAGGAGTGGCAAAGCTCTGCCAGACGACATCCTTGCGCGCATTCAAGAGAACAAGATTCCCATCATCGCGGAGACTGGCTGAAGCGACGGAGGAGTTGTGAGTGTTGCTGCTCCAGACCTTAGCTCCCTTCGAAGAGTCGAAGAGAACGAGACCTCCAGCCTCATTGAGTTGAAGAAACGAATTATATCCGACAAAAACATGACCGCTGGCAACCTATACAAGTGCCTGCTCGGAGGACGGGATCGATCTCGAGTTGAAGCGAATGCCGACTTCATACTGGTTAGGTTCGTCAGGGCGGCTAAGGAACTCCAATGCAAAGTTCCCATCGGTTCAAAACCTTAAGACAAAGCATCAGTTCAAACCCACGACACCCTAGTTGGAAACCCACGATACCCTAGTTCATAACCCACGACACCCTAGTTCAAAACCTTAAGATAAAGCATCAGTTTAAACCCACGACACCCTAGTTCATAACCCACGACACCCTAGTTCAAAACCTTAAGACAAAGCATCAGTTCAAACCCACGACACCCTAGTTGAAAACCCACGACACCCTAGTTCATAACCCATGACACCCTAGTTCAAACCTTAAGACAAATCATCATTTCAAACCCACGACACCCTAGTTCATAACCCACGATACCCTAGTTCATAACCCACGACACCCTAGTTCAAAACCTTAAGACAAAGCATCAGTTCAAACCCACGACACCCTAGTTCATAACCCACGACACCCTAGTTCAAAACCTTAAGATAAAGCATCAGTTCAAACCCACGACACCCTAGTTGGAAACCCACGACACCCTAGTTCATAACCCACGACACCCTAGTTCAAAACCTTAAGACAAAGCATCAGTTTAAACCCACGACACCCTAGTTGGAAACCCACGACACCCTAGTTCATAACCCACGACACCCTAGTTCAAAACCTAAGACAAATCATCATTTCAAACCCACAACACCCTAGTTCATAACCCACGACACCCTAGTTCAAAACCTTAAGACAAAACATCAGTTCAAACCCACGACACCCTAGTTGGAAACCCACGATACCCTAGTTCATAACCCACGACACCCTAGTTCAAAACCTTAAGACAAAGCATCAGTTTAAACCCATGACACCCTAGTTCATAACCACGACACCCTAGTTCAAAACCTTAAGACAAAGCATCAGTTCAAACCCACAACACCCTAGTTCATAACCCACGACATCCTAGTTCAAAACCTTAAGATAAAGCATCAGTTCAAACCCACGACACCCTTGTTGGAAACCCACGACACCCTAGTTCATAACCCACGACACCCTAGTTCAAAAACTTAAGACAAAGCATCAATTTAAACCCACGACACCCTAGTTGGAAACCCACGACACCCTAGTTGGAAACCCATGACACCCTAGTTCATAACCCACGACACCCTAGTTCAAAACCTTAAGACAAATCATTATTTCAAACCCACGACACCCTAGTTCATAACCCATGATACCCTAGTTCATAACCCACGACACCCTAGTTCATAACCCACGACACCCTAGTTCAAAACCTTAACATAAAGCATCAGTTCAAACCCACGACACCCTAGTTGGAAACCCACGACACCCTAGTTCATAACCCCCGACACCCTAGTTCAAAACCTTAAGACAAAGCATCAGTTTAAACCCACGACACCCTACATGGTGACAACTCACCCTTAAACAGCCCTAGTGAAAAAACTCAACCCTCAAGTGAACCTACCACAAAAAAAAAAAGCTTACCTTTGAGCAATGGCAACCATCGTTGAAAGAGTGCTACGCATGTGAAATGAAAATGGATTGATAGATACCTTCTCTCAGCATTCAAACAGAGACCAAACAGAGCCATTTCTAACGTGTCCGGTGGATGGGGAGGGGATAAAAGAAGAGACGGAGTGGAACGCTTGCTCAAAAGACATTATTGTTTTATTTTATGTTTGGAGAAGCAAGCAAGCAAGCCAGCCAGCCGCCCAGCTAGCTGCTGAAAAAGGCACAACAAACGGATGCTTTGCAGAGTACCATTCCATATGGTGTGGGGATGGAAGGAAGCGCAAAAGCTTGGCGTCATCGCGACGACATTGTCGCTGACTCCAGGCTCTAGAGTCTTCTGCCCGCGAGCACGCTCCTCCAAGTCCTCTCTGCTTGGAATAATGAGCTCCCCCACCTGCCACCATCCGAACGCAGAGCTCCTCGGCAACGAACAGAGCTTCCGTCCAGCTTCGTATCCTTTGCCTACAGAAAATCAGCTCAAATTTCAGCCTCAGCCTCAAAAGAAAATAAAAGTCATGGGTTTTCAACTAGGGTGTTGTGGGTTTAAACTGATGCTTTGTCTTAAGGTTTTGAACTAGAGTGTCGTGGGTTATGAACTAGGGTGTCGTGGGTTTCCAACTAGGGTATCGTGGGTTTAAACTGATGCTTTGTCTTAAGGTTTTGAACTAGGGTATCGTGGGTTATGAACTAGGGTGTCGTGGGTTTCCAACTAGGATGTCGTGGGTTTTAACTGATGCTTTATCTTAAGGTTTTGAACTAGGATGTCGTGGGTTTCCAACTAGGGTGTCGTGGATTTGAACTGATGCTTTGTCTTAAGGTTTTGAACTAGGGTGTCATGGGTTATGAACTAGGGTGTCGTGGGTTTCCAACTAGGGTGTCGTGGGTTTGAACTGATGCTTTGTCTTAAGGTTTTGAACTAGAGTGTCGTGGGTTATGAACTAGGGTGTCGTGGGTTTGAAATGATGATTTGTCTTAAGGTTTTGAACTAGGGTGTCATGGGTTATGAACTAGGGTGTCGTGGGTTTTCAACTAGGGTGTCGTGAGTTTGAACTGATGCTTTGTCTTAAGGTTTTGAACTAGTGTCGTGGGTTATGAACTAGGGTGTCGTGGGTTTAAACTGATGCTTTGTCTTAAGGTTTTGAACTAGGGTGTCGTGGGTTATGAACTAGGGTATCGTGGGTTTCCAACTAGGGTGTCGTGGGTTTGAACTGATGCTTTGTCTTAAGGTTTTGAACCGATGGGAACTTTGCATTGGAGTTCCTTAGCTGCCCTGACGAACCTAACCAGTATGAAGTCGGCATTCACTTCAACTCGAGATCGATCCCGTCCTCCGAGCAGGCACTTGTATAGGTTACCGGCGGTCATGTTTTTATCGGATATAATTCGTTTCTTCAACTCAATGAGGCCGGAGGTCTCGTTCTCTTCGACTCTTCGAAGGGAGCTAAGGTCTGAAGCAGCAACACTCACAACTCCTCCGTCGCTTCAGCCAGTCTCCGCAACGATGGGAATCTTGTTCTCTTGAATGCGCGCAAGGATGTCGTCTGGCAGAGCTTTGCCACTCCTTCGGATACTCTTCTTCCAGGCCAGAACCTTACGATTTTTATCAGCAAAATCCAAATAAGATGGCGGGTTGAAGTAGGCTGGAGGGAAAAGGCATTTTCGTCTTCACACCAATGGTGAAAGGCTGAACGACTTTTAATGGATGTACGATTAAAAAGTAACATTATCTCTCTGCTATTTTGTCCCATCATGTCAGGCCACATGGGATCCATGTGGACCAATAGAAAGGAGTGGTGTAGCTCACATAGGCCTTGCTGCATCGGAGGCGATGTACAAAGTGTTTTCCATCGACCGAAATCCATCGGGCCTTTTAATGAGGCCAAGCTTGATTTAAACGGACCGTTCGGGCAACATCCACATGCGAAAGCCCTGCTAACTGAAGTAGAAAGTAAAACATAAATAAATAAATAATTGAAATAAAGATGGCAGGCCGCAGGTAAAAGGCGAAGGTATGTTAGTGACTAGGGTGGGCATGGCCGGCTCAAGCCCAAATCAAAAATTTTTAACCTTGGATCATAAATTTTAATCGATGAAACTTAGGTTGGAACTATACATCTTGGCTCGATAAGTGTTGGACCATATTCGAGTTCAGAAAAAAATATATACCAGATCCGACTTGTTTGAATTAGAGAACTTTCGGTAAGATTCCAGCGCTCCAACCAGAGCATTAATCTTATATTTAATATATAATTGGTTGGCCCGAGCCCTTAAACAATCCTATCCGATTAGGCGTAAACCAACAATAGTTGGCTTGACTTTTAGATCAGGCCGAGCAACTCTTCTTTCCCTTAGCGTAGTCCAAGCTTAATCCATGCCTACCTCTAGTGATGAGGAGGAGTAGGTATGGATCGGGACAAACTTAAGTTTAAAATGACAGTCTCAGAGTAGGGCTCAAATTCAGACCAAGTTAGATCAATCCAAGTCTGATCCGATGGATGTTCATTGGGACTCAAGTTCAATTAGTGTATATGTGTGCGAATGAATTCGGTTTATGTGCACTTGTTTGAACCTAATCTAAATTAAAGTTGTTTGGGTTAGGATTAACTTGAAAAATGCCATCCATTTTAGAGATGAATCAGTTTCATTAGGTTGCCGATTCCAATCAGAACAAACCTGAAAGGGGTAACTAAAAATTTCACATTTTTTTTATTTTTTTAAATAATTTATATCTACTGATAACTTTTCTCAGTTGATCATTAATTAGAACCTACTACTACTGCTGCTGCTACTACTACTATTATTATTATTAATGTGAATATGATTATCAACCAATTTTATCTAGAAACAGATATACCTACTATTTAATTATTTTTCTATAGATATATTGATAAAATAAATAAATTGTATATCTTTCATGGTTGGGATAAGAATATTATGCAAAATATTTACCTTTAAAAATAAATGTAACTTGAGCTAAAGTGCACTTGAGAAATTTCTTATTAATTTCAATTGCTTCATATATGATGAGCTAAACCAATTCTCTTGTGATGCCGGATTTTAAATTTAATATAAGCTATCATTAAGCATCTCAAAGCATTGCTTCATCTCAATGAGCTTGGATGAAAGATTTTAAATTTAACAAGAGCTATGATAAATTATATATTTTTATCTTAAAAAAATTAAATGTGACTCAAATTAAAAATTAGTATAAACTTAAATAAAATATACGATCTATAAAATATTAATCTATATCCATTTTAGTAACAAGTATATGTGGTTAAATGGAATGAAAGTGTAGGATCTCATTATTTGAGCTTTTTATTGAGACGGTTCAATAATTATTTTATTTTATGACCGAGTTCCTACTCTCATTCTAATCCAATTATATATATATATAAGGAGAAAACTCAGATGCGATGCACTGCACTGTGATTCTGTTCTTATATCTCCCATGCTTTTCAGCAACAATTGTTACTGTCGGGATCCGTCCTCCGACTCGGACGCGGTCGATCTTCTGGTCTGAGCTTCCTCCTGGGCGGACCTGCACAGAAGTCCTCGCGCGAGAGGCGTTGGGGGTGGCCCTCCGCAGAAGACCTTTCGACGCTCAAGTCAGTGGGGGATCGGTGATCAACAAAAAATGGGAAGAGGGATCTCTCCGGGGAGTCTCTCTAGGGGTAGCCGATCGGGAGCTCTAGGGGAGCGCCGACGAGCAGTGGGAGAGAGTGAGAGAGTAAGAGTGAGCCAGGGGCAGTGAGCGCATACCTGAGAAAATCTAGGGGTGTCATATTTATAGGCAGTCACCTGGATCTTGAGCGTCTTCTGGAAGGTTCAAAGGTTGTTAGGATACGGAGATGAATCGAATCAGGCCGTTGTGGGGCGATAGGATCCGTATCTTGTTCGTTAAGGGATCGACGGCTAGGAGAGCTCCTTGATTGCCTGAGATCTGGTAGATGCGTAGGTCTCAGGTAGCTGTATTAAGTCCTAGACCACTCTTCAACATGATCCTTTGCTTGGATTCTGTTACGATGGGTCTAGGCTCTCCCGCGTCAGGTTCCACGGAGGTGAATATCGAATCATGGATCGCTCAGGAAGGTCGAACCATGGAAGCCCGGAGAGGCCGGGCTATGGGAATCCGGAGGAAGCCGAGCTATGGGAAGCTCGGGGAAGCCAGCTATGGAAACCCGGAGGAAGCCGAGCTATGGGAAGCTGGAGAGACCGAGCTATGGAAGCCTGGAGGAAGCCAAGCTATGGGAAGCTCGGGGAGGCCGAGCTATGGAAGCCCGAGGAAGCCGAGCTATGGGAAGCTCGGGAAAGCCGAGCTATGGGAAGCTCGGAGAGGCGAGCTATGGAAGCCCGGAGGAAGCCGAGCTATGGGAAGCTCGGGGAAGGCCGAACCATGGGAAGCTCGGAGAGGCCGAGCTATGGAAACTGGGGAAAGCCGAACCATGGGAGGCTCGGGGAAAACGAGCTACAGGAAGCTCGGGGAAGCCGAGCTATGGAAGCCGGAGGGGTCGCATGGCTTGACGGACCATATTAGTTTAGCTTATTCCTCGGGGGCATGTCGTAGCGGGTGGAGGGATGGGGCCGGTCTCAGCCCCTTTGCATAATTATCAATGCAATGATGATTCTCCCCCAACACATGCCCCCCACTCCCTAGTTCGAAGCGTAGGTTCGGGCGTAGGGAGTATAGGCTTAGGCGGCGCGATCTGCATTTGGGGATGCGTATTTGATTGCCTGCGCAATGATGCCCTAATTAATGCATGGGGCCATCTTGCCTTTCCAAGGCGGATCCGTCATTCCTTAGGGCGAAGGTAACGGCTGGGGAAGTGCCACGTGGGAAATCCTGACTTTCACGGTGCCCGTAGCGGCAGTTCGGACGCCTAGGTTGGAACGCCTCATCCTCACCCTGATGGTTTCGATTGGAAAAACGGAGTCGTGGCGGCGCTATCTTTATTTATAGTGCCCCTTTCGTTCTCCTTTGAAGAACTTCGTCTTCCTGTTCTCGCTGCGATTCTGCTCAGCGTCTCTTGCGATCGAAGACATGGTGAGCCCAAGCGACCAGGCTTTGGAGGTGACCCTGGATCTGGAACGGATGCGCCGCTTGTACAAGATCCCCCAGGACGTCATCTTGTTGGTCCCGACGGCTGAGGATAGAGTGACATCCGGATTAGAGGATGGAGCATTCTGCTATGAGGAAAGCTTGAGGGCAGGCCTCGGTTCCCCCTTCATCCGTTGGTGCGGGAGGTGATGAAGTTCTACAAGATATGTTTCACCATGGTGGCCCCCAACAGTTGGCGCAACCTCATCGGGTTTATCTCGTTGTGCAAGCGCCTCGGGGTGACCGCGACCCTCTCACTATTCAGGGTGTGTTTCAATCTGGTCTCCGGGAGGGCCTCAGAATGGCCTTACATCGGTCCCCGAAGATCCTTCAAGATGATATCGGACAACCCATCGTCGATAAAGGAGTGGAAGTCGCAGTTCTTCATAGTCGGGGGGAACATAGTTTGGATTTCCCTCGGGTGTGGGGGCAGTACGTGAAGGATCCGGAAGCGCACCCGGAATTAACTGATTCGAGAAGAGGGATTTGGTTATGCTGCGCAGCAGTCAGGCGCTCCCAGCCAGCGTTCTTTTATCGGAGGACGCTCTCTTTGCGGCCGGATTGAGCCCCATCGATCCTCGCGGTGAGTATTACCCGTAGTTGATAATTTAGTGTGGCTTCATCCTTGATTTCTGTGTGAACTAACAGGCGAATCGTATTGCTCCTACAGCCGAAAGGTCGGCGCTCACAGACCAGATGAGGGAGGAGCTGGGAAAGCGCCGCAGGAGATCCGGCTCAGTAGCAAGCATCGGTCCAAAAGAGGTTTCGCCCCTCTGGCTCCCGCTCTAGGGGGATCGGGAGAGACGGTGATAGTCGGCGCTCTCGTCGCCGCAGGCCGAAGCTGCCGAAGTTCTGGCGGCGCATGATCTTTCGGCGCGGAGGAGGGTCTGTCCAGGGGCGAAGATCGGAAGTCGCGGGGGTTTTGGAGGAGGCTGCTGAGGTTTCCTCCCCCCCCCCCCATCGTCGTTTTGTCGATGATGGCGAAGGGGAAACGCCGGTTGGCCTGGGGGCTCCCGCGACGAGGCGGCTCGGTCTCCCTCATTGGAGGCCAGTGGCTTGGCGAGGTCACAGGAGGAGGTGGGGGCGACCTCCGCTTCCATCGAGGTAGGGGAAGAGGTTGCGGCTGCTGAGGTTCGTCCTGGGTTCGGTAGGAGAGCCAGCGGGCGACGAGGAGATGGCCGAACCTGCCGAACCAGCGACGAAGTCCACGGGGGCTTTCTGGTGAAGGGCCTTCCACCGAGGATCAGGGGGCTCTGGGGGGAGCAGAAGTTCCTGAAGGGCCTGTCGTGGACAGGGGAATCTTGAGGAGACGGAAGCAGAAGGAGAAGAAGAGGAAGAAGAAGAAGGAGGAGAAGGAGGGAGCCGGCGAGCGAAGGAGGTGCTTCGGCCGGGGCTCTCCTTGCTGGAGCCGAAACGTCCGAGGCTTCTCAAGCGAGGGCCCTGGCGGCGGAAGCTGGACTATCGAGAAGTTCATGGGTCGCGGGAGTTCTGGATGGCTCCCTGGAAGCAGACTTCCACTCACGCGACCCGGAGTGAGCGCCAGGTTCTCCGCTCTGATGCGGTCCGCGTTCCAAGGAGAGGAGAGTTCTTCAATAGGGGGGGTCATCCGGAAGACCTTGTCGAGATGGCCTTCCATCGTGCTGGGGTGCCAAATGAGGCTTTCCTTCTCCGAGATCGACGACCTTGCTCTTACAAGGATCGCCACAGACTACGCGTCTCGGGTAAGTTATCGCACCGAAGTCGGGTCTTTGGTCAGTTAGTTCGACTGTCTTTTATGCGTGTCATCCTTTTTTCGCAGAGTGCCCTGATCATGAGGGCACTGAAATGGCGCTTGCATCTGGCAGTTGGAGCTTGGGCTCGGGCCCGCTATGAGGCTGATCTCTTCAAGGAGAGGGCGGACTCGACTGACAAACTCTCTCGAGCCCTGGTGGCCTTCAAAGGGAGCTCGGGGAGGCTCGCAGAATTCTTGCAGTTGAGAGGAGAGAGCCCTCAACTCGCTGCACAGGTTGGTGAGCTCCAGGGAGCTTGGGGAGACCAACAGGACTCTCGCGGTTGAGAGGGAAAGAGCCTCTCAACTCACCGTACAAATTGGCGAGCTCCAAGGCTTCCGCGAGCAATCCGAGAAGGCTAGTCTGGAGCTTTCTCAGGCCAGGGTGGAGCATGAAGGCAAGGTTAAGTCCATGCAACTATTCTTTGATAAGAGGTGGGACCAGCTGAAAGCTAGCCACGCTGAAGATAAGGCTAGCTGGAGCAAAAGCTCGAGGAGAAGAGCGCAAATGCGGCGGCAGCAGGACCACCTCACCCGCCTAAGCAAGGAGCTTGCCGATACACAGGATCGGCTAAAGTGGTCGGATGAACGAGCTGCCCGACTATCTGATGAGGTCGACTTTGCTCGTCAGGAAATTGGAGATACCCAGGCCCGGGTGGACGAACTAAAAGAGAGCCTTCGCCAGAACCAGTCGGCTAAGTCTAGGGCTCTCAACAGGGTTCACGTGCTGGAGGGCGAGTTAGCCCGGGGGAGGAGCAGGTATGGCTCTATCGGATCCATTCGTTTTGACCTTTCGATTTTCGCTTTACTCGGCCTTTTCGCCTGCAGACACATAAGATGAGGCAGGAATTCCAGGGGCGGTTAGCGGCGTTCGGAGAGGAGGCGGCCTCGAGGCACCGAAGGATCTCCGAACTTGAGAAGCAATTAGCCGAGGCAAATGTGCGGGCCTCCTCGGTGGAGGAGTACAAGAAATCCATCGAATTCGCCGACGAACGCAGGCGGCCTGTGCTGATGCATTTCAGCTGGGCGAAGATGAGGCGCGGACTAAGGTTGCCCAGGCTATCCTGACCTGGACCTGTCGTGCCTGGACGCCAACATTATGAGGCGTACACCCGGGGGTCGAGGAGGATGAGTATGGAGAAATATCTGATGTCGACCTCGATGCTATTTGGGAGTCGATGCAACTGCCGACGTATCCGTCGTGACACCTTCGAGAAGGGGAGCCAAGCAATGCCCCTGCTGATGCGGCCGTAGGAGATGCTGGGATTGATCCCAAGTCCTGACCCTTTGGGGGCTATATGTGTTTTTCCTTTCT
>UESW01004010.1:387312-525514 GCA_900491605.1 Calamus simplicifolius
TCCATGCAACTATTCTTTGATAAGAGGTGGGACCAGCTGAAAGCTAGCCACGCTGAAGATAAGGCTAGCTGGAGCAAAAAGCTCGAGGAGGAAGAGCGCAAATGCCGACGGCAGCAGGACCACCTCACCCGCCTAAGCAAGGAGCTTGCCGATACACAGGATCGGCTAAAGTGGTCGGATGAACGAGCTGCCCGACTATCTGATGAGGTCAACTTTGCTCGTCAGGAAATTGGAGATACCCAGGCCCGGGTGGACGAACTAAAAGAGAGCCTTCGCCAGAATCAGTCGGCTAAGTCTAGGGCTCTCAACAGGGTTCATGTGCTGGAGGGCGAGTTAGCCCGGTGGGAGGAGCAGGTATGGCTCTATCGGATCCATTCATTTTGACCTTTCGTTTTCGCTTTACCCGGCCTTTTCGCCTGCAGACACATAAGATGAGGCAGGAATTCCAGGGGTGGTTAGCGGCGTTCGGAGAGGAGGCAGCCTCGAGGCACCGAAGGATCTCCAAACTTGAGAAGCAATTAGCCGAGGCAAATATGCGGGCCTCCTCGGTGGGGGAGGAGTACAAGAAATTCATCGAATTCGTCGACGAATGCAGGACGGCCTGTGCTGATGCATTTCAGCTGGGCGAAGATGAGGCGCGGACTAAGGTTTCCCAGGCCTATCATGACCTGGACCTGTCGTGCCTGGACGCTGAACATTATGAGGCGTACATCCCGGGGGTTGAGGAGGATGAGTATGGAGAAATATCTGATATCGACCTCGATGCTATTTTGGGAGTCGATGCAACTGCCGACGTATCCCGTCGTGACACCTTCGAGAAGGGGAGCCAAGCAATGCCCCTGCTGATGCGGCCGTAGGAGATGCTGGGATTGATCCCAAGTCCTGACCCTTTGGGGGGCTATATGTGTTTTTCCTTTCTTTTGTTTTGTAGTTCGACCGGAAATCAATAAATGGATCGGCCATTTTTCATTTGTTTGTCTTCCCCGGATGGTTCTTGTCTCGAATTTTGGTGGAATATCCTGGTAAAGGCCAAGGCGTAGGGGTTGTCTCGACGAAAAGGTCGGACATCAACGTAGCCTGGTATGAGACGATTTAACTTGGCTTAGGCCGAATGACACGGCGGTTCGACCAAATCCGAAGAGCTAGATAGCCTTTTCAGGGCTGAGGGACAAGTAGCTCGGCTAGGGCCGAGGGACAAGTAGCTCGGCTAGTAGCAGATACTTCGATTGGTTTTGAAGTATAGAAAGCTTCGGCCCCACAAGGGGGCGTTAGGTGATGCCTAGGCCTTACACGCACCAGACTGGGGGTTCATTACCGAGGAACGCTCGGCATCCACACCCCTTCATTGCCTTGTCAGTGTCCTATCCTTTCTCAGGCGAGTCGATTTTCGTTTTGCCAAATGGATGATACTTTGATGCCAGTAAAAAGCTGCTCTAGAGCCTTTCGAGAGGCCTTTATTGTTGGTCTTTTCCCACGCGGGTTTTTTGGCGTATGACGCAAGCGTTTGTCCGCCATTGGAGGATGTCATTTTCGTAGGACGATCTCCTGGATCTGTCAGTTTTCGTAGGATCAGTGGCGATTTCTGCTTAACAACCATGATTCGGGATCAAAAGGAAATCTTTGCGTGCGTCATGGTTCAGGCGACGGTCTTGGCGCGCAATGGGGCTGCTTTCATCCTGGGAGGCCACGTGGTGGCATGGTTAGGTGTTTGAATCTCGGGGCTTCTGCTTTGATAGCTGCCCCGGTTCTTTTGCCTATAAAAAGGGGGAAGGGGGTCGTGTTAGGCCATCCTCAAAGTTCCTTCCCTATTGGAGTTTCCACAATGCCCATCTCTCTGGGTTTGGAGTGGGAGGACCGAGCTTTCTTTCATAAGCCTTTTCCCCCGGATAGTTGGGGTGATGAAGGAGCCGTTGGGGAGTGGCTCGCCCTCAGGGGATGAGTCCCGGAGATCATATGGAGAGCGCACAGGAGAGGCCGCAGAGATCACACGGAGAGCGCACATATACGCTTCCCGTGTGTCCTTTGTGGTCCGCTACGGGGGGCGCACGGTAGGAAGTGTATCGACACCCCCGTAGCACGCACAGAGCCTCCCTCCTCCGTGGTCTGGATTCTCATCCCTTCTCTGAGGGGAATCCTTGCCACGGGGAGGAGAATATGGGAGCAACGGGGGTCTGATGGTCCCGAGCTCTCAGTCGGGCGGCGGCCTGCGATCCAGCATCCCACCCTAGGGGAGCTGGCTGGTTTGCCCGGGTCCTCAGAATCAGCATCCACGGCCATGCCTCCTTTTGGACCTCTTGGTTCGTCCGGGGGGGGGGCCGTGGAGGTCAGCTTCGTCAACTGTCCAGGCGAGCTGACCGTTTCATGGTTTGTATGATTTTTCGAGCCAGGTGTCGAAGCATCACAGTTGCCCAGATCTGCTTTGGAGCAGATTGCCCGAGTTTTGTACTCGTCTTTATTTTATGCATTTCAATGTTCTTGTAATGCCTCTCAGGCGGTTGTAATGGTTTTGATGGCAATGAAATAAAGAAAGTTTTGTTCTTTTTCTTAATTTCTGTTCTTTTGCGCCAAGTTGTTGTTGTTGGCGACGAGGCATAAGGACATCTCATTCATTTCTGGACGAGGATCCCATGCTATCCGAACTAGTCGGGGCTTGTAAGCGGCCCAAATCTGGGTGGAAATTTGGAGACTATTCGGCGTAAAACATATTCCTTAACTCTGGTGAAACCCGGAGATCTATTGCTCGACCTTATTGGGGTTCGGAGATTTGTAGCCCGGCCCTGCCGAGGTTCGGAGAATGGTTACTCGGCCCAGCCGAGGTTCAGAGAATTAGAGCTCGGAGGATGACTTAGTCGCCGTGAGTCATGATATTGGCCCCTGTGAGGCTCGGTGAGGAGTGTTAAAGCGGAATGGGCGCGCGTGGGTACGCCCATTTTCCATGATTTGGCCATTCCCGAGGGAGCGAGTTATTGTCAGGTGCAGGCGCTCTTTCCTCTTCACATTTTCCAAAGGGCGGCCGATTTAAGAGAGCTTGGGGCGTGTTGAGGGCATTTACGCGGGGCCCGGCAGATCGGAAAGTACCCCGCTTCTAGAGAAGGAGGGGGGTTCCCGAACAGTCCGTCGACATTTACCGATCTCGCTCGGGATGGGGCATGGCCCTTCGGATTCTGTGGGCGTCAGTTAAAGCGGCGACACGTGGCGAATTCCATGGGCCGGTATTTATAGCCCGACTGATCGAGATACTCGCCTGAGGGGTATAAATACGGACGAGTGGGGTGCTGGTGTTTACCATCCTTTCGGTTCAGTTTTCAAACAACCTTCGACATGGCCTTTCAAGGTGGAGAACAATCACTGATAGCCTGGGCGTAGTGATCAACGGTCCCAGGGGCTCAAAGGGGAGTCGCCCCACCATTGTGGTTGATGGCCAGGCCCTGGCATCAGCCTTCGCAAGCCATGAATGGCTTGAGAAGGTTGTTGAGGAGTATGTTGCCGTCTCTGTGAGGAAGACTGAGGCCCTTTGCCGGGTGGTGGACCGACAGAGGGAGGAGATAGCATCCCTCCACCGTCGAGTCGCCGAGCTGTCCCGGCATTTGGAAGACTTGGCACAGGGAGGGCTCGGCAGTTCCCGCGGAAGACAGTAAGCCCTATGAGGGCTCTTTTTATTTTCTTCTTTTTCACTGCTGTTTTCTTTTCTTTTTCAATCAATGAATATGAAGGTTTTGCATCTAGTGCATCTGCTGTTGTCTCCGAATCATTTGCCAACGTTGGTTGGGATTCATCAGCCGCCCGAGTTCGAGCTAAGTTTTAGGAGATCGCAGTCGGGTTTAGTCAGGGCACATAAGCCACCCGAATCCAAACATAGTTTAGAGGGATGTCTAAGTTAGTCGGGGCTTGTCAGCTGCCCGAATCCGAACCAAGTTTTTTGGGGGGTCGTTGGTCTCTGTTTGGACCAGTAGCGGACCCAGGCGGTCCTTAGAAGGAGATCCTTTACTTCTTCCGGAGTATCAAGAGGTTTTCATTTTGGGTATCCGAGAGGTCACTCGGCTTCAAACGATGCCTTGGGGCGTGGCTAAAGCGTGAAGGCTTTGCTTGTTTGGTCGAGGATTCGAGCATCGGGCATGGCCAGGGCGCAGGAATATCGCTCGGTTTGGCCCGAGGAATTCGATAGTTAAGGTCATTCTTTGGCTTTGGTTGAGATTTCTAGTAGCAAACTATACCCTTGACTTCGGCCAAGGTTCACGCACTCCAGTTTTGGCCGGGGCTTCAGAGATTGTGGCCCTGTCTAGGTTCGGGGATTTTGTCACTCGGCCCTGCCGAGGTTTGGAGATTAGTTGCTCGGCCCAGCTAAGGTTCGAAGATTTTGTTGCTCGGCCCAGCCGAGGTTCGGAGATTAGTTGCTCGGCCCAACCAAGGTTCGGAGATTTTGTTGCTCGGCCCAGCCGAGGTTCGGAGATTAGTTGCTCGGCCCAGCCGAGGTTCGGAGATTTGTTGCTCGGCCCACCAAGGTTCGAAGATTAGTTGCTCGGCCCAGCTGAGGTTCGGAGATTTTGTTGCTCGGCCCAGCCGAGGTTCGGAGATTAGTTGCTCAGCCCAGCTGAGGTTCGAAGATTTTGTTGCTCGGCCCAGCCGAGGTTCGGAGATTAGTTGCTCGTCCCAGCCAAGGTTCAGAGATTTTGTTGCTCGGCCCAGCCAAGGTTCGGAGATTAGTTGCTCGGCCCAGCCGAGGTTCGGAGATTTTGTTGCTCGGCCCATCCGAGGTTCAGAGATTTTGTTGCTCGGCCCAGCCGAGGTTCAGAGATTTTGTTGCTCGGCCCAGCCGAGGTTCGGAGATTAGTTGCTCGGCCCAATCGAGGTTTGGAGATTTTATGTTTAAACAGGTAACTCGGTCGTGCTGAGAATTGGTAAGCAGCACATGTTTCTTTTCGTAATTTTTGGCGGCATAATGAGTGATGATTCATGTTGTAAATTATGAGACATGTGCCAAAAAAAGGTATAATAAGGTGAGCCTATAAAGGACATACCCTATTGATAATACTTACGGAGATTGTCCGAATTTCACGTTCGAGGGATGAACTTTCTGCTTAGATCTTGCAGCTTGTAGGTCCCCGGTCCAACGATCTCCGCTACTTGGTACGGGCCTTCCAGTTTGATGCCAGCTTTCCTTGCTCCAGCGGTTTGGAGACAGATGCTTTCCGAAAAATGAGGTCGCCGGGCAAGAAAGCTTTCCCTTTGACTCTGGAGGCATGGTAGCGGGCCACCCTTTGCTGATAGACAGCTACTCTGATCCGAGCTTTCTCTCTAACCTCCTCTATCAGGTCAAGGTTGGTACGGAGCTGTTCGTCGCTGGCTTCCTCTGAGTAGCTTTCCACCCGCAGCAAAGGGAGACCTATCTCCACTGGGATAACGGCCTCTGTGCCAAAGGCCATCCGGAATGGGGTTTCGCCTATGGGTACTCTTGGGGTGGTGCGGTAGGCCCACAGGACATGGTGCAACTTGTCTGCCCACCTGCCTCGGGCCCTGAAGAGCCGAGCTTTGATCCCTTGAAGTAGAGTCCGGTTGGTTACTTCAGCCGCTCCGTTGGCTTGCGGATGCCCAACCGAGGTGAGGTGGTGACGGATTCTGTGCTCTTCGCAGAACTGGCGGAACTTCGGATTGTCGAATTGCCTGCCGTTGTCAGTGATTATAGTGTGCTGGAGGTTGAAACGGCAAATGATGGACCTCCATACGAAATCTATGGCCCGTGCTTCGGTTATTTGTGCAACCATCTCCGCCTCGACCCATTTAGTGAAGTAGTCGATGGCGACGAACAAAAATTTTCACTGCCCCGTGGCGAGCGAAAACGGGTTGAGGATGTCCATCCCCCACTTGGCAAAGGGCCAAGCGGAGGATATAGGAACCAGGCTGGCGGAAGGGAGTCTCTGAATGCTTGAGTGCCTCTGACATGGGTCGCAAGCTCAGACAAGGTCGTCTACATCCTTCTGCATGGTCGGCCAATAGTAGCCTTGACGTAGCACCTTGTGACATAGGGACCGGCTTCCCAGATGGTTACTGCAAATCCCCTCATGCACTTCGCGGAGAGCATAATCTGCTTCAGACAGGCGAAGACATCTGAGCAGTGGCATGGAGAAGGACCGTTTGTAGAGTTGATCGTCGATCAGTATAATGGATGGCCTGCAGCTTTAGCTTTCTGGCTTCTCTACGGTCGGGTGGAAGCGACCCTCCTTTGAGGTACCTCAGAATGGGATCGAACCATGATGGTTCGGCCTCAACTTGCATTATTCGGTCGGCTTCCGTGATACTGGGTTTCTCCAAGGTCTCCAAATGGAATTTTGCTCGGTGTCCATTGACTCCGTGGTCGCCAGCCGAGACAGTAGGTCGGCACGGGCATTCTTAGATCTAGGAATTTGAATAATCTCAAACTCAGGAAAATGGGAGAGTAGGCTCCGCACCTCTTAAAGATATCGGATCATGTTTGGCTCCCGAGCCTCAAACTCCCCTCGCACATGACCTGCCACTAGCTGGGAGTCGGTGAAGGCATTAAGTTTCTCCACCTTCAGGTTGTGGGCGATTAGGAGACCGGCCAGCAGGGCTTCATACTCAGCTTTGTTGTTGGAGGCCAGGAAGGAGAAGCGGACACCATATTCAAAGGTCGCCCCCTTCGGACTGGTGAGAACCAGGCCCGCACTGGAGCGATGAGCGTTAGATGACCCGTCGACATGGAGGAGCCACCGGGCACCAGATTTCGATTCTTCGAGGGAGTCGGGGTGGAGCCATCCTCCGGGATGGTACACTCGAGGAGGAAATTGGCTAACACTTGAGCTTTGATGGCCAAGCGAGGTTGAAAACGGATATCATGCTTGCTCAGCTCGATGGCCCACTTGGTCATTCTCCCTGATGTTTCCGGGTGGTGGACTACCGCCTTGATGGGTTGGTCAGTCAGGACTGTCACAGAATGTGCTTGGAAGTACGGTCGCAGCTTCCGAACTGAGGTGATCAAGACCAACACCATCTTTTCAATTTGGCTATATCTTGTTTCCACGTCGCAGAGTAGCCTGCTGACATAATAAATTGGCTTCTGGACCTTGTTTTCCTCCATGACCAGCACCGAGCAGACGGCACCTTCTGAAACAGCCAGATATAGGAACAGCGTCTTGCCTGGACTTGGATTGCTGAGGAGTGGGGGCGAGCCGAGGTACTTCTTGAGATCTTGGAATTATTTTTGACACTCGGGGGTCCACTGGAAGTTCTTAGCCGACCGGAGGGTTTTGAAGAAGGGGAGGCATCTTTCGGTTGAGCGCGCCACGAAGCGGTTGAGAGCCGCTATCCTCCCAGTTAGGCGCTGGACTTCTCTAATAGATGCCGAAGGCGCCATTTGTTGAAGAGCTTGAATCTTCTGGGGGTTAGCTTCGATACCTCGCTGGGAGACCATGAAGCCGAGGAACTTCCCATAGTTAACGCCGAAGGCGCATTTAGTCGGATTGAGCTTCATCCTATACTTGCGGAGCGTTGCAAAGCTCTCCGAGAGGTCCTTGACGTGCTGTGATGCTTCTTTGCTTTTGACTAGCATGTCGTCGACATACACCTCCATGTTCTGGCCGATTTTCTCCTTGAATACTTTTTTAACTAGCCTTTAGTAGGTGGCTCCTGCATTTTTAAGACCAAAAGGCATAACACGGTAACAGTAAGTACCTCAGTCAGTTATGAAGGCGATCTTTTCTTCATCTTCGGGGGCCATCCGAATCTGATTGTAGCCGGAGTAAGCGTCCATGAATGTCAGCATTTGATGATCCGAGGTGGCGTCCACAAGCTGATCGATCCGGAGAAGAGGGAAGCTGTCCTTCGGGCAGGCTTTGTTGAGGTCGGTGAAGTCGATGCAAATCCGCCACTTACCGTTCGACTTCTTCACCATGACGACATTCGATAGCCAGTTCGGGTAATTTACCTCTCGGACGAAGTTCACCTTGATGAGTTTATCAACCTCCTCTTCAATAGCCTTCTGCCGTTCCGGGGCAAAGCTCCTCTTCTTCTGCTTGACGGGCCGGTACATCTCATCCATGTTAAGGCGATGGATGAGGACCTCAGGACTGATCCCTGGCATATCAGAGGTGGACCAGGCAAAGATGTCGGCGTTGCTTCGGAGAAATTCGATCAACTTGCGCTGAGGTTCGCCCTTTAGCAGCGACCCAATCTTTATGGTTCGGTCGGGACGGGCCTCATCCAATGGCACTTCTTCCAGTTCCTCGGCTGGTTCTCCTCGCTGTTCGGCGAAATCCTCTCGAGCATCCAGCCCGTCAACCTCCGGCATTCTGGACTAAAGGCTGGTAATGAAGCACTATCGAGCCATGGTTTGGCTTCCTTGGACAACTCCAACTCCCCGCCCGATGGAGAATTTCATGAACAGGTGTGGGATGGAGACAACTGCTTTGAGGGACATCAGGCTGGGTCTGCCAAATATTGCGTTGTATGGGGACCTGAGTTTGGTTACTAGGAAGTCCGTGTGAATAGTGGCCACAAGGGTCCAGGCTCCTGCGCGAACCGTCAGGGTTACGACCCCTTCCGGGATGATGACGTCGCCTGTGAATCCCATTAGGATGGAATCCACAGCTTGAAGGTTTTCCGTGAGCAGTCTCATCTTGGCAAACACATCGAGGTATAAAACATTCACAGAACTTCCACTGTCAACAAGGATCCGGCTTACATCATAGTCATTTAAATTGAGGGATACAACTAGTGCATCGTCATGGGGGAACTGTATCCCTCGAAGGTCATCGTCGGAGAAGAGAGCTCGCCTGTCCGTGCTTTCTTCAGCGTCGATCCTTAGCCATCATTTCTGGAGCTCGAGCCGCCGGCCTCCTCGATCATGTTGATGTGGCCGATTACAGGTGGATTCGGTGGAGGGGGAAGTTGTTGAAGCTCAGGTTGGCGATCCCCCCCTTGTCCTGGCTCGGGAGCCCTCCTGAATTGGTTCAGTCGGCCCCGTTGAATTAGCCTCTCAATCTCATTTTTCAGCTGCCAGCATTCCTCAGTGTCGTGGTCGTGCTCCCGATGGTAGCAGCAGTATTTGGTGGGGTCCCTCCGGATCGGGTTCCCTTGGAGAGGAGCTGGCCGGGGGAGCTGGCGCTCTATCTCCATGGGGATCTGCGCCCGGGGCATAGTTAGTGGAGTGTAGCGGTCGAATCGCCTGGGCAGGCTCTGGGAGCGATTCCTCGGCGGCGGTGGGGGAGCTCTTTGGCGATGAGGTGGACTCGGCCGACGGGCGGGTCAGTGCCTGTCGGGACCTTTGTGCTCTTTCTTCTTTGCCAGCTCGACGCGGGCAACTCTCCGTGACTCTTCGACCCTGGCGTATTTGTCTGCCATGGCCATCATATCGGAGATGTTTGGGGGGTAGCTGACTTCCATCGCCAGGTAGAAGTCGCTTTCCTTCGAAACTTCCCCCACTAAGGCGGACATAGCCACCTCATGATTAAGGTGGTCCACCTCTAGCATGGCCTTGTTGAAGCGGCCAAGATAGTTTCTCAAGGACTCCCTCTCTCTCTGCTTAACTTTGGAGAGGGAGTCGGATCTCCATCGGTAACGGAGGCTGCTGATGAACTGGCCAATAAAAGGATGGCTCAGCTCGTTGAATGAATCAATGGAACCTGGTTTCAAGGCGTTAAACTAGGTTCGGGCAGATCCTCTGAGGGTGGAGGGGAAGGCGCAGAAGAGGATCGCGTCGAATGCTCCGTGGAACATCATTATTGACCGGAAGCTGCTGAGATGATCATCCGGGTCAGAAGAGCCGTGGTAGGGCTCGACGGCTGGTAATTTAACATGGGAGGGAATCACTTCCTCCATGATCCCTTTGGAGAAAGGGATGCCCTGCTCCGCCTTGGGCTGAGGCGGATGGGCCTGCTTGGCGGCGTCCAGCTCCTGACGCATCTTTCGGATTTGTCGATGGATCTCCTCTTCAGCAGTAAGAGGAGGAGCTGGGCGGGGAGAGCACAGGGACGGCGTTGAATAATGGTAGGAGGACACCAGAGAAAGGGTTCGGGCTCATTGAGATCTGGGAGGATCCCTGTCATAGCCGCCTCGCGGGACCGATTTGTCCCCTCTGGGTCGGTGTGGGGGGTCCACTGCTTCATGCGGATCAGAGGAGGAGGTGGCCGGGGAGGAAAGAGCTGCGGCCTCCCTATGAAGGTGCAGAGCAGGGGCAGATGCGAAACACTCCTGAACCAGGTTGGTCAGGGCTTAGACCTGCTGGACCAGCGTGGCGAACTGGTCCTGGGTCACCGGGATAGCTGGCGTTGACGGGGTCTAAACTGGTGGAGGCTGCGGTGCCGTATTGTCTATCGGATCAGGTCTTTGAGTGACGACCTGGTCTTGGGCTTCAGAGGTTGCTCTTCTCCGATTAGCCATTGGAGAGGTTCTACTCCAGATCGAGATCCTTATCTCCTTTCTTCAAGTTTTAACGGGACTTGAGGCCGGGCTATGGGAATCCGAAGGAAGCCGAGCTATGGGAAGCTCGGGGAAGCCGAGCTATGGAAACCCGGAGGAAGCTGAGCTATGGGAAGCTCGGGGAGGCCAAGCTATGGGAAGCTCGGAGAGACCGAGCTATGGAAGCCTGGAGGAAGCCAAGCTATGGGAAGCTCGGGGAGGCCGAACTATGGAAGCCCGGAGGAAGCCGAGCTATGGGAAGCTCGGGAAAGCCGAGCTATGGAAAGCTCGGAGAGGCCGAGCTATAGAAGCCCGGAGGAAGCCGAGCTATGGGAAGCTCGGGGAAGGCCGAACCATGGGAAGCTCGGAGAGGTCGAGCTATGGAAACTCGGGGAAAGCCGAACCATGGGAGGCTCGAGGAAAATGAGTTATAGGAAGCTCGGGGAAGCCGAGCTATGGAAGCCCGGAGGGGTCACATGGCTTGACGGACCATTTTAGTTTAGCTTATTCCTCGGGGGCATGTCGTAGCGAGCGGAGGGATGGGGCCGGTCTCAGCTCCTTTGCACGATTATCAATGCAATGATGATTATACCCCCCAACACATGCCCCCAACTCCCTAGTTCGAAGCGTAGGTTCGGGCGTAGGGAGTATAGGCTTAGGCGGCGCGATCTGCATTTGGGGATGCGTATTTGATTGCCTGCGCAATGATGCCCTAATTAATGCTGTGGGGCCATCTTGCCTTTCCGAGGCGGATCCGTCATTCCTTAGGGGCGAAGGTAACGGCTGGGGAAGTACCACGTGGGAAATCTCGACATTCACGGCGCCTGTAGCGGCAGTTCCGGACGCCTAGGTTGGAACGCCTCATCCTCACCCTGAGGCGGTTTCGATTGGAAAAACGGAGTCATGGTGGCGCTATCTTTATTTATAGTGCCCCTTTCGTTCTCCTTTGAAGAACTTTGTCTTCCTGTTCTCGCTGCGATTCTGCTCAGCGTCTCTTGCGATCGAAGACATGGTGAGACTAAGCGACTAGGCTTCGGAGGTGACCCTGGCAGATCTGGAACGGATGCGCTGCTTGTACAAGATCCCCCAGGACGTCGTCTTGTTGGTCCCAACGGCTGAGGATAGAGTGACATCCGGATTAGAGGATGGAGCGTTCTGCTATGAGGAAAGCTTGAGGGCAGGCCTCCGGTTCCCCCTTCATCCGTTGGTGCGGGAGGTGATGAAGTTCTACAACATATGTTTCACCATGGTGGCCCCCAACAGCAGCCGCAACCTCTTCCCCTACCTCGATGGAAGCGGAGGTTGCCCCCACCTCCTCCTGTGACCTTGCTGAGCCACTGGCCTCCAATGAGGGAGACCGAGCCGCCTCGTCCGCAGGAGCCCCCAGGCCAACCGGCGTTTCCCCTTCGCTATCATCAGACAAAACGACAACGGGGGGGGGGGGGAGGAAACCTCAGCAGCCTCCTTCGAAACCCTCGCGACTTCCTGATCTTTGCCCCTGGACAGACCCTCCTCCGCCGTCGAAAGATCAAGCGCCGCCAGAACTTCGGCAGCTTCGGCCTGCGGTGACGAAGAGCGCCGACTATCACCGTCTCTCCCAATCCCCTAGAGCGGGAGCCAGAGGGGCGAAACCTCTTCTCGGACCGATGCTTGCTACTGGAGCCGGATCTCCTGCGGCGCTTTCCCAGCTCCTCCCTCATCTGGTCTGCGAGCGCCGACCTTTCGGCTGTAGGAGCAATACGATTCGCCTGTTAGTTCACACAGAAATCAAGGATGAAGCCACACTAAATTATCAACTATAGGGTAATACTCACTGCGAGGATCGATGGGGCTCAATCTGGCCGCAAAGAGTGTCCTCCGATAAAAGAATGCTGGCTGGGAGCGCCTGACTGCTGCGCAGCACAACCAAATCCCTCTTCTCTGAATCAGTTAATTCCGGGTGCGCTTCCGGATCCTTCACATACTGCCCCCACACCCAAGGGAAATCCAAACCGATGTTCCCCCCGACTATGAAGAACCGCGACTTCGACTCCTTTATCGACGATGGGTTGTCCGATATCATCTTGAAGGATCTCCGAGGACCGATGTAAGGCCATTCTGAGGCCCTCCCGGAGATCAGATTGAAACACACCCTGAATAGTGAGAGGGTCGCGGTCACCCTGAGGCGCTTGCACAACGAGATAAACCCGATGAGGTTGCGCCAACTATTGGGGGCCACCATGGTGAAATATATGTTGTAGAACTTCATCACCTCCCACAAACGGATGAAGGGGAACCGGAGGCCTGTCCTCAAGCTTTCCTCATAGCAGAACGCTCCATCCTCTAATCCGGATGTCACTCTATCCTCAGCCGTCGGGACCAACAAGACGACGTCCTGGGGGATCTTATACAAGCGGCGCATCCGTTCCAGATCCGCCAGGGTCACCTCCAAAGCCTGATCGCTTGGGCTCACCATGTCTTCGATCGTAAGAGACGCTGAGCAGAATCGCAGCGAGAACAGGAAGACGAAGTTCTTCAAAGGAGAACGAAAGGGGCACTATAAATAAAGATAGCGCTGCCACGACTCCGTTTTTCCAATCGAAACCGCCTCAGGGTGAGGATGAGGCGTTCCAACCTAGGCGTCCGGAACTGCCGCTACAGGCACCGTGAAAGTCGGGATTTCCCACGTGGCACTTCCCCAGCCGTTACCTTCGCCCCTAAGGAATGACGGATCCGCCTCGGAAAGGCAAGATGGCCCCAAAGCATTAATTAGGGCATTATTGCGCAGGCAATCAAATACGCATCCCCAAATGCAGATCGCGCTGCCTAAGCCTATACTCCCTATGCCTGAACCTACGCTTCGAACTAGGGAGTGGAGGGCATGTGTTGGGGGTAGAATCGTCATTGCATTGATAATCGTGCAAAGGGGCTGAGACCGGCCCCATCCCTTCGCCCACTACGACATGCCCCCGAGGAATAAGCTAAACTAATATGGTCTGTCAAGCCATGCGACCCCTCCGAGCTTTCATAGCTCGGCTTCCCTGAGCTTCCTGTAGCTCGTTTTCCCCGAGCCTCCCATGGTTCGGCTTTCCCTGAGTTTCCATAGCTCGGCCTCTCCAAGCTTCCCATGGTTCGGCCTTCCCCAAGCTTCCCATAGCTCGGCTTTCTCTGGGCTTCCATAGCTCAGCCTCTCCGAGCTTCCCATAGCTCGGCTTTCCCGAGCTTCCCATAGCTCGGCTTCCTCCAGGCTTCCATAGCTCGGTCTCTCCGAGCTTTCCATAGCTCGGCCTCCTCCAGGCTTCCATAGCTCGGTCTCTCCAAGCTTCCCATAGCTCGGCCTCCCTGAGCTTCCCATAGCTCGGCTTCCTCCGGGTTTCCATAGCTCGGCTTCCCCGAGCTTCCCATAGCTCGGCTTCCTCCGGATTCCCATAGCCCGGCCTCTCCGGGCTTCCATGGTTCGACCTTCCTAAGCGATCCATGATTCAATATTCATCTCCGTTGAACCTGACGCGGGAGAGCCTAGACCCATCGTAACAGAATCCCAGGCAAAGGATCACGTTGAAGAGTGGTCTAGGACTTAATACAGCTACCTAGGACCTACGCATCTACCAAATCTCAGGCAATCAATGAGCTCTCCTAGCCGTCGATCCCTTAACGAACAAGATACGGATCCCACCGGCCCCACAACGGCCTGATTCAATTCATCTCCGTATCCTAAGAACCTTCGAACCTTCCAGAAGACGTTCAAGATCCAGGTGATTGCCTATAAATATGACACCCCCAGATTTTTTCAGGTATGCGCTCACTGCCCCTGGCTCACTCTCACTCTCCCCCACTGCTCGTCGGCGCTCCTCTAGAGCTCCCGATTGGCCACCGTTGGAGAGACTCCCCGGAGAGATCCCTCTTCCTATTTTCTATTGATCACCGATCCCTCACTGACTTGAGCGTTGGAGGGTCTTCCGCGGAGGGCCACCCCCAACGTCTCTCGCACGAGGACTTCTGTGCAGGTCCGCCCAGGAGGAAGCCCAGATCAGGAGATCGACCGCGCCCGAGTCGGAGGACGGATCCCGGCGGCAACAATAACTATTGCATGAGGCTTCAATGGAGATTGATGAGGCTAGAAAAAAAAAAAGTAAGAAAGGGATAGAAAGAACTGTAGCACAAGCATCTGATGCACTGCACTTAAGTTTATCATTTTTTTATAATTTAATCTTGAATGTATGATTATTAAATCCAACACTAAAGGCTTGATAAGTTGCCTTAAACCGATCACGTCATGGGGAAGAAGAAATTGGAGTTGAAATTTTTGAGAGAAGTTGATGACGAGCCTCAAGGACTTCATGAGGGTTAGTTCTTCCAGGCATTGATTTGGAGACCATAATGCACTTTTCTTCCCAACTGCTTTTCTAGAAGAGTGTGGTGTTTCTAACGTCTGGCTTGTGTAGGCCATTGGTGAGTGACTTATGTCCATAGACTATATTGGTTCCTTCCTGTGAATGGACTGAACTCAGTGGAGAAGAGATTGAATCTAACCAGTACAAAATTTTGAACTCATTGTTTAGGCCAAGTTCCAAATTTTCATCATCTATACTATGGAGTTAACAAGTATGTTAACTTTGAACATAACCCATTAGAATTATATAGAATAGCTCGGTCCAACCCATGGAATTCAGAAGGTAAGCTTATCTACTCCATTTATAGAGAAAAGGAATGGATTAGACCATAAAATGTAATGAATCAAACCCCATGCATTATGCATGACTTAATGCATTAAACATTCATATATTAAGAGTTTTTTTTAGTAGGTTGAAGATAATTTTAGTAGAGCATTTGAACACGCATCCTTCTAGAGTCGAGCTTGTCTATGAACTGGAGGACACCTTTAACGACCTGGGCCTCGAGCTTGCAGCACCTACGAATCCGTTTCGTTACAAGAAAACAAGACAGACAAGGTCCACACTAACTTGAGCCATCACAGCCCAAAAGGGATTCAATTGGTACTTGTTCATCTTTCTTAATGGGTTATAAACCATACAATTAACTATCAATTTCTCGATGTGGAACTATTAGGAGGGGCATCACAATCTACCTCCCTTACAGAGGCGACGTTCTCGTCCCCCTACAGGTTCAAGAAGTGGCTTCCATCGATGTAGCAGTTTACCCTGTGTAGCACTTAGCTCATGTACTTCCGGCTGATGTGTGACTCTGGCATCATATTATAACAACCCGGGCCCCGGGCCCGTAGCATCCACGAACCAATTTCATTATAAAAAAGTAAGATAGACAAGATCCACACCAACTTGGGCCACCACAGTCCAAAAGGGATCCAATTGGTACTTGTCCATCTTTCTTAACCGGTTATAAACCATACAACCAACTTCCAATTTTTCGATATGGAACTATTGGGGGCATCACAATTTACCTCCCTTACAGAGGGAACGTCCTCATCGTCAGGAGCAATTGATTACAACCATCAGGCAGATAGGATTCTAGAGATGGTCCCCACAGATTCAAGAGATGGTTCTCATCAATGTAGTACTTTGCTCTGTGACCTTTACCTTCTGTGCCCCAATAGGTTCAAAAGGTGGCTTTCATCGATGTAGCACTTTGCCCTATGTGGTACTTAGCTCCCGTACTTTCAACTGGTATGTGGCTTTAATACCATATTGTAACGATCTAGACTTCAGACCCATAGTACCTACGAATCCATTTCGTTATAAGAAAATAAGATGGATATGATTCACACTAACTTGGGTTATCATAGCTCAAAAAAAATTAACTCTTAATTTTTTAATATAAATTATTGAAAGGGACATCACAGCACTCTTAAATACAATCCTCGAGGAGCCCCCAACCGCAGTGAAGAATCTCTCCACCATCTAATCCTCAAGACTAGTCAAAGACCTAGTGGACCTGATTCATTGGCCGCTTGATCTCCATGGAATCGTAGAGCGTCCCTTGAGGTCATTCCAAAGGATATCTACCGTCTGGTCACTGATGGAGGGACGATTCTCCACTGCCATCTCTTGTCAGACTTCTTAAAAAATAAAAAACAATAATAGATATCAAACATGTTTTTTTATCAAAAATATGATAAAAATAAAAATAAATATAATTAAAAAAAACATAGCGATAAACACAGCATTAAAGTTATATTTCCATAAAATTATACATTTTCGTCAGTATTTTCTATCTTTTATAAAAATAATAAAAAATAAAATTACTTTTAGAAATAAAACAAATCCTATAGTTTTTTTCCTTTCCATTGTCTCCCTGTCCCCTCCGCTCCTTTCTCTTTTGGTACTCTCTTTCTCCATCGTATCACCCTTCAAACCGCCTCCAAACGTGCTCTCTAACATCGTTGGTTGGGTATTTTATGGCAAAAGCTTTTATTTTTTTTTTTCATTCTTTTCTCAAAATTTTAAAAATTAGATGAAGATATAAAAGCCAATCCTCATCAAGCTCTTTATATACTTACATCTAGAGAATTTGGTAATGTCGTAAACTTAACTGCTGGCTTAATTAATTTATTAGTAGATCAAAATCATATGACACAAAAATTATGATAAAATTAATAGATAGCAAATGAACTTGAGTTATAAATACATCTAATATGTGACTAAATTTGATATATAATTTTTTTTTTACTTATAATACGGCGCTTTTGCTCATGCATGCTCATCTACTTATCTAATTAAAAAAAATTATATATTTAAAAAATCAAGTAAAAATTAATAGATAAAAAATAAATTTGAATTATAATCATATGACACATTTTTTTCATCTCATGTAAAATTAAACTCATGCATAATGCATGAAAAATATACTTAGAAGTGAACATACATGCGTATATATCGACACACGTGCTGAATATGTTCACGCGTGGCCTTATTTAACTGTTCCCAGTCAATGTCAATTACTTTGCCTCGTTGGTAGCATCCCTTTTCGATCCGTTTTCACATTTTGTCTCCTTAAAGAGCAAATGCAGCAGCATTCAATCTCCTCAGCAAATGTGGTCAGAATTTTTATATCAATCACTCTCACCCAAGAGCACATAGTCCATTAGCCATATAGCTCCTCATCCAACCAAAGGAAGAGAATTCATGCTTCCATAGGCTTATTATTTAGCTCTTCAAGAGAATGTGAGGGATGAGAAGAAAAATTTAAGTAGGTGTAGTTTACTCTCTGTTTGTCTTGCGAATTCTAACTTAAAAAAGGTGTTAGATGTAAATTAGCAATAACTTTTATCATGATTAAATAGCAGACACTTAGGAAACCCATGTTGGTTGTTAAGAAAAGGTTGGACACAAACATCTGATGAATTGCTCCTAGGTTTTGCGAAAGATCAAATCTTGTGTCTAGAGGGAAGGGAAAAAAAAAAAAAAAAAGTAAAATAAAAGGGTGTTGCAGTGGTGACAAGCATCATTACTGAAACCCTAGAAGAAGTACTAAGAAGAAGTCCCACCTTGTTGCACCCACAAGTTGGACACTTGGAAGCTCGGTGAAAACGCAAGGCAAGGTTTGTTTCTACTACAATAAATATACATTTTTAGTTTTTAAATTTGCATGCTGGGAATTTTTTTTGTCTTTTTAATATAATGTAAAGCATGCAAGCTTTGAAGGTCACTACTGTACGAAAAATAACTAATCGTGGAGTTAAGGAAATTTTTAATATATTTCAATGATACAAAAGCCTAATCCTCTGGCTGTACATTTTTTTTTCAAACGTTTCATTGAAAAGTTTAGGTGATGCAGTGAAGATTGGTGTCAGAAGAACTCATTCAAATCTATGCTTTAAAACTACATCAAGATTTTGCTCAAAAAGAAATCCAGTAATTATAAATAACTTAACAGAAATAAGTCAAATAGTAGTTCATCAAGCAGTCATTCTTTTTTTTTTTTTTCTTCCCTTGGAAAATCAAAAGTGAAATAACTTTATTTTGCTGTTTAAAATTGCCACGTCTTAGTAACTGGCAAAGAGAACATCTAGGGAACGGAGAAAGCCTAGCACAAGAAAAGAACCGACGAGAGACCTAGAATGAAGTCTCTTGACCCCTTTAAGGCCAAAGGAGGGTGTAAGAAGAGAAACACAGCAGCATGCACATGCTTAAAACTTATGTAAAAGAAATAAAAAGAAGAGAAAAGCTAAAGTTGTGGGCCTTGCAACTTGTATTCAATACCGCAGACCACCTCATCTTTTTTCCCATCCACCTTTAAAATTCATGAGTTAGCAGTAAAGAAAAGAAAAGATATGAAGGTGTCTCCCCAAAACACAGCCTATTGATTACTCCTCTTCCATGCCCACATGGAGAGAAATCTATCCTAGAATGCCCAAGCCCATTTTTTAGTCCAATGATGCTAGAGTGTTAAGGCTGTCAGAGCCTATGACCATGCTCTTTTGAAGCTGACCAGGAGAGAGAGAAGAGAGAGAAAGGAGAGACAGTATATAGAAACAGATGGATCTCTGAACTTTGGTAATGGTGAGACCTATGCCCAGTTGAATTCCATCAGTGGTTAGCCAGATGAAATTACTGTTTCTTTGGACAAGAACATGAGAAGTTCTTGATATCAACAAGGAGGGCCAGGTGATCATATTAGAAGAAAACCATACAGATGTACACAATTAGAGACAGTTCTGGTAGAAGGAACCAAGTTCAAAAATTTTCCAGCAATGGCTGCTAGCTGCTGCACTCCTGTTCCAGTCATCGCCATCTTTCTTGGGCTTCTTCTTCTTCTTCTTGCTTCTGTGAGTCCTGTCCTCTCAGAAGCGGCGGCGGATGACACATTCCGCCCTTATAAAGAGCTACTGAAATATAAGAGGACAGGAACTCTTCTCAGATGGCTTAACAAGCCTTCTGTGAAGACAATTCAGGCATCTTCTCCAATATCCAACTCTCTGCTTTTCTTTTACTGTTATTAAAATTATGTTTGCTTAACTTGGCTGTTATTCATTGAACAGAGTCCTGATGGTGATATTATAGATTGCGTTCCATCTCATCTCCAGCCAGCATTTGACCATCCCAGACTGAAAGGGATGAAACCTATGGTACTTCCAACTTTTCTGAACTGTTTCTATGTATAATTGAATTCTGAAGCTATATGAGCGCTCTTAGAGTAATTGCAAAGTGTTCATTTTGCCTCCAATGTTTGCAGGATCCTCCAGAGAGACCCAAAGGCCATAGACTAGCCAATACAGTGGCTGATGAAAGCTTTCAATTGTGGAGAATTTCAGGAGAATCATGTCCAGATGAAACCATACCAGTGAGGAGAACTAAGGAAGAAGATATTTTGCGAGCCAGTTCAGTGAAGTCTTTTGGCAGGAAGCTTGCAGCAAGAATCCGACGAGATTCAGAGAGTAGCAGTCATGAGGTTAGTCGAAGTAAATGTAGTGATGGTCATGGTATTCTCAATTTATTTTCCTCAAATCAATGAAATGATTTTAGATAGAATCAAATTGATCGATCTGAAAAGTTTAAGAGTTTGCTGTCTTGTAATCAGAAATTTCAGCTGGGTATTGCTGGACTACTGAATGTTTTCCTTGTATGACTGCATGATATTTATATGTTATAATTGGTTACAGCATGCAGTTGGATATGTGGTAGGAGATCAATATTATGGTGCAAAAGCAAGCTTAAACGTGTGGGCACCGACGGTGACCAGCCCAACTGAGTTCAGCTTATCACAGATATGGGTCATCTCCGGATCCTTTGGCAATGATCTCAACACCATTGAAGCTGGCTGGCAGGTGCAAAGCTATGGACCTGATTTAATTTTGGTTTTAATTACTCTCCCTGAGTTTGTCTTCTGTCAAGTATTCATCCATGCACAGATGCAAACAATTATCATTGTCAAATTCCTTGAATTGATTTAAAAAAAAAAAGGAAACATAACCGTACATTATCCAAAAGATTTCAGTAAATTTCAGTGTACTAGATTTTAAAAGTTCTTGATGAAACAGCATCTCTTTTTCAGGGATCAAATTTCATATTCAGGAATTGCAAATTAACCATCACTTATGTGGTTATTTAAAAAATGTAAATATAAATCAAAGCTAATACTTTTGGTCACAATTCTCAAAAACAAGGTTATATATATATATGATTGCTTCTTTGATGCTTATTACTTTTGCTGTCACTGTAGCCAACGTTCTCATCTTTCTTTTTTCAGTCCCTTATGATTTGATCAATTAAAAAGTAGTACAATTTCCTTCTCTTTGAGTGAGAAGCTCCTTTCATTGAGATTTCTTCAACTTCATCAGTAACTTTTCCATCCCATGTAGGACTAACAGGTGCCAACCAATTGTTTCTTTCTTCCTTTTACTCAGGTCAGTCCACAGCTGTATGGAGACAATGCCCCAAGGTTCTTCACTTATTGGACAGTAAGTCCACCTCTCCATGAACCAACAAAACCTGTGTGTACTGCTAATGGTCAATAAACAAAATATTTAATCTCTCAATAAAATTTTCAATAAGTGCTACCTGACAGTAAATTCTGACCACTTTAATGGCGTAGACCGATGCATACCAAACTACTGGATGCTACAACCTCTTATGCTCAGGTTTCATCCAAACAAACAATAAGATCGCCATTGGAGCAGCAATCACCCCAACCTCAACGTATGACGGTGGGCAGTTCGACATCAGCCTACTGATCTGGAAGGTAAATTCGATTAAATTAAGCAGATGCATTCCTTTCAACATGCAAGTTTAGAATGGATATACACTATAATTTTCGATTAAAAACTACTTAAACTGTAAAATTCTCCATTCTTGTTTTGAAAATAATATTGGCCCTGGTATGGTTAGTGATTTTGTTTAACCCCCACTGCTACTAAGCATGCATATTAGTAGACAAACTGCATAAAATTAATAGAGGATGGCAGGGACTTGGCTTTGACTTGGATAGTGTCAAGCAACCTATTTCTCAGATGTCCAAGCCAAGGTTATTAGTCAATTTTAAGCCTATCCGCTTCAAAGCATTTTATCTCTGGTGGCATGGCCATGAACTTTTGCCCATTCTTCATCATTTAATGCCCATGATGCTAGCATTCAGAAAGTATGAAGTGTACTGCGTTATGACTGGTCCTCACACTTGCAAGTCCTAGCCTTCTTAGGTGGGTTTTTTTTTGTTAAAATAAACATTTGATCCTCATACTTGTACTTAAAATTCATTTTCAAACTTTTAATTATTATAATTTATTTTTTATAATTTATTACATAAGATTAGTTAAAATTGATAGAAAATCTGAGGTGAATATATGGATGAATTATAAGGTGGCATATCAGTTATCTCGTTAATTTTAATAAGTTTGAGGATCAAAAATGGATTTTGAATGAATGCTTGAGGATGAAAAAATATATTTTTATAATTTTTTTTTTGTCCTTTTTACCATGTACAATTGGAATCATCATGTCAACTCTGCATCCATGAGTTCCGCTGCATCAACCTGAAATCCATCCATCATAGAACATCACACATGCATCCATACACTGAATGCTAGTCTTCATAAGTACTAGTCGTGGACACACAGTAATAATACGTTCAGCTTTTTCAAGAGTGGGGGGCGACAGTTGGTCACACGATAGTGATGGTGGTCCTTGGGATGGCTTTAGCTTATGCCCGGATGTTTCCTTATGGCTACCAGTTCTCTCTTGGGCAACCAGTTTTCTCTTGGTCTTCTCTGTAGCTTGGATGGCTTTTTTGTGACAGCTTAACAGACAGGGCACCACTCAGAGATACAGCTAATCCAGGACGTAGACACTTGAACAAAAACAGCGATACGTGTATAATATATTCCTTTTTCGTTGAGCTGAATTTTATATAATTTATTTTTTAATTTTTTTAAAAAACAATTCTCATATATCTGATTTCCTTTTCTGCCTCTGAAAAGAAACGAACAAAGTGGCTTTCAAGTCTTTTGATTTGTGTGGCGTAATCGGAATGATGAACTTGACAATTTTGTGCAAGAAATATTATATGAAAAAACTTGCTCAAGAAAAGATGTTATACAAAAGTATATAATAAAAATTGCTAGTATAGTAGACAAAATCTAGAACTTATTCGTGTCATTGGAGAAAGAAAAAAAAATGTAGGTATGTCAGGACAATAACTTCAATTTCAGAATTATTTAGTGAGAAAAATGGATTTAAAAAATCTGTGAAAATTCACTAAAATTCTGGCAGTATTTGTGGCATTTATGAAAATACTCTCAAAGGTGCAGATAGATATCAAATAAAATGTTTCATGAATAAGTCCAAAATAATTCATCAGAAATATATCAAATTCTTACCATATTTGGAATAGTTCAAGGTTTTGGTTTTGGAAGTAGCACCTTTTGAGTGGATCGCCTTATCTGTAAAAAAATTGAGAGGAATAAAAAGTGTTGCATGGTTTATTAAATATTGTGACAGATGATTAAGAAGTAATACATATATTTTTTTAATTGTTAATTACAGGATCCAACCCATGGTAACTGGTGGCTAGAATTCGGATCAGGTCTATTGGTTGGTTATTGGCCATCATTCTTGTTTAGTCATTTAGCACAAAATGCAAGCATGGTGCAGTTTGGAGGAGAGATTGTTAACACTCAGCCATCAGGATTCCACACATCAACTCAAATGGGCAATGGCCATTTTGCCAATGAAGGCTTCGGCAAGGCATCTTACCTTCGAAATTTACAAGTTGTTGATTGGGAAAATAGTTTGATACCTGTGTCAAATCTTCGGGTCCTTGCTGATCATCCGGATTGCTACGATATACAGGGAGGGATCAATAGCGTGTGGGGAAATTATTTTTATTTTGGAGGACCAGGAAGGAATACGAAATGCCCTTAACAAATGATTTTTTTCTTTTTCTTTTTTATTTTAAGGAGGGAACGATGCTTAATTCCCTTGTATTGTTTAGGTTTTCCAACAAAAACATTATCTCTTTTTTTTTTTTTTTTGCCCTTTTCTTTTCCCCTTGTATTCCCTCTTAATTTTTGATTGATTGGTGTACACAACTTCAAGCCTGTGTAAATTTTGGAAAAGATAAGAGTGGTAACACACACAGCAGATTGTGGCTTTATTTTCTCTTTTCCTTTTTTTGTTTTTTTCTCGGGCTCAGATACAGTGATACACTGCGGCTTTTGTTATTATCCTGTCTTATTGTTTTTCTTTTTGTGGCTGCCTTTTCTTGCTATTCTTCCCTAGGGTCAGATTTTATATGCGCCTCTCCCATTAGAATGAAACTTAAGAGGTACCTTACCCTAGATAAAAGTCTCTGTTTTCTTCTCAGCAGTTATTCTTCTAGTGAAGAAATCTCTATGGTTTATAATACTACTACCAAGTAATTAGGTGAACAAGACCGTTTCCCTTGTAGAAACTGGATACAATCCTGACATGGAAAAGTTGAGAAAAAACTTTTTAGCTGATCCACAACCCCAAAAACCAGCAACATCTTTCTTCCCACCAAGTCTAAGCCGCATTACGTCTTAAGTTTCTGTAGATTAGCCAATTAAAATAATCAGAAGCTCGACGCTCATGCAGCTCCACTTTTAAACGCATTACAAAGAGAAGACCACAATGATGCATGCACAACATAAAAGGTGGTTTTTTTTTTTCACATAGATGACTTGGTGTTATAGTTGCAAAATATAGGATGTTTGTCGCCTCCTATATACATGAGAGCACTTTAAATGAAATCTGGCAATCGAGTTCTTAGAATTTATTATTTTTAATCCATCTCTACAGATATCTAAGAGTCGAATAATTTGCATTAAGAAATCGAGATTCCAGACTCCAAATTAACAGCTCAAATAGTTTAATGGTTGCCTGATTTAAATAATATCAAATATTTTGTAACCCATTAAATTCTTAACAAATGTGTCTCATGGCTACAACATCTTTGGCCAGAACAAAGTGTTTTGGTTGCATCAACGACTCACTTGTAAATGGAGATGAAAGGATCTATGTAAATAAAAATGGAGATGCAAGCACTTTGTCAGAACAGAAGTGCTTTACAGTCCATTGCTTTAGAGATTTACAGAAGAGAAATGGCTGGTTTGGTTTTTTACAGCAGATTCTAAAGTGCCTATCTTTTCTCTGGGGTTGAAGTGAAATAGGAAAGTAAAACCTTCAAATGCAGTATCTTTTACAGAAGTGGTGATCAACGAGTTGCAATTTTCTCAGAATTGTTTGTGCTCAAGACAATAATACCAAACTCTCGGATAAATATTTCACCATCAAGCTGAAAACTCTGAAAATCATGTTCCAGACATTTCTATAATTTTCATATTTAATTTAAGGCATACAACTGAAATCTGTGGTGCAGTTTGTGCCAAATGTAAAGAGGTTTGGAAAAAGGGAAGAAGGGAAAAGTAAGACCCACAACCAACAAAAGAACAACAGATTGAGCCTCTAAAGACAAGCTGGAAAATCACGTGCTAAACAACAAGGACTTCACAAGGCCAGGTAATAAAAATTATATCATTAGCAATATAACTACATGTGTACTTGATGAGTTCAAAGTGGTACCAGGCCCTTGATGCTATTTTAACCAACTTCTAGCATCCTCCAGGCTGCTGTTGCAGAATCCTCAAACATATCATTGGCACTGTGATAAAGATTGCTGACCTTGAAGAACCCCGGCTGAAAGAGACTCAAGAAACAAGTCGAGAAAAGTGCACAGCCCTCACAAAAGATCATATCTAAATTTCCATGCCATATATTCTCACCTAGCCTCACTCCTATCACCTCAATGTGATGGTAAAAGTGCCTCAGGTGCCACTTCACAAGAATCAATACTCTTTTCATTTATTCAATCTAAGAGTAGGAATGTGAAGCACGAGATGTGTAATATCTGCATTAATCTCTAGATTGTTATCCACATCATGGGTGATATATATTTGGACAAAATGTTTAACAATTCCATATATCCAAATAATCTTTGTAGATGTATGTGTAGGTAACATCACAAAGCTACTTTTGATTTATTTATGTATTTTATGCAACTATCGATTGCACAATCTTTTGTGGGCTAATGCAACTGTTTTTCAGTGTTTGGATTCATCCTCATCATTTGCTCTACTTGAGCATCAACTTTGTTACGGTTGACAAAATATTTTCTAGTGATGCCAACTGTGGACTCAAGGCAACATAGCATGCTGTTGATGCCCAAGCAAAAAAATTCGAGTTATTATCAGATATCATCATATAATTCAAAAAAAATAACAAAACAAAAGAATATGCTAACAGCATAACTATTATTTCCTTACAATGACAACTAACTTGTGATGCTGATTAAGTAGCCTTGATGCAAGGAAAAACACTGAATTTGTTTCATAGTGAACCACAAAAATTTATTCTCAATATAGTTTATTAAAGTTGTTCTTTAATGTCTTACTAAGCATTCTTGTATTCATTGACCAAGAGTTATTATAAGTATCCACTAAAATTAGACTGCTTTGTAAGTGCCAAAGTTTTGACTTTGTTACCTAAAAAAAGTGTATGCACATGCATGCACGTACATGTACTTTTTAATTTCAATCTAATTTGTTATGTATTTGTTATGCACAATACTTATCCATGGCTTATTTATGCACATGTGAGTTTTTAATTTCAATCTAATTCTTTTTACACTATGGAAGCTCTTGTCATGATTCAAATCTTAGTTATACTGCCACATCATTCTAACAATATGCCAGTTGTATTCAATATATGAATACAATTTTAATAACTTGTATTATGCACCACTGTAGGGCATCATTATTTCTTCCAACTTATTAAATATCAATGCAAAACAAAATGCTCAGTTAGTTGTTAGATTTGTAATATGCATGTAAGGAGCACCATAGACATGTAAGCAGAGTTTCACTATATACAGAAAATACTATAAATCAATTGCAGTCTAAAGTTTAATTGCCTGTCAGATAAATTAGTGAAGAACAAAAACCATATCCTCTTTGTACAAATAGAAGGAAGAAGTTCCACTTCTTTGTCAGCAAAAATTCAGATGTGGATCCCTCTATGCAACTCATCCCCAACAATGAGAAAATAATCTTTTCCAATAATTCTAATATACAAGTTCTTCTATAGGCATCTGAAATATTCTTTCTTCTGGTATATGGTAATCAAGTTGAAATTCTAGCCATACAAGTTATCCACCATTATAACTTCTTGACATTCCACAGATCAGAGACTTGCATGTCTGACCATTCGGCACAAAACCAAGTTTAACCATCCTATCATGCAGCTCCAGTGACTCAGAAATGTGCCTCCCCTCACAGTATACCTTGATTAGAGCATTGTAACTTTTGTTGTCATAGATCTGAAATCTTTCCGCAAAGTTTTTCAGAAGTGATTCTGCTTTAACAAAATCTCTTTCTTCAGAGTACCCACAAGCCAAGGCAGCACATATAGCAGAATCTGGCCTGAGACCAAACTCAGTCATCTCTGTCATCAAGCATTCACCCTCAAAAGTTCTACCTAATCTACAAAGGCAGCTTACAAGGATCCGATACGTCTCTAGATCAGGCGTAATATTTCTATCAATCATTTCATTCTTCAAATCAAAACTCTCTGATATACCATCACAATTGCAAAAGGAATCGATAAGCAAGTTATAGATTTCTAGAGTGGGCTCATGCCCATCATCTAGCATCCAATTCAACAGATTCCTTGTGGCATTCGGCCTCTTCTCCATGCACAGCACTTTGAAAAGGCACATATACGTATCAAATGAGATAACAACCCCAAGCTTCCTAAGCTGTGCGATCAAGTTCAGACAAGTATGTAATCTCCCACACTTCACATGCCCTTCCACGGCAACTCCGCAAGTGAAACTATCTGGCATCAAACCGATCGAAATCATGTCTTGTAGCAACAACCTCGCCTCCCTCATGCGACCTTCTTTACAGTAACCCTGGATAAGAACACTGTAGGAGTAGCCGTCCGGGCTCAAACCTCGCTGAAGCATTCTGTTGAACAGCTGGTGTGCCTCCGCCACCTTCCGATGCCTGCAAAACCCATTCATTAGAACCGTGTAGGAGACCAGATCGGGCTCGACCCCTCTGCGGTACATGATACGGTACAGAGAGAAGGCGTCGTCTAATCTGCCCCTCCTGCAGAACCCATCGATCAGAGTATTGTAGGTGACCACATCGGGATCGAACCCTTCCAGTTCCATCGCCTCCAAGAATTCCTTCGCCTTGCCGGCATCCTCCTCGCCGCGGCACAGGGCATGGATGAGTATGTTGAAGGTGTACGAGTTAGGGGAGACTCCGATCCTCCTCATCTCCCCGTAGACCTCCCAGCAGTGGTCAAGCCGGTTGGCCCTCGCGAGGGAGCTTAGGAGACAGTTGAAGGCATTGGCGTCGGGGGCAAAGCCGAGCTCGATGGCCCGGCGGCAGGTGTCGAGGGCGTCGCCGATCCTGCCCAGCTTGACATGCACCTTGACGAGCATGCCGAAGACAGCGGGGTCCCAGTTGCAGCCGGCGGCGGAGGCGGCGAGGAGGGCTTGGAAGGCGTCGAGCTGGGGGTGGGTTTGGAGGAGCTCGGCGAGGATTTGAAGGGCGTGGGAGAAGCGGCGGGACCAGGTGAGGATGTGGGCGAGGATGCAAAAGTTGTCGGGGGCGGGAGGTGAGGTGAGGTGGGACTCGGCCCATCGGAAGAAGTGGAGGGAGGGAAGGGGGAGGGATTGGGAACGGAGCAGGACGCGAGAGATTTCTTGGGGGCCGAGATAGGGGAGGAGGTGGGCTTCTTGGTTTAAGAGGAGAGGGGGGACGGGATGGGGATGATGGTGGTGCTTGAGGCGGGAGCAGATGAGGTCGACGGTGGTCTTGGAGGGGTTGAGGGAGAGGGGGAGGAGCGAGAGGAGGGAGTTGGAGATGGGCGCCGATGGAGGAGGAGAAGGGGGCGGTGCAAGGGCTTCGAGGGAAGAAGAGGAGGCGAAGTTAAGCGTCGTTCCACACCCACTCCCAGGTAAGGAGGTTTTGGGAGTGGAGGTCGCCTTCAATACAAATGCAACAGATTTCCGGTGCATCACGAGGAGGCCGCAGCGCGCGGAGGAAGGGATCAGGGGAGATGGGGGATTTTGTAGTAGTTCGGACGGCTGCCGAATGGCACGTGAACCGTGCGCTTTTATTTTTATTTATTATTTTTTTTCTTTTTTGAAAAAAAATGCATCCTTTGTATCTAAAAAGGAATTATACGTTGAAGGAGTGGCTTGCCAATTGCCATGGGAGCATTGCGCGTAAAAGAGAGATAATTACTTGATTGTCCGCGTTTATATTCTTTAAAATTTAATTATACGACAAAGCCTGGAGCCTTCAATCCATCGTCAGGAGTTCCGTCTTGTACCAAATTATTTAAAAGCTTCGCGCCATAAAACAAGGACAATAAGTCCCCACCTCATTGGAAATATGTTTCGTTATCTACGACAGATAATGCCAAAGGCTTAAAATCCCATCAGCCCATAATTTTAATAAATTTAGCCTCTGAGACTTCTTTGTTGTCTTAGTTTTGTTATCTTTAAGCTTTATTAAAATTAACTTTAATAATAATGTTAAAAGTAAATCCACAGACTAAGCGTTGATTATTCAGGAATCAAATGAAGCTATATTAGCAGCGGATAAATTTGATCTTCTAAATTCATATGTTCCTATGGCCGAGCTTGAGCTTCACGCAGCATGGCATAGACAGGCATCTTTTATGCTACCCGCATTCTTAAAGCTCATTGTCTCATCATTGAGAAGGATTCTTAAAGCTCATTATCTCATCATTGAGAAGGATTCAGACAGAATCTACATGAACACTCACCTACCAACTCGTGCATAATCCAGATCCGACATGTATATCAGAAAACCACCTCAGCGGCTGATTGAATTGTAGCTTCGGTAGCCTACCACTCTAAATTTTAGATTTAAAAGTAAGAAAACTCATGCTCTATTGTACTTCAAAAAATTTTATTTTTTTTGACCTCTCAGACTTGAATCGCACAGAATGGTGCGATCACCTGCTTATTCAAAAAAAAAAAAAAAAAAGTAAAATCCCAGCACGGCTTTGCATTATATCTATCAGTGTGCTTTTTATTTGTTCATAGTTCAGAGGTCGAAGAGAACTGAAAGCACAGAAACCAGAAAATTTAAATCTCCTGAACTAAAGATATTCCTTGAACTAAAAACTATTATATCTTCATATGTCTCGGATACTAACTTATGCAACTCTATAAGTGTATTTCACCTTCTACGAGGCGCAGATGTATTGACTTCTCGCTTATGTAAAGAACTTAGGTGGAGGTTGATCGAGACGCACCAGTTGAGCAAAAGATCAAATGATCGTGCGGTCTTATATTTGTGGAAGTTAATTAAACAACACACCACCCACGCCCACCCCCCCCCCCCCCCCAAAAAAAAAAAAAAACTTTCCCCCCTCCATGATGAAAAAAGAAAGCCATTACCTAAAAATACTCACCAAATCAGACAGCCAAAATGTGACCCAGGTCAAGCATGTATCGTTCCATATTGATATATCAGAGAATATAAATTTAATTAACCAAAGAAATATCAGATACAGAATTCCAACATCCGTTCTGTGGCCGATTCATGATGGAGATCAGAGAACAGAGGCCATCATCCCAGTTTTTTTTTTTTAAATCAAAATCATCTAACTACTCAACAAAATCAGGATTATCTGAAAATTGCCCGATTAAACTGTTCGGTCAAGCATCATGACCTTACAAAATGTCCGTATCACAAGATAACAAAGAAGATGAGAAATGGTGCTTGGTTGAGCTTTATAATATGCACACACCAAAAAGATGAATTGGTGAGTCCCGCAGGCCCCTCTAAAATTGGATGTGTACTCTGAATCCTCGAGCAATGTATACTGGTATTGGATCGACAGATAAGAACTCAAAACGGAACTAAATAAGTCTCAGTTCATACTCCCCAGCCATTGTGATGTATCGCACCCATGGAAGGGCCTGGTATCCACTCTTCTCAATGACCTTCAGGTACCGGACCTATGAAATTTGTAGTTTTATGAGTGTAATAACAAAGTACAGACTCTGTTGGAACTTAGAAGTAAAAAAATCAGCATACCTGTATTCCAGAGACAGTAAAATATGGAATCTCAAACTTCACACGTATAGGAGCTTTTCTCTCAGGTGCCGCCTCTTCTGCAACAATGCTGGGAAGACTAAATTCTGCCCTCAACATATACTCCTGAACAAGTGGTTTTAGAAACAATTCAATATCCAGAGAGTAAAAGGGGGACAATTTGCACAAAGACTGGATCCATCCTGCCAAATTGCAACTAGATGGTCTTGGTTGAAGTTTTCACTCATACCTTGCCGCCAGGAAAAGATTTTATTTTCCAGACCAATGCATCATTTTCAGGTGCATATGCAGCAGAACCCATGGAAGCCCGCACATTAGGATTGGTGGCATCGGAAGGTACAGGCAGCTCAATTTCCACGTTTGTTGCAGTGCTGTATATGGGACAGAAATGAAAATATTAACTCTTAAATAATTGGGACAGGGAGGTGTTGCAAATCGACTTAGAAGTAAAGATCACCGTCGTTCCTTGAACTGACTTCTCGCCTTTACCATGATCCCTATGCGACTTCTTGAATGCTTCTCAACTTGAGCATCTACCCAGATCAAAGGTTTTACCTAGAGAACCAACAGCGACAAGTGTTGGTGAAAAAAAGAAAGAAAGAAATGAAAAGAAATGTAAGATAGTACGAGGAGTGGAAAAATCATTAACAAAAGATCAAGTCTTTCTAAACTTATTTCACACACAAGCAAAAGCAGAAGACAAACCTCAGTACTCAGTCTATACGTCATCAGATCAAAAGACCCATCTGGTGGTATGAAGGATATAGTCCTGTCATTCTCAAATCGAGCCAAACGGACGCACCTTCAAGCAAGTACATTGTTAAACTCTGAATTGCAGTTAGAGCAGCCAACAGCTCGTAGTTCAGCTGGTTGGCACCTATCTCTCCAAATGAAAGGTCTCAGGTTTGAGCCTGAATGGTGGTGAATAACAACCATATTCTCAAAAATTGAAAAAATTAAAAAATCCATTTAGAACATGAATCTTGGTGGAACAAAAAGCTAAAGTAATTACAATACAGATAGACAAAAGAGAGATCAACATACTGATGAAACTTGATATCATCCAGATCTATGGCTTTGCCCTTTGTTGCCCGACCTTGAGCTTCCAAAAGTACCCTGTCATTTAGCCCAAGTTTGCACTCAGGCATTCCACTGCATAAAGAATGCACGAGTGGTTATTGTGAGATCCGATGTACATGATGTCTGTGAGATAGAATGCTGATTATACTAACAAACACTCCAAGAAGGATGAGGAAAAGAATCTGATTGCTAATGCATGCATTTGCCTTGACAATAACGAGCATAAATTGCTAAACTAGGTACAGCAAGAAAAAAGTAACAAACTTGAGAGATTTTAAGACTTATTACATGCAGGAAATTCTCATGAAATAAATACCATGGTGAAGCATGATCATGTCCAGCACATGAATCTTCTTCAGGAATAAAATCACATAATTAAATCAAAGCCTGCCTGATATTAGCAAGCTCCCTTAATCAGTTATTAGATTGTTGACCTTGGCCGAAGGTTTCATAGCAGCAGAGATGATAGATTCCTATTTCCATCCCCTCCAGAGCTGCAAGCATGTTGGGTTAAATTGGGAAGGGAACAACCCAAATCCAATCCATATTTGAACCTAGGTCAAAAATTGAATCCAAACCCAATCCAATTCCATTATGAATGGACCAGATCAGGGATAATATTAACTTTGCCAATCCATCAGATCTTTCAGATCAAATTGGGTCAAAGTTAAATCCTAACACAACCATAATAAATATATATGAATTGATAAACTAACCATATCATAAGCATATTATATAATAAAATAATAGCATGCAACATGTAGACATTATCAAAGATATTCTATAAAAGATTATAACCATATATAGTTATAATTAGCAGTGTATATTATTGACTAACCATATGACAAAAGGAAAACTAATTTCTTCTATTCAGGGATGAATCTATGATATAAATCATACTAGTTTGGGATTGGTCTAGGTCAGCTTGGGTTTGGATTGGAAATTAAGTAATTTAAATCCAATCTGCATTCAAAATGGGTCATGTTTTTGACCTAAGCTTAAATGAAATAAATGTGGTTCAGGTTAGACTGGATTGATTTGGATCAGTTTCAAACCAGAAGCTAGTCAATCTAATCCACACGCAGCCCTATCCCTTCTATGCCTTTTTTTTGTATAAAAATCTCCAGCATTCTGGAATATTTGGATTGCAGCTGATATTCCTCATCTCAAAACCCATTTGTTTGACCCTTGGGAACCACCTTCAACATTTATGAAAGAACTACTGCTAACAACAAGATCGAACCAGTTCGGCCATAGACATACGTAGAATTTGAGAACATGCGCCAGTGACATTTACCGTTTACTATGTAGCGATTACGCAGCATATGAATATCTATCCCAGAAGCCGATGTAGATTCTTTTTCCTTATTTTTCCAAATATTTTATGGTTTTATTGTATTTTTTTCCTTCTATTTCTTATGCATGTTTTCAATTGGTTGGTTTCATCTGAAACTTCAGTTCCAATTACCCAGGCATGCAAAACAGATATGATAATTAAAAAAACTAACCCCTGTTGCAATCAGAAACGGATACACAAATAAGAATGAGCAATATTTTATGTTTTTTTTGGCATCTCTTTCTTTTATCTATTTATTATGCATATTTTAACTGGATGGTTCCAGCTGGAACTTATGCTTCCAATTACTCAGGCAGTCTAAACAGTTACGAAAACCAAAAAATTAGCCCGTTTCAAACAGAAAAAAAAAGCAAATAAATAATAATGAATGTACCATGAAATATTCAACCATTATTTCCTGAGATAGTTTTATAAGAATAGAATACGTTTGTGGAAAGTTAATCGACAGGTAAACAAGTTGTCATTATTCAAATTTCCTTGATCCTTCAGCCCCTAACATTAACATGGAACACTCATCATTTTAAGATGAAGAATGTATGGGCTTGCTATTGGAAAAAAGAAAAAGAAAACATGGCTGATGAACTGGTAGAGGATACTGAGAATATGGAAACACATCTATGATTACCAAAGTATTATAGGGAAATTACTGGTTTATAGGTAAATTAGAAAACTCAAATTGCTAAACAGGGCAATCATCTATGAACCAAAATTGTTGCCTGAGTTTGGTCCAGAGGTAATGTCAACAAAATGGCAGTTCCAATTTTTACTTGACTCACATTTACATGCTGCATCCAACTTAGAAGAAATCAGAAAATTTGAAGGCCATCAGCACTAATTTTCAATGCTACTAGGCTTTTGGTTGTAACAGTTGTGAATGTAACAATAATGCCTCAACCTAAATTCAGAATTGACAAACAAGCATCAGCATTGATGTCTGCCACTCATATGAATTCACCCAACCATGGGTATTCTAACTTTTCCAATTCAGTTATCCTCTGATCTGGCTTGGTTTCTTCTACAAAATTGTATTTCGCTGCTCTTCGGAAGTGAACGATATATGGATGAGAAAAAAGTTAGGTCAACCACTTTATGAGACAACTCCCATGGGTCACATGGATCTTTCCTCGGTATGACATCAACTGGGCCCATGAAAGATGTTTAAATATTCTTTTTTTTTGTACTCAGCTGATGTTGTACTGGTGAAAATGATATGAAATATCAGCTGTTCCAACAGCACTTATAAAGTTGTCCATCTAGCGAAGCTCTAAAGATGGACACACTGTAAGTAGATACAGCCTGTGCTGTTGCTCCAAGGAAACAACCGAATATGTTTTGCTTGCATCATTAAATTATCACAGATGTTCGTGTTGATTAGTGTTGAAGATGTGTTGATTAGTGCTGAAGATGTGCATTTCTTAGTTTTAAGTAATCTGTCATACAAATTAATATTACACAAATATGTTCACATATTAAAAACAGCAGTAGAAAAATTATGATGAAACTACATGGAGATGTGACTATATTTACACATCAAAAACCGCATACAAATATACAAACAGTATCAGTTAATGAGCAGCTCACATAATGGCAGATATATTGGAAGCTTACATACTTCGGGCAACTATAGTTTCCAACCTTGGTCAAAGGTGGGATAACCATTTTTATAGCATTACTCTGTCCAAGCTGTAGTTGGTCCTTCAAATCCTTCAAAGGTAACAGAATATTACTAGATAACAGTTTCAGATCACCTCGCTTACTCAAGATGGCCAGCACAAGCTCAAGATGAGATGTCTGTACTGCACTACTAACATTTCGATGCACATTGAAACAGCTTGCAGTACAGACAAGCACAGATGGTAAAAAGGTGCACGCCCTGCTGATGACCTAGCAGAGGAGTTAACAATTTTGTGGAGAAAGAATTAACAGTTGAATTCTCCTTTTCCCCTCTATCTCATAAATCTTGGTCAAGAGTAACAGATTCGTACTTGAAGACTCTGATACTTGCTCTCTTTCTTTCAGACAATTTTAGGTATGAGATTGGCCCTCTTAAGAAAATATTAGAGGCTTCCTTTTAAAGGTTTAAGAAACCGATGAAACAGAAATAAAAATCTACTCCATTTTCTTCAATTCAATATCAGGCAGAGGTTTTCTCTGCTAGTTGATTGGGAATTTGAATATTGCTTCTAGTTATTGCACCTAAAGGCATTCTTTACATTCATTTTCTCAATAGTTCCACATATCAATTTTGAATAAACCATAATATTAAGTGCACAACGGTAGGATTTTTCCTACTAGGGTTATGCAAGGACAACTTATATGGGTTGAGCTGCAAGTGTAGTAAAATCAAAAGGTTAGCTTTTTAATCATAAAAATCCTGAAAAATTCATCAATTGTTTAGCAATGAAGCTTCCATCAATTTCTATAGTTCCCTTCTTTATGGTTCACAAATCGAATACACTCAGATAATTTTAAAAAGATAGATGTGGAAGTTATAGATATGAGATATAAACTAGTTGTCTATGATACAGTACATGTAATGGGGTGAAGAACATAGGATTTCACAAGGAGGCCTTAAAGTTTATGAAGGAACCTCTACATAGTAGATGACATATAAAGATATTTAAAAATAAAAGATATAAAAAAAGAATTTGACGGGGTTGTCAGGAGGCATTTAGCATATATAACGAGCATGAGATAATGTAAACACACAGAGAAGAATTACCCAGTATTTGTTTAAGCAGCAGTTAATTATGTAGTTGGCCTAGGAACTGAAGTTAAACTTTAACTACAAGTGGTGTGGCAACCTCAAATAGAATTAGCTGTTATGTTCTTTTTGTGGAATATATATAATTAGAGGATCTGGCGCTCAAGCATGCACCCATGCTTGATAGAGTCCCTAGTGATTTTTTGAAAATAGAAACATGTAGGAACACATGGAACTTTTTCACATGTTTTAATAACAGAAAAAGGACATCACATCAGCAAAAGCAATAAATTTACTATGAAACATCTTGGACCTATTTTTGGCAATGATAAAGCTAAATCTCTTAACAGCTTCCAGTTCCTTGGTCATAGTTGCTTTATATGATGGAGCTAAGTGTTCCCACTGCAACCAACCTAGCTTAGCCTTTTCTTAATTCCATACCCATCTTGTTTCATTTTATATTTTTTATTCTCAAACATAGAACGGTAAGATCTTCATTGCTAGAAAGGTTGGTGTGCCTACAATAGAGAGTCATTTTTGCACCTTCTTCAAAGTTAGGCCCTGATCTCTCTTCTTTACTTGAAAATACAAAACATTCCAAAAAAAATGATGGATATATCCACGGAAGCAATGTTGCATCCTTCAGGCCATTGTTGGCAATAGATTAGCATATAGTGTTATACGGTTTTATAACTTTTGAATTTCTATATTGTATATTTATGTTTCTTGGTAGATACATGTCCTAAGAGGTTCTCATTTGTTTTTACTTTTTCCTTTTTCTTCACTCCTTGATTGTATACAACATTAAAAGATTATTTTCGATGTAGTATACAATAGTTGTAGAGATGGGCACTGGGCCGTGCCTGACAATATGATCGAGGAGTACGATCGCATCATCCAGTCATCCGCCGGTGCAGTCGGGCCCGGTGGTGGCGGAGGCAACATCGGTTCGAGCCGCTCCAACCGCCTCCGCCTCTTCCTCTTCCCCTCCAAGCCAGAGTCTATCCCCTCGTCGATCGGATCCTCCTCGATGACTCGAAGTCCGAGACTTGGTTCGTCGATGCACTCAACAGTGCCATGGGCATCGGCATCGATGGCCTCTCCCCCGGTCTCTTCGCCGACTCCGCCACCGTCAACTACCTCCTCAGCCTCGAGGACGACTCTTCCACCCACTCTCGCAGCGTCGGCGGTGGAGTCCCAAGCATCGCCGTCACCTTCGAGCCCAACCAGCTCATCCTTCCCTGCCTAGACTCCTCTGGAAAGCTCGCACACCAGGACCAGGACGTCCACTCCGTCCCGAACTCCCCGATGCCCAACATGACATCTTCCTTTGGATCCACCTCGTCCGCCCACTCACTCTCCAGCCCTTGTGAGCCGGCATGGCCCAGGCCCTTGTGGGCCATGCCGGGCTGGCATGGCGGGCCATACCGTGCCTAGCCCGCCTGGGCCGTGCCAGCCTAGGCCCTTATGGGCCATGTCGGGCTTGGTCCGCGGGACATTTTTTAAGCTCGGCATGCCCCTTTAATGGACCGTGCCAGCCTAGTATTGTAGCAACCGGGCCGTACCAGGCATGGCCCGGTTCATGCTGGGCCGGGCCATGGGCGACCCGGTCCAATGCCCATCTCTAAATAGTTGTATAACTTTCTACAGGACATTTCTCAAAAAAAAGAAAGAAAAAGAAAAAAAAACTCCTACAGCTCATATATTGTGTATATAACAGCCTTCTAATTACCAATAACATTTATCTCCTTTAGGAGCCTCATAGAGCTAAATATACAAGAAAATGAAATTTGGTTCCATACTACTAAATATTAACAATAACAACAAAAACAACTACAAAGCCTTAATTCATAACTAGTTGAGGTTGGCTACCTTAATCCTTTTTCTCCATTAAGTTCTATTCTAAGCCATATTTTTTGCAAGATGCAAAAATTCTAAGTATTTCTTTATTACTTCCTTGCATATGATTTCAGCCTACCTCTACTTTTTTTCTCTACATGGATCAAGTTACTCTCTGCACAAGTGCATTTTTAGATCTATGTTGCACATGTCCCAATCATTTATATTATCCTTTCTTTAATTTATTCTCAATTAGAGCTACCTCTATCTTTTTACGAATAGTTTCATTTTTTATTCTATCTTTTCTTATATTACCGCACATCCATCTTAACATTCTCATTTCCACCACATTCATCTTATGTACGTATATATTTTTAACTGCCCAATATTTTGTGCAATAAAGCATAGCTAGTCTTATAGCTGTCCTATAAAGCATTTTCTTCAACTTGGCAAGTCCTTTACAATCATATAATATTCCATATGCACTTTTTTAGTTTATCCAACCTACTTTAATCCTATGAACAACATCATCCCCAATCTCTTATTCCTTATAACTAATCAATCCTGACACCGAAAATAATCATTTGTAGTAACTTTATGGTCTCCAATTTGTACTCTATATTCATTTTCATTTCTAATTGTATTAAAATTGTATTATATGTATTCTATCTTTATCTTACTTAACCTAAAACCTTTAAATTCTAATGCATTTTTTATAATTCTAACTTACAATTAACTCCAGCCTTAATTTCATCTACTAGTATTACATCATCTGCAAACAACATATACCATGTAATATTATCCTGGATATATTTAGTATAAGAATTATTAATGGGTAAAATAATTAAAAAGATATAATATTTGTAAGTTAAATGTCGACTTGGTCCTGAATAGAGTAGAGTGGAGGAAGCAGATTCATGTAGCCGACCCCATGTAGTTGAAAAAAAGCTTAGATGAGTTGAGTATATATCTAGTAAGCTCATCTATAACTAAAACAAAAATAGAGACTAAGAGTAGATCAAGCCTACTATAATATGAAATTCGCTAGTATTACCATTAATAATTCTTACACTAGTAACTACACCATCATACATATGTTACTAAATATTAACAGCAACATAAATAACAATTTTTAGCTTTAGGCAAAGAAGAACAACATGAGGTATGGAAATGTAGACTTAGAAACAAAACAATGCTGACAGAACAAGTTCCTAATCCACTAAAATGGGGGCAGGCAAACTACTTTACAATTGATTAATTAGTTGATTAACATAGAAGAGGGAAAGTGAAAGGTTTTGCACCTCAAGTATGTTCGCATTTTCAATGCCCCAACTACATCTGAACGAATAATTTGTCCATTGCTGTTTACAAGAATATTTACACTTTCTACCACATCCAAGAACACCTGAGATAACAAAAATTCATGTCTTCACACCATGCATAAAATCATTAATATAATTCACTATACCATAAACAGATAGGAAGCAACCTACTTCATTTTTCTTGTACCGTATCCCTTCACTACGCCAAGACACTGCATTTGTGACAGCCATTGGAGGTCTCTGCGTAACTTCCATCCTGTATGCATCTGTCTTTATAAACTCACTAAGAATCTTAGCTTCCGTGTATTGTGGATACCCAAAGTCCATCATTTCATCAAGTAACTCATACTGCAGCAATCATACAAAGCATAATTGGATCATTCAAAAGAATAATTTATACCTCTCATCTACAACAATGTTTTACTTAAAGTTAAGACTGGGAACTAGCAACACAAAGTTCAAGATTTGTCTACTCACCACAACAACAAAATTATCTCTTAAAGATTCCTCCTCCAACTCTTCGAAATAATGTTTAAAAACCTGTTGCCAACCACATAATCATTGAAGGACTTAAAGCAAAACAGACCACATCTACTTCCACCCGTTTGTAGTTTCATGGAATCAACAGCTGAAGTATCAAAATAATCACAGAGGCTACTCACATCGACGACGCGGTGCAGGAACAGAAGAATGCTGGCAGCATTGCAGTTCTGCCTTGCTGCCGTCATCAGGAACACGTTGTTGTGCTGTATGAACATATACGTCACTCCATTATCGAACACCACCGGGGAGTGAGACTCCGGGTCCGCCTGCCATCACGAATCCAAACCAACAAAACTTTTCATCCATCGGAGATCGTCGAATACTTAAAATTTCATTACTAAACCGAAACAAAGATGGGTGGATCTAGATCTAAAGCTAAAATAGCCGCCGGGCGATCGGATCGGTTCCAGAGAAAGAGAGGGACCAGATTACCTCCTTCTCGATGAGCTTGGTGAAGAAGCGCTCGGCCTGGAGGGCGGAGACGTCGCCGCGGTAGTCCCGCCACACGAGAACCCGGCCTTTGATGTCGAGCAGGAAGAGCGCCGACACGGCGCCCGCCATGAATTAGGGTTCTGTGTATCAGATCCTGGTCGGGGAGGGGGATCTCAATCTCGCTTCTCCGACCTCGCTCAACATTCCCGGAGATCTCTCCACAATAGACCTCAAAACACTTGTTCTTCTCCACCCAGGCTACCTCCTTCGATTCTTCTACTTCTCAAATAACGACAACGAAGGCAGGGATTGGATCCTATCTTGGGTAAGAGCAAGCGAAGAGATCGAAAGGAAGAGGGTGGAAACCGCGAGAGATGGAGAGAGACTGACTCCTGAGTCCTGACAGCCCTTTTCCAGTTTTCCTGCCCTTTTCGCCCTTCCGGAAGCGGCCGAGATGTGAACAGCGAAGCTCGATGCGCCCGCAGCCTCGGTGGAAAAAATAGGCCGCCGTAAGCGGGTGGGTCCGCCGGACAACCGCGACGGTGGCCCCCCTTCTGGATTGTCCAGTCAACGGTTGGCACGTCACATTTTTCGCTCGATGCAAAGCAAGCCAACATAGAATTTTTATTTCAAAAAGTTTTGGGGAAAGCACGCGCACCGCATCCATACGCACACGTATAACCGTACATGCAACGTAAAAAAGAACAGTACGTAGGCATAAATTAATGACCGTATGCGATGCAAGATGCACCGACTCGTTTTTCAAACCGGTGCCAAAAGGCATCAATTTTAAAAAAAATGATGAAATTTAAAGTTATTATAGAGATAGTGTTAAAGAGAAAAATGTTATTTCAAATGATATTTTTTCAGCCACTTTACCCTCTAAGGCTCGGCCCATCAGCTGGGATGCGGACAGGGACCGAGCAGAAATCGCCACATGGTGTGGCGATTTCAGCCAAATGAAATCGTCATACCGTGTGGCAATTTCAACCGAGGACCCCCGACCGAAAGGCTGCGATCGAAGGGATTCTTTTTAAGGGCCTGGGTGCCCTTTTACTCCGCTCGCCACACCATCGCACGCCGACTCCTCCGCTCGCCGATTCTTCCGCTCGCCGATTCCTCCGTTGCTCGCCGGAGATCCCCGCCGCGGCTCGCCTACCACCGGAGATCCATCATCTAGAGCAGCCCCTTACTCCTTCGCTCGCTGACCATCCCTTGTTAGTATGCATTTGCTATGTTGATAGGGGCTTATTTTTAAAAATTTATCCGTATACAATTTAGCTGTGATGAGAGATGTTGCACCCCTGATGTTTGGTAGCTGCTCCACTGTTTTAAGACTCCTTTTTTCCTGGTGCGGTTTTCACATTCATACAACAAAGCAAATTATTAATAGTTGGTAGCTGCTCCACCAGCAAACAGATAGGGCCAGCGTTCTAAGCAGTGTCGTCATCTCTTTTTTCTTCTTTCTTCATCTTTGTTTTGATACAGTATAGGCTAGGCAACTAATTTCTCTAAAAGTATCGCAATTGTAATCTTTTTTGTAGACTTTACAAGGTACACAAAGTCCCTTGTAGGTAATTTTCTCAATGTCAAGTGCACCAAACTTCAGAGATCCTGAGTTTAATCCTAGACAACTAGATCTGATAATCGATATGGCACTGATAGTAATTGTGGGTTTAGAGACATCTAGCATACCCAATGCTCTATATAAACAAATTGTTTTTGCTTTGTTGTATGAATGTGAACGTACCACCCCTGATGTTTGGTAGCTGCTCCACTGTACCTCAGCAACTATCAAGGTCCTGACATGACCTTTGATCTAGAATTCGGCCCACAAATATCATGGTACAACTGTACATTTTAAAGCAAACCTTAAATGTATGTAAAACCTACTAAATTTTAGTAAATGCATAGCATAAAATATATTGCAGAAGCTAAGCTTCAATATATGCATGGAGAAAAGCATAATATTTAAAAATAAGATCCATTGTATTCAGATCTAAATAATAGCGGCTGATATGCCGTAGATGTGGCATAACATCACTTTTAGGTCTTCTTTGTTGTAAATGTTGCTTTTATGTTTATTGATTGCTTGTAAATGTTGCTTTTGTCAGATTATCAAGACATGGCTCACAATGTCTTAGATTCAGGGCCTCGTGATCCTACTGTTCTCACTTTGCAACAGTTGCATAGATCAACGAACATATTTCAGGGCGAGGTGTGTATTATTGATCGACGGTCCTTAATTAATTTACATGTGTTTATGTTAATGCGGATGTATCATTTATTTTTTATTTCAGGAGTTACCGGTTCTTAGATGCCGTCGGCATGACGCACATATATGGAAAGAGACATCGAGAATGTCACACCCACGAGTGCAGTACTACCTAGATCATGTCGGCATGTTTGGCATATATCGGATTGGCCAGATTCGACTGGATGTCGGCCTTATTTCTACACTGGTTGAGAGATGGCGGCAAGAGACCCACACATTTTATCTACCTTTTGGTGAGACGACCATTACACTACAGGATGTCAGTATTTTGAGTGGCCTCCGGATTAATGGTTTCGTTGTTACTAGATTAGATCCGCGCCATACAATTCCGGAGTGGCAGGCTATATTTGGGAGGTTATTTGGTGTTATACCTCCCATCAAAGCATTTCCGAAAGGTCGTTTTCATTTAGCATTCTTCGATCAATTCTATCGCGACCTTCACTTGGACGAAGATGTGGATGATGAGGTTGTCCAGCAGTTCGTGAGGGGACAACTTCTTCGAATCATTGGTGGAGTGATTCTTTCGGATACCTCTAGTAATTTAGTTAAGTTGATGTACGTGCCATTTTTGGAAGACTTGGAGGCATTTGCCGCTCTAAGTTGGGGATCGGCTACGCTGGCTGGTTTATATAGAGCACTATGTCGTGCAACGAGCCCTATCCAGTCTGACATCGGAGGATACCTCCCATTGCTACAGGTAAACACTTTATTCTTATGTCTGAGATCGAGATAATTTTTATTGTTAATTAACATTTTGAATTATCCGAACATGCAGATTTGGGCATGGGAACGATTTTCTATTTTCCATCCCACGAGACTTGAGATTCCGGAGGCTAGACCTTCGGATGCTGATGATGATTGGCACTTAGGTGCACCGTGGTGGTATAGATGGCACATAAGATACAACCTGAAAAATATTCCAACCCATACACTACATGCGTATAGGGACCAGTTGGATATGTTGGATGATAGTGAACAACGGGTATGTCATGTTGTATATGGAATTCAATTAGATCGATTCATTATGCTGACTAATGATTAATTAAATTTTTTCTATGCAGTTCTTATGGTGTCCTTACTTGCCGGCAGTTATCTCTATTTTACCTCCAAGCTGCTTGATTAGTTCGGATATTTGGATGGCACGGATCCCGCTGATATATTTTGATGTAGTTGAGTGGCATTTGCCGGATCGGGTGCTTCGTCAATTTGGATGTCGCCAATGCATACCATGTCCATGCGATACGTCGCTACATCTTCATCAGATTGATCGACGGGGAAGGTCAAATGATGCATGGGATGCCGTGCACAGGACTTATATTGCAACATGGAATGCATGGCGTCATCTGATTATGGGAGAGCCTATAGTAGCAGGATTCCCATGCACACCCGATTATATGGCCTAGTTTAGGAGCATCACTCGAATATGTGTAGGCCGCTCTGAGTATAGTACAAGGGGTTATAAAGGGGAAGGCACTTCATATGAGTTTCTGGTACTGTTTTTAAATTTTTTTTGGGTATCTTTTCTTTCAACTTCATAAGCTATCATATGAATTTTTGTTGTCAAATTATATGCAACATGAGAGGTTTCAACAGTTGACTATGGAGCTCGAGCGAGCATTAGCCGCCCCAGTGGAAGATGAGCGGCTACAGATTTTGAGAAGCGCGACATTGATAGCGCATGGTACATTATATGTTGTCCGGCATCAGCATGTTCGGAGCACATCTCCTTCAGCACTCTATCCAGAGGTGCCGTAGTCCACACGAGCCGACGTTGATCCGATGATGGAGACATTTCATTATACCCCATTGCCCTCTTGCATGTGGTCCCCATTAGCACACGAGTATTCGCATAGGAGAGATGTCGGGGAGGGTATATCTATCTATCGAGATCACAATGCATATCACATTGATGACATTACCGATGCGGACATTGCCGAGATAAGTGAGGATGCTGATGCCTCCCGGTCACATTTGGACGCTGCTATGCATGATATTTTCAATGCTAGCATGATCCCCATGCAGGAGGGGTATCTCAGGTGATTGATAAGGATCCTATACCGTTGGCGACCTATAGGCGACGGATTGGACGTATTCGCTGACCTCCTCAACGAGGATGTGGAACCTAGGTTTTCTAGATTGCTGTACTCAAACCTTATGATGTAAAAAATTCTTTTTTTTCATGTATCAGAAAAATCTAATTTCTATGAGATTGTGTTCTTCTAATGCATTTACTTTTTGTCATAGGTCGAACAGCATGGCTAATAACTCAAGATGTAATATGTTTGTTATCCCGAGTTAAATTACTGAATAAACAAGAGTGCGACATTTCATACCTTGTGATCTCAAAAAATCCATGCTTCTTCAACTTAGTAGCACGCAACCTCCACGGACACCGTTGGGCAGTACTTGAAGAGGCACATCTCATAGACCAGAATAGTTTCTTTGACTCCACCACATTATATGTACGATACTTCTTGATGTGATACATTTCACATGCTCTCTTCAGTTCATCTTTAGTATTAAACAATAATCCTTTAGCAAACTCAGTCATTGATGGATCCCAAAATTGAGATTTGAAGGGCAACTCTCTTGGAGTACTGACACATCCACCATCATGCAAATTTAACTAATTATAAATTCTGGTACTTGTTCATATGCAAAGGTTTGATGATCATGTACCTGAGTTGGAATAGGTTCTGGATGAGTGTATGCAGGAATGGAACTAAAGCCAGTGTCATGAACTACCATGTCTCCATATGACTCTTCATCTCATTTGACTCTTCATCTGAGTCATCATGTTCAGGCCAATAGTCATCATCTGCACTTTCGTCTGACTTCATTCCTTGACTATCAATATTACACTGATTGTTTACCACATCATCACTTTGCACTGCTGGCATAAATCCCTCAATCATTGAAAAATCCATTGGAGTCCTAACATGTTCCTGCTGCTGGGCTATAGGAGAATTGTCTCGAACATTCTCTATATGACCAACACTATGGCTTTGGAACATCATCCTTTAAAACATAGAGTTCAATACATTGATATTCGGAACACTTCGAGGGAAATGTCAACTTGTGCTCCACATCATCGTCGTCCTCAATTGGAAGAAGCACATATTTTGATGCAATGTTGGAGATCTCCACATCAATCTGATGATATGTCTCTGTACTGGAATTGTTAGAACTGTATGTATCTGATCAACCAACTCAGCAAAGCATGTTCCCATGCTCAATTTCAAACATTTACGTAGAGGTTGATTATAATGTATCCCTTCTTGGCCGCCATGTTCAATTGATCCATCATAATATAGCAGAACACGTACAGTTTTCATCTGAAAAAAAGGTATCAAAATTTATCTCCGATCAGCTACAAATAAAAAAAAATTAAATATGCATATATTTTAGTAGCATTAGCACATATTGGTTCCCAAGATCCATATTGAACATTTAATCTCCCATGATGATATCATAACTAAAATAAACATCAATATTGCTTTCTTCTTTATCAAAAAAAATCTATTAATATCAGTTATATGAGGGAATGTATAAACACACATCTCATGCATATAAAAATCAGTTTAAGAATGGAATGTGAATCTACCTTGATGGGAACTAAGTGCGGAGTACACATGATCTGACAAAAAAGGCAAAGACGATGCCGTTTAAGAGGTAGCAAATATCTGGGCGGCAAGGGCGATTTATGGGACCGTTTAACCCGTAGGGCACAGGCCTCCTCTTTAAAAAGGAAGTCCACCGATCGGGTTTCGGGAGGGGGAGGAGGATCTGAAATCGCCACACCATGTGGTGATTTCTTTTCGTTCCTTATAAGCATCCCAGCACGGGGCGTTAGCTGGGCCGAGGAGGGAGGGGGATGTGGCAATGGGAAAATGCCATTTGAAATGGCATTTTACCTTTTAACACCATTTCCATATAACTTTAGATTCTACCACTTTCCTTTAAAACCGGTGCCTTTTGGCACCGTTTGAAAAATGACTCAGATGCACCTGCATCATGCACGATGTAGAGAGCCCTATCCTTTTATTTTAACTACTGGCTAGGGGTGCAATTTGGGTCAGGATCAGACCAAACTTAATTATAGCCGTGTTTAAACTCATGTTTGCCCAATCTGAATCCAAAAATCTCGAATTTAATCCGATCCAATTTGTAATTGATCCGGATTCAAATTGACCGTAATATGAATCAGAGATAATCCAAATTCGAAGGTACCCGAACGGGTAGCTTATCGGCACCAAATTTTTGAAGGCATTGAGGGCGCCAGTTAGATCGAACGAGATGGCCAACTTGAGGGTAAGGAAAGCAAGGTCATCGGTCGTAGACGAGAAAAGAAGGACAAATATAAGGTGGATCATCCGTACATTTCGTTTCACTTTCCGCCTCCTCCTCTTCTTTGTTTACACACCTCCTTATTTTCTTGTTTTAGATAAGACTTTTTTTTTAATACAATGTTAAAGCCCCGAGTTCAGCTTATGCGTTCGGCAAGAGATTTTATTTTTCGTCTATGGGATCCAGAATTCGGTGTTTATTTTCTTTGAAAAAGGTTTTTTTTCCATCAACCCGAATTCCAATCCGAAACTCAATTCGAATCTGATTTTTAAAAATAGGGTTAGGGTTGAGGTTTTACAAACAGGATTAGGATTAGGGTTAGGATTAATATTTACAAATAGAACTAGGGTTAGGATTGAGAAAATTTAAGTTTCATGAGACCTAGTTGCATCCCTACTGCTAGCATGCCAATAAACCTCAGCCCGTGCATTAAACAGGTTATGTTTAACCTTTCTTTTAAGTTAATTTTATTTTTAGCCTTCCACTGCCACCACAAACCAGTTATCCTTTGTCTCACAGCTAAAAATCTTTAGCATCCAATTTTTATTAATTAAGTTGTTCATGCAAAATATTTAACTTTAAAAAAAAGTATATAGCTAAGCTTTTGACACTCCATCGGTACTGAGACCTTGTAACACCCAATCAAACTAGATTAATTTCTTTAAAACTTTCAAACGCTTCAAATTTGAGGCATGCAGTGATAGCTGATATATTTCCCACCTCTAATTAATACTTTTAATTTGTTTTTTTTTTTCAATTCCTTTTAAGCAATACTGTTACATGATAAATAAAGTATTATTGTATGATAAAAAGAGCACTTTCAAAAAATATGAAGATCAAATTTTAAGAGGTATTTTTAAAAAAAAAAGTTCAGAAACAAATACAAAATAAACCCAAAGGAAAGCTTAACAAAAAAAAACTGCATTAAGACGGACATTCGAAAGAATAATTTTCACTAAAAAATAGCATTAAAAATAAAATCAAAATAAACTAAAGGAAAAAAAAAACACAATTTGTATATAAAAAAATGGCTTCTTATTTATTTTTTTATATACAATAAAAGAAATGAATTTTTTGGGAATACGGGTGACCTTCACGGTTGTAAACGCATAATCTTGAGCCATAGCTGGAGGCACGCATAATCTAAATAATAGATTTTAACCCAACTCCTTTGTAATTTTCCCAAATCCAATATGAACTCAAAAGAGAGAAAGAGAGAGAGCTACAATCTTGAAGCTCGAAAACCCCTTGAGAGGTTCCCAATCGCCATTGGTACAACTAGTATGTGTTGGGTTTAGGGAGAGAGCTTAAAAGAGCAAGAAAGGGAGCTTCTGTGCCTCTTTTGGCCTTCTTGGTCTTTGGCTCATTGAGTTAAGGAGACAATGGTAAGAACCGCTCTTTCCATACCATGTTTCCTTCTTCTCTTGATCTCGGTTAGCATGCAACGTTGAATTATTGGCGAAGAAAATAGATGGCTCACATTTTATATATAGTAGTGCTAGGTGTTAACACATCCGAGTGCAATTTTGGTGTACCATAGCAATTCTTGATCATAGGAAGCGGTGCTGGCTACATATCAACAGAGAGAAAAGAAAAAAAAAGTATAAATGTAGAAAGAAAGGAAAAAAAGAAGATACATAAAGGAAGAGGACATTAGAGTAATAGGGATTGAAGCTTATTTATAGCAGAATAAGTTATCGGTTTTCAATTTCTTTTAATAAATATTACCATGGGATGAAAAGAATATTATCACATGACAAATGAAGAGCCCCCTAAAAATGTATACATGTCAAACTAATAGGCATAGCAATCATCACAATCAAATTTTATAGTATAGTATATGATTTTCGCTGTTAAAATTAGCGCACGAACACATTAAAAATATTTTTTGAGATCTACATGCTTGATGATTTCTATTTTTAGGATTTAGTTCAACTAGCTTATTATTTTTTATCAAACAGCAACTCTCAATATTATAATTTCAGATTTGAGTCCATGTTCTTGGTTTATAATGAACTATTTATGTAGCATAGTGAAAATATCTTTCGCACAAGAAGCTAATATTTTAGAGGGATAAGGGATATGCATTATATTTTATTTATCTTTTAATCTTAAGTTTAGGGTAGAGATCATGATTAGTATTTGTCATGATTTAAATGAAGTTATTATAACATCACGTGACGCATAGACCATGAGTTTTTAAATTATATAATTTTTTATTTAAAATATTTTAAAGATAACATATTGCATTTAATAATTTGGATAATCAATGTAAGCTCTCAATCATTTTGAATCAAACTGAATCTTCTTAAGTACAACCAAATCAAACTCGCTCTCTCTCTCTCTCTCTCTCTCTACACACATATCTGATGGTTGAGGAACGGAATCCTTTATGGTACAAGTTTATACCGAAAAATGCCATGCATGTTTGGATAGTCCCTATGTATCCCATCTTAAATACGAACGGCTATCCCTTATCTTCAATTTATCTTCAATTCAACTCTATTTTGTATGTAATAATTTTTTCTCTATTTCTTAAGTATATCACAACCATTCACGTTTGAAATAGGACACATGACAGCTATCTAAATATGCATGGTACATTATAGTGCTAAGTTAGTACCATAGAGGATTCATACCCAATGGTGAGGGTCTAATATCAGTTAAGTTCTAATACAGAATATCATGCTGCACTCTAGGATCATAGCCTATTCTGGTTGTATATGTGAGGTACTTGCCCTCTGTTATGTTGTTTTCATCCATTTTGGTAACTTCCTCCTCTGGTTTCAGTTTTATTCTTTCCTTTGGTTGATTTCAAATTTAGTCAAATTGTCAAACATTTTAGTAGAAAATAACAGCAGTTTCCTATAAACCATTAATTGCTACTTACAGTTGCTTCCTGTGGCACTGTGATGAAAGGGGTGGAAAATGAAAAGTAGTTTCTCCTTTACACAATGAAATCTTGCTGCTGTTGATGTAGTGCTCCACTTGATGTATGCCTCTGCTCCTTGTTTTGGAAAAAATGTATTTTAGTTGGCTAAGTCCGTCAGAAAGTTTTTATCCATTTGATGGAGTTCTCTGATTCATGGTGAAACCTCTTTTATGCCATATCATACTTATTGAACTTGATGAGGTATAAAATTATCATTGCATTAATGTTCGTGCAATCCAAGATATCGGGTCAAGATCAATCTCTACATTCCGTCAGACAGCTGTCATATCCGAAGAACAGTAGGGCCAAATCACCTTTAGCGGAGCCCAGTCGCCTTAACAAACCGAGCTATTCTAGCGCCTTAACAAATCGAGCTATTCTCGCGCTTCGACAGATCGAGCCATTCTCGTGCCTCGGCAGACCGAGCTATTCTCGTGCCTCGGCAAGCTGAATTATCTCTACGCTCTAGCCAGACCAAGGCATTTAGTCACCTCTGCGAAACAAAGCACGGGAGAGTTCTAAGCCGTAATAATCGAACAAGACCTCCAGTGGGAAATTATGCAAATAATGCCGAAAGTGGCCTAAGGCCTACAGAATAGTCTAGGGCCTACAGAATTATCGAATCTCAAAGCATCAACCAACTCTCCTGATCGTCGATCCTCTAACTAACTAGATACGGATCTTACCGGCCTCGCAACAAACTTGATTCGAATCTGATTTGAATCTTAACGGTTTTCGGACCCCAATGATGCGCCTAAGGAATCAGGTGATCGCCTATATATACCCCAGCCCTGAAGTCTTTCAGGTACGCTTCCACTGACACTTTAACTAAAAAAACTGAGCAGAGCTTTGAGTTTTTGAGAGGCCACTCACCTTGAGGAACTCTTCTGCGAGAGCTTCTCCTCATATGCTTGCTATGAATTTTCACTGACTTGGGCATCGGAGGGTCTTCCGCATACCACCCAAGACACTCTTTGCGTGAGGACTGTCTTGGAGGTTCCATCCGGGCGAGAGACCAGCGTCCAGATTCGGAGCCGAGCTGCATCCGAGTCAGAGAGCGGATTTCCATGGCAACAGAACTCAATGAAGGTGAACATTTATCTTGGCACTTTGGAATCCATATTTGCTTATTTTTGGCATGAATTTAGGACCCTGATTCGGTCATGAGCCAACGAAAATTGCATTTATTATCCATTTGGAAATCCATCTGATGGGCTCTTCTATAACAGACCTGCTAAGATGTTTCATACCATGAAAGGCTATTGAATCTATGCACCTTGTAGTTCAGAAAGGGCTTTAGTCTTTCTTTATAATATATGAGACTATATTCTGGTTCCACCATCTTGATACTGTGATTTTGCAAAGATCTGATCGTCCTTGAATCAACCATTTATGTCCTTGAAACATTATTCTGAAGGCAAAGAAATGGATATGCTTCCATTTTGGTAGACCTAGCCTTATTTTTATAAAAAGATTGATCAAAGGTCTAATGATGAAGTTGAATCCATTAGCAGATCCAAATGTATGGGACCAGACCTGTTATTTATGATTATGTAATTGAGTTGGTAGAAGTCATAGCACATGAAACAATAGTGCTAACACTGTCCAATATCTTACATTCTGATCTAGAAACAGGTCTAGATTTGCTCATGGATGCAGCCATGGCTAGACTTATGCACCTAAGGAAAAGGTCAAAAGTGCCATTGCATGATGGATGTGCCACATGTTTGTCTGACAATTATTTGGTATTCTTTTAGGAGAACAGCTTTTAAAAAAGTATATGCTTTCCACTTGTCCACTTCCATCAGGTCCAGTGATAGGAACACCATGTTTATCCACAAGAAAGCTTCTGTAGTGACAATCCATTTCTCCCAGGGCCAGCAGGAGTGGCCATACTACAAGTTGTGCTTTTTCTCTCTTTCCACTTCACAGATTGCAGCATGAAATGTTTATAAATTATTACCTGCTTGGTAGTTTCATAACATCATGTAGAATTATATTTTGTTCTGCAGTAGCTTTCGAGACACAAGGATGTTTCTTTTTCAGAAATGGACAGTAGAGGACCCAGAATGAGAACCGTAAGATAACTAACATTGTAGCGGCAATCCTTGGAAACTCTTAAGTGAGGAGAGATCCTGGGGAAGTGCTAGGGGAGCTGAGCTTTTTTCTGAGTTATCTACAGGCTTGACTAGGTTATTCCAGTTTCATCTCTCTCCTCTTCTCTCTCTTTAGTCTATTTCACTTCATTAGCTTCCTCCTATCACAGCATCAAATTAAGCATTCCATTATCCTACCCATCATTTTTTTTAAAAAAAATCAAGGGAAAGAACAAGTGTTTTATTGTAATTGTTAGAAAATATTTTTAATTTATGCAAAAATTCCTTCATAGAAATTGCTAGAAATTTAATCTAAAGAATTTAAATTTCTAAATAAAATAAAGAAGATATGAATAAGAATCAAACCTGAATCGAGGTATGTTAGATACTGCCCTAGGAATCAGTTTTCGTCCCTTCGTGCAGATTGTTAGCGATCTGTCTCCAAGGTACAATGATCTGGCTTGATCCAACCTCCTACCACGAGCACAATTGTGTAGAGATATAACCCAATGAATTCTTTAGATGCCCAAACAAGATTAGTAAATATAATAAAATTAAAAGAAATGAGTTGAAAGAACTCTTTTTCTCAAGGACTCAAATGCAGTCCTTTCTCTCCAGGTCTTCGTATAAGTGCTTGTGGGCATCATAACCCACATCACCAGCCATCCCACGAACACCAAAGCAAGCAGGAGTTTTACCAATGACAAAAGAGTCATCATCCTCTTCTGTTCTTGCAAGGAGATGATCTTTTTTTTTTTTTTGTTACAAACGGGCGATCACACCAGTCTGGCGTGAGTCAAGCCCGAGAAGTCAGAATACATAATTTGCTGCAAAATAAGGGGGCATGGATCACCCATATGCCATTCCCACGGGCCTGGATGGCGAGCTGTGAGATTTGCAACCCAATCAGCTGCCGCATTGGCTTCCCTATAAACATGGCGAATCAGAGGCACAGTTGTAGTCCGGAGAGAATCCCAGATTGCACGAAGGATGGGATTGGTGGAATGAGGACCCCCATCCCGACGAATCCAACGAATAACAGTGAGAGAATCTCCCTCAATAATCAATCTGTCCGAGGCCAAATAACGAACGGCATAACTGATTCCAGCCCAAGCAGCCTGAAGCTCCGCCATCGGGACCGATAAATCCAGGGAACCATGGCCACCGCAGCAAGAAGCTCTCCCTCCGAACCCCTAATAACAAAATCGGACCCAACGATACGATCGGAGATAGAGCCATCAAAGTTCACTTTGACATAACCCGGGGGTGGGGGCTCCCAAGAAACAAAGACCGTAGAACGGTGCGCTGCCAAGGCAGCAGGGGAGTCCCAGAGACCGGGTCAAGCAGAGTGAACAGCAAGGGAAGAGCGGCCATACTCCTTAGCAAGAAAAACAGCCTTTCTGATAATAATATGGGATGGAGCAGTCTCATCAGAGAAAACCATCTGATTCCTAGTGAGCCAAATATGATAAGCCAAGTAAGCTGAGACAGCACACTGGGTACCCAGACCCCTCTGAGCAGCAAGACGAATGGCGTGCAAGAAAGACAGCCGAATGGGTCCGTCCTCAGACACCCACGGGGTGAGCTGCATCTGCTGCCATATCCTCATAGCTCGAGAGCAAGTAAAGATAACATGATCTACCGACTCATCCTCAAGCCCACAGATTGGGCAGAGAGACGACATGAGGAGACCACGGCCAGCCAGAAGAGCGCAGGTAGGAAGGCGGTTCCACCGAAGCTTCCACAAGAAAAGCCGGATCCTGGGTGGATAGGCAAACGCCAGATCCATGCAACATCGTCCAACCCCGAAGTCCGAGAACGGAAACAGTCAACTAGATCCCTGGTAGGAGCACAAGAAAGGCAGGAGCGCCGCCAAAGTCTGGTATCCGAATCAGCTGAGGGGGCAAGGGGAATGGCAAGAATCCTGAGCGCAAGCTCCACCCCAAAAAGTCAAAAACAGTGGAAGCATTCCAAACATTACTATCCTGGCAGATCAACGCAGCCACTGGCATAGAAGGATCAACATCAGTACTAATAAAGGTCGGCCAGCGGGATAGAGGAGTGGCTGCAATCCAACTATCCTGGGTAACATCAACAGATCTCCCATCCCCAATCATCCAGTGAATATCGGGCATAACAGAAGGGGCAGCCTGACAAATCGCCCGCCAAAATGGAGAGCATCCGCGAGGAGTGCGGGAAGTAGAATCAGAAGACCAGGCACCATATCTACCTCTCATAACTATACTCCAGAAGCAGTGAGGGTCCAATAAAAATCTAGAGGCATGCTTCGCAAACAGAGCTTCCCGGCGAAGGACCAACGACTGAATTCCCAGCCCACCCTCTCTAATAGGCATACAAACAATATCCCATGAAAGGAGATGAATACCGTGGCCTCCCTGACTCGAGCCCCAGAGAAAATCCCGAAAACGCCTCTCAATCCGGCGCAGACAGATAACCGGAATCAGGGTGTTAGATAAGAGGTAAAGGGGAAGCGAGGTGAGGATGGACCGAATCAGCATAATCCGACCCATCAACGAGAGGCTGGAAGCCTGCCACCTACTCAACCGATCCGCTATCCGACGATCAAGATCTCCGAAGTCAGTCTGCCGAGGACGACGCCCCGAATAGGGATCCCAAGGTAGGATAGGCGGTCAGAATGGGAAGAGATCCCTAACAATTGGGAGATCGTAGTCCGACGACGACAAGGGATCGACGGGCTAAAACAAAGGACAGATTTCTGCAGATTGACCCGCTGACCGGAAGCTTGGCAATAGGCTTGTATAATAGCAGAGTAAACCGCCGCATTCTGAATAGAAGCTGGGCTAAGAAGAATACAATCGTCTGCAAAGAGCAAATGAGTAAGAGGGGGGCCTTGGGGCCCAGGCATATAAGGCTGCAACATAGACGCTCCACCAGCATGAGCAAAGGTGCGTGACAAATCATCGGCACAGAGGATGAACAGGAAAGGAGAAAGAGGGCAACCCTGCCGAAGCCCCCCAGCTGATGGGAAAAAACCCGAAGGACCTCCATTGATGAGGATGGAAAAGGTCGGCCCCTGAACACAAGCCATAACCCACTCAATGAAGAGATCATCAAAACGAAACTCCTGAAGAGTCTGCCGAAGATAAGTCCAACTGATCCTATCATAAGCTCTTTCCATGTCCAACTGGATGGCCATAAGAGCCCTTCTGCCAGTCGCCCGATTAAGATCATGCATGAATTCTTGGGCAATAAGAGCATTATCAGTGATGGTGCGACCACGAATGAACGCCCCCTGCTCCATAGATATAAGACGGGGAATCACTCCCTGGAGACGAGTGACCAAGAGGCGAGCACAGATTTTGTACAGGGTGGTACATAAACTGATAGGCCGATAATGCTGGGGAAGAGAAGCCGTCGACCTCTTAGGGATAAGAGTGACAAATGTACGCTGCCACTCTGGAGGAAGAGCTTTAGATGAGAAAACCATCTGAATAGCCATAACCACATCCGACCCGATAATATCCCAATAGCGTCGGAAGAAGAAGGGAGGAAACCCGTCAGGACCAGGGGCCTTATCAGGGCCCAGAACCCAAACAGCAGAACGAATCTCCTCCACCGAAACCTCCCTCACAAGCATAACATTATCATCCTCAGTCACCCGGGCAGCCAGAGGAACAGGAGAAATGGGGCAGCCACTGGCAGACACCTCCGACCAACGGGACTGAAAATAATGGACAATCTGTTCACGAATAGTCTCCTCGTCTTCCGCAATATGGCCATTCTCATCACGAATATACCGAATACGATTGGCAGCCCGCCGAGCCACAGTAGCCTGATGAAAGAATCTGGTATTCCGATCGCCCTCCTGAAGCCACTGTATCCGGGACCGCTGTCGCCAATAAGTCTCCTGCTGACTAAGAATAGAATGGTGTAAAGACAAATTCCGACGGAGAGTCTGGAGATCTAACTCCGAGAGGCAGCCATCAGAATCTTCCTTAGCCTGAAGCACAGCAATGTCAGCTTCCACAGATTGAATACGCTGGTCAAGAACGCCCACCTCTCGCCGACTCCAACTCAAGAGCCTGCGCTTCACTAATTCAAGGCGGCGGGAAAGACGGTAGACAGAGCTTCCTCTAACTGGCATCCGCCACACCTGACGGATAATAGCCCGGGTCGAAGAGTAAGAAGTCCAAAATTGCTCAAACCGAAACGGCCTCAGAGGCCGAGATGAAGACTCCGTAGAGATCAGAAGGGGCAGTGGTCAGACGCAATCCGAGGCAAATGAGAAATAGTAGCACCGGAAAAGAGCTGCATCCACCCAGGAGAGGCCAATGCTCGGTCAAGCCGCTCCCACACCCGAGCAGTTCCCCGTCGGTTGTTACACCATGTGAACCGAGAGCCAGAAAACCCCAAATCAACAACCCTGGCAGTGGAAAGAAAAGAGCGGAACTCAGAAGAATTCGGGGAATCCACAAACCGACGCCCCCCCGCTTCTCCGATGCATCCACAATACAATTAAAATCTCCGGCAATAAGCGTAGGAAAATCCTGGCCTAAAAGAGTGAGTGTCTCAGGACCATAGATGACGCCTCTCTCTATAGTCCGTACTAGCATAGACGCCAAGCAGCAACCAAGGCGGAGTAATCCCCTCCGAAATAACCAGGGCCACCTGTTGATTACAACTATGAAAAGCATCAATACGGATGGAAGGCTCCCGCCAGAGTGCCAGAATACCTCCAGAAGACCATTAGATTCCACAGCATAAGAAGACCAACACCGGGAAACTCTCCGTGGAATCGCTGAAGACTGAGACCCGAAAGACGAGTTTCCAGCAAAACACAAATATCAAACTGATGAAGCTGCAATAACCGAGTAAAGGAGGAGCGAAAAGAAGGTTTCAACGCTCCTCGGACGTTCCAAATAAGCATCTTCATAAAAAGAAACCCAGGTCAAGGGGTCACATGGGCCCCATCCTTGGCTTCAGCCAATTCCATATCATAATGATCTCCAGAGTCCAGGCCCTGGGTCACCAACCCATCCTCAGACAAAGGGCAGCCGACCTGAGCCACAAGGTCCGACTGTCGTGATAGATCCATGGCTACAGCCTCCTCATCAGCACGAATCACCTTCTTGAGAGAAGAGACCATAGCGTCATGATCGCAAGCAGCCCGGCAAGGTGCTGATTCAGAGGGAGGAGTAAAGCCACAGAATGGGCTTTACCTGAGGAAGACCGACAACTCTTGCCTTTTGCTTCCTTGGAAATAACTCTGGGGCCCGCAGACACAGCAGGTCGGGCCCGTTTGAGCGAAGTAGGATTCGCATCATCCCGGATCTTGGGACACCCGACCCAACGATCCGAACCCAAAAGGTCAAAAGGGTTAACTGCCAATACCTCCTTTGATTTAACTGCCACTACCTCCTTTGATTTAGGATGGAATTCAGCCTTGGCCACAGGGGCAGCTGCAGCAAATTGGAAATCCTTCAATTGACATGGAGTCTTGGAGGATTTGCGGGACTGGGACTTCCTTAGTGTCTTAGGATCAGACTGAGGCTGAGAATTGATAACATGATCCTTAAAACCCTCTGAAGCCACCACTGAAGCAGACGAAGCTTCAGAAATTCTGCTACAGTAACCGGCACGCCAACATATCCCGGCACGGTCCAGCAGCGGAGACTGAGCGATTACCAGCAGGGGAACAACCATTTGAGGATGAATTGAAGCGCCCGTCCTCCTTGAGGTCTTCTTCGGGATCAACCAACCGTCCTCCCCGCCCAAAGGGGCAGCCGTGGCTATACCCGGCGATCCATCCATTCGACCAGACGGCCTGGAATCCACCAGCGGAGCTTGACGACAGATCCGGAGAGCAGACATCCACGGACCAAAACGTGGCACAGCAGAAGGCGACTGGTCCACCCCAGCTGAACCCATGGATGAAGAGCACGGCCCGGAGAGGTGAAGGGATCCACACGCGGAGCAAATACCATCTACATGTTCGTAAACAAATTGTTGCCAAAAGGGGTACCAGATGCTCTGAACCAAGCTCCAGGGCGGAATGGCTGGCGCAAATCGACGCAGACACATGCCCGGGCGTACCCTCCCCGCCTCTGCTCCTTCGTAGACGAATCCATGCCCACATACTGGCCAGCAACCGATAGGATTGCTCGAAGGGAATCTTCCGTCCAAAGCTCTATCGGTAGCTTAGGAAGCCGAATCCAAAGCAGAGCTTGATGCAGAGCATCTTCAGCTGGGATAAATCCTGGACGCCATGCCTCCGCAGCAAGAGGCTGGCCGTTGACGATCCACGGCTGCGACAATACAGCATCCCGAGCAGTCTGAAGATCAAATTTGAGCAGGTATGTGCGATGGGAAAGGCCAATTATCTTGATCCCTCCGTCGATTCCTCCTCTACGAAGCTCCCGGATGACAGCCTCAGAGGGAACCCAGCGAGAGAGGCTTCGCACAATCAACCCCATCTGAGCCCACTCCGAGATCTCCTGATCGATCGCCGCAGTGGGAAGCTGGATAACATCCGGGAAGGACAGCTCCAGAGCAGCGATTTCCTCCGGCGACGGCTCCGAAGTGGACCACAGGAAGGCGCTTCCGCTCGGTCGACGAGGGGCACCAGCAGGGGCCTTTCGCTGATCACTACCGGACAGAGGGTCGGAGCTGCCAGCAGCCATCATCCACCGGGAAATGATCGAGAGCGATGAGGAGACGCCTGAGATCGGGAAGAAAGTAGATCGAACACTAATCTTAAAGCAAGTCCCTGAGGAGAATAGGTTCCCCTAAAGACCCCTAAATAGGGGAATAGGTTCCTCTAAAGACCTGTGAATAGGGGAATAGGTTCCCCTAAATATATATTAAAAAAATTTCTGTTGGCCGAACGAGCATTCGCGGAACGCTCATCACGCGAGCATTCATGCAACGCTTGTAAGACCATTACACCACTCACGCGAGTGGAACGCTCGCGTGAGTCCAACGAACTTTTGCAAGCGAAACACTCGCGGGCGTTCCTTTTTTATTTTTTTTTTAACAATCCCCCATAAAAGTTTTAAAAAAATCATGACTTAAAATTTTAGGACATCTTATCCTGCGCAATAGGTGAGGTATCCTATGAACTTGAACCCCACTTAGTGTTTATTGTATATACCTTAAGGAACCATAATGGATTAAACCTTGAACTAGGTCCTTGACTTAGATTTCTACTAATCACACACAGTATGGATTAATTGGGTTTAAGCGGTCAGTGCATATTAAAGACCTTGTGCTTAGTACCTTAATATTTTATGAGAATTTATTAAGGTTAGCCCAAACGTCACGGCCTAATATGACAATTCTCATATAGGTGAATCCTCCAAGGGTATTTGTGACTAATACCCTACAGATAACCTACCTTGGATCCATTAAGAGTATAACTGAACCTTACACAGATGTACTTTGTCACTTTATAAAAGCACTCATCATAGGGATGGAATGAGAACTTTTTTTTTCAAAAAAGTGTTCTCTAACACGATCACTCAATCAGCTTCGTTTCTACCACATTGAACCTCCTTCATGGGATCTTCAATCATAGATGTTGGGTATCCACTGCTGGTGACCAATTAATAGGCTTAAGCCACATCCCACTTGATGAATCTAGGACTCCACTCCTAGATAATTCCTTGGTTAATTGATCTGTTAAATTCATGAGTATAATCCACTCGAGTCGCCCCTCAAGCCGGCATACAAACCCCTGAGGTGGTTTTAAAGGAGCCCGGTGGCATCGCGGCTAACGAAACACCACTCGATCCAGCTTGGAGACGCCTCCGAGTTGGTTCAAGTCCCTAACAGCCTCGTACCCGCTCGAGTCGTCCCTCGAACCGCCATACAAACCCCGAGATGGTTCTAAAGGAGTTCGGCAGCATCGCGGCTAACGAGACACCACTCGATCCGGCTTGAAAACGCCCACGAGTTGGTTCAAGTCCCTAATAGCCCCATACCCGCTTGAGTTGCCCCTTGGGCCACCATACACTTCCTCAAGTCGATTCAATACCCTAATGACCCATACCTGCTCGGGTCGCCCATCAGTGCAACACTCTAACCCCCGAGGTAGTCCTAGAGAAACCTCTGAACACGCTTGGGTGTTCCTCGATCGGCACCGATGCCCTGTGTCCATTCCATCGAATGGCTAAGGGACAAGGGACTAAGTCGGCGGCTTGAATTCGTGTGGTCCCTGAATAGATCCCGGTGGGAATTCTGACTATATCCTACCGAGCCTAAGTATCGGAACTAAAACGACACCACAAGCACACGAAGAAAACACGAAAGACAAGGGTAGACTTTTGAGGAAAAATTTTCCTTTTTATTATACTCAAGACGGTTACAAGATCCGACTCAAAGTTGGCTACAAGAGAAGGGAAAAGAATACAGAAGAAGCAGGAAAATGCAAAACAAAGGCCTAAAGGTCTATGGTTCTCCAGATCCTGACTCTCCGTCGGCTTCGTCCCCGTCGATCTCTTCATCATCCAGGTCCCCAGGTTGGATGGCTTCGAGGTCAAGATCGATGATTCCGAATATTTCAGCAACCTTCGCTTTGCAGTGACCGAAGCCCTAAGCTTAAGCATCGAGGTTGGCTTCGGTCACTTCTGCTCAAACTCCGGTGAGCTTTGGAATTCCGTGACGGCACCCTGAGCCTAGGCTTCAGTCTCCTTGACTCGTGTCTTAGCCTCCTTTGCTCGGGTTTTAGCTCCCCAGGCCCGGCTCTCGGCCTTCTCGGCCCGGGCCTCAGCGTCCCAGACTCGAGCCGCGGCTTTGACCCTCCTCTGTTCGGCCTCTTGCACCGCCGCCTTAGCTTCGATAGCCCTCCCCTCGGTGGCATGGGCGTCGGCTGCCGCCGCATTAGCCCGACTCTCAGCATCCTTGAGCTGGCGTGTCAGCTCATCGACCATGCCTTCGGTCGACTCCAAGCTCACCGAGATCACTGTCAGTTTGACCTTGGCCGCGAAGGCCTGGTTGAGCTCGATAGCCACCTTGCTCTCCGCCTTCCTAAATCGGGCCCACCATTCGTCCCGATCGACCTCCATCGAGAGGAGTTTGCCGCCCAGGTCATTCTTCGAGCCTTGGCCTCTTCAAGCTTCCGGTTGTACTTCTCGGCCATTTCCTTGCATAGCCCTTATATTTGTCCACTCTCTCCTGAGAACGTGAGGCCGAGTCACACGTTTACATCATGGAATCCCTAAGGGCAAGGACCTCGTTGGCCATCTGCATGGATCAACTAGCCAACAATTATTACAAATCTTCGTGCTCCTCTCGCCCTAGGATCAACGAACGCATGGCCCCTCGAGCTCAGGAGCGGAGAGGCATCTGATGTGGCCGGTGGCACCATGTAGGCATTAACGGCGAAGTCAACTGACGGCATGGATAGAGGCAGGCGGTCCCGCTTCTCCAAAATAGCCCCGCTCTCCAGCGGGGCCGCACTTCTCCAAGTCGGCCTCAGCGGCCCTGCCTTTTCCAAGTCGGCCCCTGGTGGCCCCAACCTCTCCAAATCGACCTCAACGGCCCCATCTTCTCCAAGTCGACCTCAACGGGCCTGCCTTCTTCAAGTCGGTCCCTAGCGGCCCCGACCTTTCCAAGTCGGCCTCAACGGCCCTGCCTTCTCCAAGTCGGCCACTAGTGGCCCCGACCTTTCTAAGTCGGCCCCTGACGGCTCCAACCTCTTCAAATCGGCCCCTGGCGGCTCCACCCTCTCCAAATCGGCCTCAGCGGCCCCGCCCTCTCCAAATCGGCCTCAGCGGCCCCAACCTCTCCGAATCGGCCTCAGCGGGTCTTCTCCAAGGCAACCTCCAGTGGCCCTGACTTCACCTACTGCCTGACCTGCGTCGCCTGACACAACCAGGCTCATCTACCGCCTGGGCTGCGCCGCCTAACACAATCAGGCCCATCTACCATCTGAACTGCATAGTTGATGGGACAAGGCCCACCAACCGTCAGACCCATGCGTCCGATAAGACCAGATCCACCAACCGCCAGATCCATGCATCCGATAAGACCAGGCTCGCCGACCGTCAAACCCATGCGCCCGATGCGACCAGGCCCACCAACCAACTCCTATTCACGTAATTTTCATGAGTTTGGCAGACATTCCCCTTCACTAAACCCTACGTGGCTAATCCCCAGACGGATAACCGAATGTCTATAAAGGGTAAGAGTGTTCAAGGTAGAGGGAGGTTGATACACACCCTTCTCACCCTGAGAAAACTCTCTAGTTCTCAGGACCTTCTTCTTCTAGAGAACTTCTTCAAGCTCTCACTGTTGTAACCTCGATTGCTAACTTGACTGTCGGAGGGTCCCGGCTGAAGCTACCCTCCGACACCGAAACTTTTTGCAGGCCATCCGCTTCGGAGGAGGCTATGTCTATCAACCGGCATTTTCCGATAGTTAACTCGGTGATCGAGCGTCAACACTTTCCACTTGTCCACTTCCATCAGGTCCAGTGATAGGAACACCATGTTTATCCACAAGAAAGCTTCTGTGGTGACAATCCATTTCTCCCAGGGCCAGCAAGAGTGGACATACTACAAGTTGTGCTTTTTGTCTCTTTCCACTTCAAAAGATTGCAGCATGAAATGTTTATAATTATTACCTGCTTAGTAGTTTCATAACATCATGTAGAATTATATATTTGTTCTGCAGTAGCTTTCGAGACACAAGGATGTTTCTTTTTCAGAAAATGGACAGTAGAGAACCCAGAATGAGAACCGTAAGATAACTAACATTGTTGCGGCAATCCTTGGAAACTCTTTAAGTGAGGAGAGATCCTGGGGAAGTGCTAGGGGAGCTGAGCTTTTTTCTGAGATATCTACAGGCTTGACTAGGTTATTCCAGTTTCATCTCTCTCTCCTCTTCTCTCTCTTTAGTCTATTTCACTTCATTAGCTTCCTCCTATCACTGCATCAAATTAAGCATTCCATTATCCTACCCATCATTTTTTTTAAAAATCAAGGGAAAGAACATGTGTTTTATTGTAACTGTTAGAAAATATTTTTAATTTATGCAAAAATTTCTTCATAGAAATTGCTAGAAATTTAATCTAAAGAATTTAAATTTCTAAATAAAATAAAAGAAGATGTGAATAAGAATCAAGCTTGAATCAAGGCGTGTTAGACACTGCCCTAAGGATCATTTTCGTCCCTTCGTGCAAATTATTGGCAATCTATCCCCAAGGTACAACGATCTGCCTCGATTCGAACCTCCTATCACGAGCACGATCGTGTAAAGATGCAACCCAATGAATCCTTCAGATGCCCAAACAAGATTAGTAAATATAATAAAAATTAAAAGAAATGAGTTGAAAGAACTCTTTTTCTCAAGGACTCAAATGCAGTCCTTTCTCTCCAGGTCTTTGTATAAGTGCTTGTGGGCATCATAACCCACATCACCAGCCATCCCACGAACATCAGAGCAAGCGGGAGTTTCACCAATGACAAAAGAGTCATCATCCTCTACTCTGTTCTCGCGAGGAGATGACACTTCATTGCCTTCGGCTATCACTTCCTCCAAAGACCTGCGAATAGAGAAATGGGTTCCCCTAAATGTATATTAGAAAAAAAACTTTCGTTGGCTGAACGAGCATTCGCGAGAACACTTACATCACCGAGCGCATTCAGGCAACGCTAGTGAGACCGTTACACCACTCATGCGAGCGGAACGCGGGGTTTCTTTTTTTAAAAAAAAAATTTGTTTCAATAATCCCCCATAAAAGTTTTTTAAAAAATCATTATGACTTAAATTTTTAGGGCATCTTATACTGCACAATAGGTGAGGTATCCTATGGACTTGAACCCCACTTAGTGTTGATTGTATACATCTGAAGGAACCATAGTGGATTAAACCTTGAACTAGGTCCTTGACTCGGACTTCTATTAATCACACACAAAGTATGGATCAATTGGGTTTAAACGGTCAACACATATTAAAGACCTTGCGCTTAGTACCTTGATTTTTCATGAGAATTTATTAAGGTTAGCCCAAACCTATAGTCACGGCCTAATATGACAATTCTCATATAGGTGAATCCTTCAAGGGTATTTGTGACTAATACCCTGCAGATAACCTACCTGGATCCATTAAGAGTATAACTCAACCTTACACAAATTTATTTTGTCACTTTATAAGAGCACTCATTATAGGGATGGGATGAGAAAAAAAAATTTAAAAAAATTATGCTCTAACACAATCACTCAATCAGCTTCGTTTCTACCACATTGAACCTCCTTCATAGGATCTTCAATCATAGAGGTTGGGTATCCACTGCTGGTGACCAATTAATAGGCTTAAGCCACATCCCACTCGATGAATCTAGGACTCCACTCCTAAATAATTCCTTGGTTAATTGATCTGTTAAATTCTTTTTAAACTTGACAAATTCCAAGAAAATACCTTTTTTTTTTACTAGACATCAAATAAAAGAATCAAACAAAGATATATTAGAATTGAATATCCAAATACAAGATAAACAATAAATTGGATATACCAACAATCATGAGATAATTTAGTAAATTATAAAAACTTTTATTAAATCTCATGGCAATAGATTTCAAGAGACTCAAAACAGAGCATTTATATGATATGCCTTGTCACAACATCCAAGTTCATCCATTCTTTGTCATTTGGTAACATAAAAGATTCACAATAGTAGATAAGCAATAAGTATTTGCATAATGCTGTCACTTTTGTCTAGCAAAGAACACACAGCAAGGAGATATTAAATATTGATCACTATACCAGGAAACACTTATCTGAAGGAAATACTTACTTGCAATAGAAAAATAACAAAATGATATGAAAATACATCTACATACAAGCACGCATATATCATGTGCACAAGTGCATGCATGTGTGTACGCACATGTAATATATATAATACCTATATATACATGTATATATCATAGAAATTTTTAAGTTTTGTAGCTGTGTGGTAAGTAATGTATAAGCAGGACTACATTCTACTGATAGAAGTATAGATGCCAACTCTCAATTTTCAATAACAATACATAATCTGCTGTTACTATCCCAGTTATATACCAATAGAAATTGTTTCAAGTTGACATCCTGCCTATTTCTAAAGAAAGCCATATGATGGACTAAGGACATCTAGCATCAGATAACAGGAGAGTTTCAGTTTGTACAAAAGGTGTTCATGTTATAACATGCAAGGCCACAAAGTAATATCAAAGTATTCTAGCTAGAATCCATCCATATCTACAACAGTAGATAGTATTAAAGATATTACTTAAAAAGAAAATAACATAGCAAAATATGCTCCAATTAGAAGGAAAGCAAAGAAGTACTGTACCAATAAAATTAACCTCAAATTAAACAGTAGACTTAGTCAATATAAAGCTTCAACATTTTTTAACTGCATTTTTAAAAATATTTTGTGAGTTATAATTGATTTCTTTTCTCTTTTCTAAGAACAATGGTGCAAGCACCACCTACTTATAAGAAAACATAAGGTACAATACACTAGCTGGATTAATTGTTTCTTTTAAAAGCCATAAGGACTTCAGCATTTTTAAAAAATAAATTAAACAATTAACATATCATAAAAGGTAAACTGACAAAAGAAATAATATGACAGCAGTATTGTAACGATCCAGGCCCACGGGCCCGTTTCGTTACAAGAAAGCAAGACGGACAAGGTTCACACCAACTTGGGCTACCACAGCCCAAAAAGGGATCCAATTGGTGCCTTGTCTTCTTACTTTACTACATATAAACCACTTAACCAACTCCCAATTATCCGATGTGGGACAATTGGGAGGGGCATCACAAGTATAGACATATATGCCTTTCATACAAATAATATTATGCGTAAGCATGTCATCGACTTATTACTAGAGAATAATCTTAAAATAGATCACTTAAAATTCATACAAAATACTTTTCTCATCAAAAAGCTTATATTTTCTTCCCAGAACAGTGGTATCAACATGAAAAAATTAAATTGCTTAATTTTTATAGTCTTAAGTGACTTTGAATCGATAAAGTCAGAAATTTGTGACTGTTAAATCACATTCAATTTCTTTCTTGTTATGTACGGGCAGAAAAATACATGATGCATGTTAGTGTCGTTGATGTAGAGAGAAAAAGCGTACAAGCAATGGGGCAACAACCAACCATACTGACAACACCAAAGGCCACCTGTATTACCTGGCTTGGATCAAGCATTAATATCATATGCTTGTAAGACTTAATTTAAATATATTGATCACGATATCAATATACAAAAATACGGTATCAATATATTTATCATGCAAGTTAAGATCGATAAATACCTCCAGCTATTATTTTTAATTTTCTTTCCGATGAGGGTAAGGAATTCGATCTTCTTTGAATCAGCTGCACGGGATCTTGATCTTCCTTCTCTCTAGGGATCTTGATCTTCCTTCTCTCGATGGATTTTGATTGAGTTCTTCCAATCAATGAGCCATCGCACTCTGATGGTATATGCCCTCAGGATGTGCTCTTGATCAGGGACTCAATGCCTCCGCTTATTTTGGTTTTTCTTTCGATAACCTTGTGAAAGCCTTAGGAAGGGTTCCCTATTTATACTCAAATCCCTTCACCGCCTACTCCCATCAAGCAGGCGTTCAACATTTAAGGGGGGGGGCGTTATCACTTATTAATTAGTGAAACGATAGTAATAAAATTAGGACTATTGAAAGAGATGGGTTATTACATTCTCCCACTTGGTCCGTATATTTTATCAACACTGAACAAAAACTAAATACATGAATCATAGCGATAGGTCCTCTATAATTGAGTATTATCTTCTATGTATTACAATGCATTCAATTTCTTTACCACTATTCCAAATGTGACAACATAACATAATGAATAAACCATATGTTTATTCAGAGTCCAAAAGAAAAGTTTATCATTTCTCAAAAGTCAAATAACATGTACACCTGAATGAGAAATAAATAAATAATTAAAATAAGAGTTTCTTTGTACAAATTGTTATCCATACAATTATATCATGGAACCAACTCCGTTTCTTATCACATGATCCTTAAAATTCTTAATTGGCATGCCTTTAGTCAAAGGATCAGCTATCATCAATTAAGTGCTAATGTATTCTATGACCACTTTGTTTTCTTTAACACGTTCTCTTATGGCTAAATACTTAATGTTGATATGTTTACTTCGACTACCACTCTTATGGTTTTTAGCCAAAAATACAGTAGCTGAATTGTCACAGTACAGTTTAATTGGCCTAGCAATAGAGTCAACAATTCTAAGCCCTAAGATGAAACTCTTCAACCATACACCTTGCGATGTAGCCTCAAAACAAGCAACAACTTCGCTTCCATAGTAGAGGTAGCAGTCAAAGTCTGCTTTGCACTCCTCTATGATATGGCTCCACCAGCTAACATAAATATAATCCTGATGTTGATTTCCGAGAATCAACGCAGCCAGCAAAGTCCGAATCTGAGTAGCCCTCTATCTCCAAATGATTAGTTTGTCTATACATGAGCATGTAGTCCTTGGTCCCTTGAAGATACCTCATGACCTTTTTAGCAGCTCTCCAGTGGTCTAAACCTGGATTACTCTGATATCTTCCCAACATTCCTACTGCAAATGCAATGTCAGGTCTTGTGCAAACCTGAGCATACATTAGGCTTCCAACAGCTGAAGCATATGGAATGTTGTGCATCTGTTCCCGTTCAAGTTCATTTTTAGGACACTGGTTCAAAGCGAACTTGTCACCCTTCACTATAGGTGCAACACTTGGTGAATAATTTTTCATCTGAAATCTCTCCAAGACTTTATTGATATAAGTTTCTTGAGACAATCCCAAAATGCCTCGAGATCTTTCTCTATGAATCTTAATGCCAATGACATAAGATGCCTCACTCATATCTTTCATATCAAAATTTTTGGAGAGAAATTGTTTCACCTCATATAGCAACCCTTTATCATTGGTTGCAAGTAGAATGTCATCCACATATAGGACCAAGAAACAAATTTTACTCCCACTAACCTTCTGGTATATACATTGATCCATGATGTTCTCTTCAAAACTAAAGGAAGAGATCACATCATGAAATTTTAAATACCACTGACGTGAGGCTTGTTTCAATCCATATATGGATTTCTTAAGCTTGCAAACCAAATGCTCACCATCACCAGAGGAAAATCCTTCAGGCTGTTTCATGTAAACCTCTTCCTCTAGATCTCCATTAAGGAATGCGGTCTTCACATCCATTTGATGTAACTCAAAATCAAAATGAGCTACCAATGCCATAATTATTCAGAGAGAATCTTTCTTGGATACAGGAGAAAATGTCTCCGTGTAGTCGATTCCTTTCCTCTGAGTGAATCCTTTGGCAACGAGTCTTGCTTTATATCTCTCAATGTTGCCTTGTGAGTCTTTCTTTATTTTAAAGATCCATCTACATCCAATGGCTTTTACACCATCAGGCAACTCAACAAGATCCCAGACTCGATTAGATGCCATAGATTCCATCTCGTCCTTCATGGCATTGAACCACAAGTTTGATTCCTTAGTACTCATGGCTTGTGAAAACGTTTCAGGATCATTTTCGGCTCCAATGTTATAGTCAAATTCATGTAGATACACAACATAATCACTAGGAATTGCTGATTTATTTATTCTAGTTGATCTTCTTAATGTTGTGTCAATGACCTCTTGAGGAGTATCTTGCACAACTGATTGTTGATGAACAACATGATCTTCTAGATTACCATCAGCTTGTGAAATCTCAATGACTGGTTGTTGGGCACTTAATTGAGTTTGAGGAGTGCTATAAATAGCAACCAATCCCTCACTTGAAGTGGAGGCTGGAATAACTGAATGATCTTTCTCAGAAGAAGCAGAAGCCAAATACTGAGATTGATCACTCCCACTGATCAAGTCATTCTCAAGAAATTTTACATTTCTTGATTCCATAATCCTAGTGCTGTGAGATGGACAATAAAATCTATAACCCTTGGACTTCTCAGCATATCCAATAAAGTATCCACTAATAGTCCTTGAGTCTAGTTTCTTTTCTTGTGGATTATAGACTCTTACTTCAGATGGGCATCCCCAAACACGTATATGTTGCAAACTTGGTTTCCAACCTTTAAATAACTCAAATGGCATTTTGGAAACAGCCTTGGTTGGAACCCGATTCAATATATACACAGCAATTTTAAGAGCTTCAGTCCACAAGGATTTAGGTAAGTTGGAGCTGACAATCATGCTCCTTACCATGTCCAATAATGTCTGGTTTCTCCTTTCAACTACACCGTTTTGGTCAGGAAACCCTGGCATGGTGTATTGTGCAACAATTCCATTTTCTTTAAGAAACCCAGCAAACGAACCAGGTGCTTGTCCATTCTCAGTGTATCTACCATAATATTCTCCACCTCTATCTGACCTCACGATTTTAATTTGCTTGCTGCATTGTTTCTCTACTTCTGCCTTAAATACCTTAAAGGCATCTAATGCTTCGTTCTTATTATGAAGTAGGTAGAGATACATATATCGTGAATAGTCATCAATAAATGAGATGAAGTATCTCTGACCATACGAATCCATATCTGGGCTACAGATATCCGTATGTATGATCTCCAGTATTTTCGAACTCTCTTGGCATCTTTCTTGGACTTGTTGGTTTGCTTTCCCTTTATGCAGTCCACACAAGTGCCAAAATCAGTAAAATCAAGAGTATCAAGTACTCCATCTTTTACTAATCTTTTAATTCTCTCAATGGAGATATGACCTAATCTCCGATGCCACAAAATAGAGGAATTCTCATTTATAACACATCTTTTCATACCAGTTTGGGCATGCATCACATTATAGGTGGTATTATTTTTCAAATTAATTTGAAAAAGATTGTCTGACAATGTACCATTCCCAATAAGCTTAGATTTATAAAATAAATTAACATAGCTTTTATTAAAATTAAAGGAGTATCCTGCTGGTACAAGCCTTGACACTGAAATCAAATTTCTAGAGAAACTTGGAATATAAAATGTCTTTTCCAAATCCAAAACAAAACTAGAATGTAAAATAAGTCTGCATGTCCCAATTGCTTCCACATGTGAACCCATCTTGTTTCCTGAATAGATGCTTTGTTCACTTCCCAATGGTTTCCTTTGATTTAGAAAACCCTGCAAGGTATTTGAAACATGGATCGTAGAACCAGAATCAATCCACCATGTGTTATGACATATAACCAAATTGGATTCATGACATACGAATGAGGTTAGAGTACCTTTCTTATTAAGCCAAGCTTTGAATTTGAGACAATCTTTCTTTATATGCCCTTTCTTCTTTCAAAAGAAGCACTTGGACTCCTTCTTGTCTTCTATATGGATGGATACTTTATCCTTTCCTTTGCATTTGGCTTTGGGAGCTTTAGTCTTTCTCTGAGTGACTAAATGTGCACTTTCTCTCATTTCTAAAATCAGCCTCCCTTCCTCTTGAACACACATGGTCATAAGTTCATTAATTGACCATTTGTCCTTATGTGTATTGTAAGATATTTTGAAGGGACTATACTGTTGTGGGAGTGAGCTCAAAATAAAGTGCACCAAGAAAGATTCTGACATCTCAACCTCTAGGGATTTCAACTGAGCCGCAATGTCCCTCATCTTCATGATGTGCTCACGCACACCTCCAACCGTAGTGAGCTTCATTGATGATAATTTTGTCATTAGGGTGCTAGCCAGTGCCTTATCTGAAGACTCAAATTGTGCATCAATAGCCTTCAGAAGTTTTTTAACATTTTTGCACTTAGGAATTGAACCACGTATACTAGCAGAAATTTTAGTATGTATGAACATCATACTGAGGCGATTGGACCGTTTCCATCGTTCATACGCAGCAATCTCAGCCTGAGTGCTAGTAGATGTAACTGAATGTGGTTCATCCTTCCTGATAGCATAGTCAATATCCATGCACCCTAATTGAAGAAGAATTCTCTTCTTCCATAATTTATAATTATCACCACTTAAATCGGGAACGTCACATTTCATATCAGAAATATTAACAGGCAAAATAGCTGCATAAAAATAAAATCATGTTCATGTAATTGAATTTGAGGCATATAACTTGATGTCATGTTTTACCAATGTAAACATGCAATAACATGAATCAATAACATACAATAACTATATGTGGGCTAAGTTATTATACTCAAATAGACTCATTAACTTAATGATGTGACTAACAAATTATATTCCTTTCTTAATTCCTGTGGGTAATTAAGAAAATAATTTGTTATCGCATCCTAATTAATTATATTAGTGCAATAAAAATTCCTGTGGGATAAGATTCATTACATTAATATAATTAGTCACAATTAATGTCATCTAACCTTATGTGATCTTTGCAACTCAATATATAATTTTGATTAATCAAAGATGCTGTGGCTACTCCTCAATTAATCAAAATCATATTGATCACATGACATTGAATTCCATTATATGCATATAGATTAACCAATTTAGCATGATTATTAGGTAGTGATCTTAATCAACGTAACATTTCCAAATCAAGATCTGAGTTAATCAAATTGGCCAGGCCAGTGAAAGAGAAGTGGGGGTCCCCCGTTGCTTTCCTTAGGTCAGTCAATGGAACCAATTAAGTAACCACAATCTCTTTACCTTTCTAGACATCAACTGACCAATCAGACCTTGAAAGGATTTGCACTATGATTTTCACACTACCACCAAATTCATGCATAGAATAAATCTAGTATGCAGAACAGGAGACAACATTTCAATTATCTATTTAATGAATTTTAAAATTATCATCTTAAGAAAAATTTTTGTTAATTAAAACACGTCCGACCGTAGCTCATTATTCCCTTGGGCCAGTCTATGCAAAACACCGTAGGACTCAGGAGGCATATTTTAATACAAAAATTTAAACTTAAGAAACAAATGATAAAAATAAATCATATCACATGATTTAATAAAACATTAAACAGATAATAAATGCATTTAAAATTCAACCAATCCAGATTTTAAATCCCATGAGAGAACGGCAAGAAAATCGAAAACCGAAATAGGCCACGTTTTCTCTTTTTAATATGTCACCGTATATGGTTATGGAAGCCACGTTTCTGCTGCGTTTCCTTTCTTTACTTTTCTTTTCTTTAATGCTACATTTCTTTTTTCTTCCTTTCTTTAATGCTATCTCTATCTCTTTAATACCAGAAAGAAATCCGAAAAACCTTTAATGCCATAAAGAAATCTTAAATAGAAAAGGAAGAGATCCGAGAAACCTTTAATTGCAGAAAGAAATCTTTAATAGAAAATGAAGAGGCCACGTTTTGTTTCCGCAAAAATCAGAATCTAAGATAGGTTTAATGGTTTCTGCTCAATTTCGTGAACAAAAATCAGAACTGAGCAAAAATTGAAACCTGAGATCCGAAAAACTGAAAACGGAAAACACGCGGCATAAATTACTTTGATGGAAACACTCACAAAATAAGGCAGAGGTTTAAAAAGCTCTGATACCAAATGTAAGACTTAATTTAAATATATTGATCACGATATCAAATATGCGGAAATACGGTATCGATATATTTATCATGCAAGTTAAGATTGATAAATACCTCCAGCCATTATTTTTAATTTTCTTTCCGATGAGGGTAAGGAATTCGATCTTCTTTGAATCAGTTGCACGGGATCTTGATCTTCTTCTCTCTAGGGATCTCGATCTTCCTCCTCTCGATGGATCTTGATTGAGTTCTTCCAATCAATGAGCCATCGCACTCTGATGGTGTATGCCCTCAGGATGTGCTCTTGATCAGGGACTCAATGCCTCCGCTTATTTTGGTTTTTCTTTTGATAACCTTGTTGAAAGCCTTAGGAAGGGTTCCCTATTTATACTCAAATCCCTTCACCGCCTGCTCCCATCAAGCAGGGGTTCAATATTTAGGGGGGGGCATTATCACTTATTAATTAGTGAAACGATAGTAATAAAATTAGGACCATTGAAAGTGATGGGTTATTACAATGTTGGCATGGACAACTGAAGTCCAGCAATCAAGACATTAAAAGATAAATCATCAACGAATCTTCTTCCGTCAAGCACAACAGAAGCAAAATCCAATCATGCATAGCACAATTGGCCAACATGTGGCTTCTTGTTCCACGTAAGTTTTAGATTAATCATTGGAAGTTCAACTTTAACAAAAGTGATCCTTAGCTGTTAGAAAATATTTTAAATTTATGCAAAAATTCCTTCATAAAAATTGCTAGAAATTTAATCTAAAGAATTTAAATTTTTAAATAAAATAAAAGAAGATATGAATAAGAATCAAGCCTGAATCGAGACGTGTTAGATACTGTCCTAAGAATCAGTTTTCGTCTCTTCATGCGATCTGTTCCTAAGGTACAATGATCCGGCTCGATTCGAACCTCCTACTATGAGCACGATCATGTAGAGGTGCAACCTAATTAATCTTTCAGATGCCCAAACAAGATTAGTAAATATAATAAAAATAAAAGAAATGAGATGAAAGAACTCTTTACTCAAATGTAGTCCTTTCTCTTCAGGTCTTTGTATAAGTGCTTGTGGGCATCATAATCCACATCACCAGCCATCCCACGAACACCAGAGCAAGCGGTTTCACCAATGACAAATGAGTCATCATCCTCTTCTCTGTTCTCGCAAGGAGATGACCCTTCGTTGCCTTCGGCGATCACTTCCTCCAAAGACTTACGAATAGGGAAATGGATTCCCCTAAATATATATTAAAAAAAATTTCATTAGCCGAACGAGCATTCGTGGAACGCTCATCACGCGAGCACGCAACGCTCATGAGACCGTTACACCACTCACACGAGCGGAATGCTCGCATGAGTCTAGCGAACGTAAACGCTCGCGGGCATTCTTTTTAAAAAAAAAAAATTCCAACAGTAATACATTTTTATAGATTTGAAGCATTACATTTTTATAGCTTTCCTTTCTCATCATTTTTTCTCGTTGTGTATTCAGTTACGACAGTTTTCTTATCATGTATACTTGAGGTACTACGTTCTTCTAGCCTAATTCCAAATTCCCCTTTCTGTTTTTGACCCCTTAAAAACCACCCCACAAAGATTCTGGGCTGAGCATGCTTTAACTCAGGCTATCATAACATAAAAGAAGGTATCTCGGCAACCAATGATTGGATGGTAGTCATGTGGCGCTGGTAAAGGAGAAAGGCCCGGAGTCAAGCACTACATGATGGCAATCCTTTATCAAGAGTGGCCAGTGGCACACTATATATCCTACACATAAGATAAAACCTATAAGAATCCAAGAGAGACCATACAACACTCTGATGCAAATTACTCTCATGCACACTGCTAACAGATGCCATCCTTCAGCATTTGATCAGATTGCTAGCAATTTATGGGAACTGCTAACAGAATTCGACCTTGAGTACATCATGTTGAGAGAGATCATGGTGATAGTTGTGTATGAGAACATAGACACCCTGCAACTTCTATTAATGAATAAAGGCATGGTTCCCCACTCATGGCCGCATAACATCACCAGGTTGGAGGATGACTGTTGGGCCTGGTGTGGTGCTATTAAGGCCCAGGTGGGCTAACTTGTATTGGGCTGGGTTTGAGTCCAAGGGTTGAGATTAAATCAAGTCACGGGTGTACACGGGCTTGGGGATTAGTTTAATCTCATTGGTTTAGTCCATGGGAGTTTTTTGTTGAGTCTGGGCCTGGCCCACTTCGTGGATGTATTTAAACTCTAGTCTCTAGGGTTTGGATGGAATAGAGAACAGATTCTTTTCTCCCAAAATTCCCTTCTCTCATCATAGGGCGGCAGCCCTTTCTTTCTCCTCCCCATCTTCCTCCTTTTCAAGAAGCAAACCTAACAGGATTAGAAATCCTTAATTCTAGTTCTTGTTGAACGGGGAATCCCATTGCTATTCATCAAGGTCTAAACCTAACAGGATTAGAAATCCTTAGTTCTAGTTCTTGTTGAACGGGGAATCCCATTGCTATTCATCAAGGTCTAAACCTAACAGGATTAGAAATCCTTAGTTCTAGTTCTTGTTCAACGGGGAATCCCATTGCTATTCATCAAGGTATAAACCCTAACAAGTGGTATCAGAGCCTGGTTCAAGGAGTAATCTGGAGGCCTTCAAGGAGTTGAAATAATTTCAACAGAATCTCGTCAAGGTACTTCTCTATTTTATAAAATTTATTTTTGTGCTATTTTTTGAAATTGGCCATGGGGAGTAGCATAAAAATAGAGGTTGAGAAGTTTGATGGGAAGGGAAGTTTCTCCATGTGGAAAGTCCGGGTAGAGGACCTCCTTGTGCAGCAGGGTTTAGATTTGGCTTTGGAGGAAAGGCCAGATGATGACAGACAAGCAGTGGATTTCATTGGAGAAGAAGACATGTTCAATGATCAGGGGCTGTCTGGCGGATTCAGTCCTCTATTCAGTGCTGGAGGAGAAGACCCCGAAGGGACTCTGGACGAAGTTGCACACCCTCTATATGGGGAAGAATATGTGCAACAAGTTGATGTTGAAGAAGCGCCTCTACAGCCTTCGGATGTCAGAAGGTGGAGATGTGCTGGGTCACATCCAGATATTCGACCAGATGAGCAATGAACTTCTGAATGTCGGGGTCAAGATGGAGGAAGAAGATAAAGCACTTCTGCTTTTATGTTCAATGCCCACGTCTTATGACTCATTGGTCACAACACTGCTCTATGGGAAGGAGACATTAATTTATGAAGATATTGTCTCGGTGCTTCGGACGAATGAGCAGAGGGAGAAGATGACCAAGGAAGCTGTTCCCCAGGAGGGTCTATCAGTTGGGGAAAGGACAGGCAGAGGTAGGGGCAGGGACAGAAGTAAGTCTGGAGGACGATCAAAGTCCAGGAAAGGCAAGAGAGAGCTGAAGTGCTATAAGTGTGGAGAGGTAGGACATTTTAAGAAGAATTGTCCTAAGTGGAAAAATCAGAAGGGAGAAAAAGGAGGATCTGAGTCAGTGAGTACAGTTGCAGATCAGGAGGTGGAGGATGATCTCTTGGTTGTATCAGATGATCACAGGCACAGCACAGAGATGTGGACCTTGGATTCAGCCTGTTCTCATCATTACACTCCCAACCGGTCGTGGTTCAGTACTTACACAGAGGTTGAGGAGGGGAATGTGACTCTTGGAGATAATCACCCTTGCAAGGTGGCAGGTATTGGCACAGTGAGGGTGAGGATGTTTGATGGTATGGTGCGCACTCTTACCAGTGTGAAGCATGTTCCAGAACTCAAGAAGAATCTGGTATCACTGGGGTACTTGGAGCGGACTGGATACAGCTTCAGCAGTCGTGCCAGGAGTGGAGTTCTGAACATCTCCAATGGAGCCATGGTGGTGATGAGAGGGAGGAGGCTGGAAAATAATCTATACAAGATGGAGGGCTCTGTGATGACTGTGAAATCTGAGGTGGCAGCTGTGGAGCAAGATCCCCGGGATGTGTACAGGATGTGGCATTACCGCCTGGGCCACATGGGAGACAAGGGGATGAAAGAACTGAGCAAGAGAGGTCTGCTTCCAGACTTGAGTAGCGGAGATATGGAGATCTGTGAGCCTTGTCAGATGGGAAAGCAGAGGAGAGTACAGTTCTCAGTCAGCACAGCTAGGAGTGCTGAACCCCTGGAGTTAGTACACACAGATGTCTGGGGACCAGCCCCAGTTTCTGCAAGGAATGGGGCCAGATACTTTATGACCCTGATAGATGATTTCTCAAGGAAGCTGTGGATCTACTTTATGAAGGAGAAATCAGAGGTCTTCACCAAGTTCAAAATCTGGAAGGCTGAGGTGGAGAAGGAGCAGGGTAAAAGTGTGAAGTGTCTGAGGTCTGATAATGGCGGGGAATACACCAGCAGGGAGTTCCAGATTTTTTGTGAGGAGTGGGGCATCAGAAGGCACTTCTCGGTGATGGAAACTCCTCAACAGAATGGGGTGGCTGAGAGGATGAACAGAACACTATTGGAAAAGGCAAGATGCTTAAGGCTGCAGGCAGGGCTTCCAAAGATGTTCTGGGTTGACGCAGTAGATGCAGCTAGCTACTTGGTCAATCGGTCACCGCACACCAGGTTAGATGGAGACATTCCAGAGGAGATATGGTCTGGAAGGAAGACAAGCCTAAACCATCTAAGGGTGTTTGGATGCACAGCATATGTGCATGTTGGAGCTGGGGAGCGGAGTAAGTTGGATGCCAGGTCTAAGAAGATGGTGTTCCTAGGCTACCCGCGAGGAGTCAAGGGGTATCGGCTATGGGACCCCTTGGAGAAGAAGGTTGTCATTAGCAGAGATGTAACCTTTGATGAGAGCTCAATCCTCCAGAACAGAAGTGGCATGGATGCACAGCAGGGACTACAGGAGGTAGAACACGGTAACACTAGTCAGACAACCTCCTATACAGTTGTGCCATTTGCTAGTGGACCAGGAGGATTTGAGATTCAAGTGGAGAGGACTGACAGAGGGGGTAGAAGCCAGGGAGTTCAGCAGGATGCAGCTGAACAGGGGACTGATACTGGGATCGCACAGCAAAGGCCCAGGAGGAACGTGCGACCACCAGTTCGATACGGCTTTGAGGATTCGTTGTCATATGCCCTGGTGACAGCGAATGGAGACCCTTTCACCTATGAGGAGGCTATGGAAAGTCAGGATAGAGATAGGTGGATCCATGCTATGGCAAAGGAAATGCAGTCTCTTCACAGCAATAATACGTGGCAGGTGGTCCAGCTGCCACAAGGAAAGAAACCCATTGGTTGTAAATGGGTTTATCAGCGCAAGGAAGGAGCTTCAGAACAAGAGGGTATCAGGTATAAGGCAAGACTAGTGGCCAAAGGATACTCTCAGAAAGAAGGCATCGATTATGGTGAGATATTTTCTCCAGTTGTCAGGCACACTTCCATCAGACTATTATTGAGTATTGTAGCAGCTCAGGACTTGGAGCTGGAGCAGATGGATGTGAAGACAGCATTCCTCCATGGTCATTTGGAGGAGAGCATCTACATGGAGCAGCCACCAGGGTTTAGAGAACCAAGATCAGATGGGAAAGTCTGTTTGCTGAAGAAATCTCTGTATGGGCTGAAGCAGTCGCCGAGGCAGTGGTACAAGAGATTTGACACTTATGTTAGGAGCATTGGACTTTTCAGGTGTGAGTATGATTCTTGTGTCTATGTTAAATCTCTAGATGATGGGTCTAGGATGTACTTACTCTTGTATGTAGATGACATGCTGATAGCATGCAAGAGTAAGAAGGCTGTACAGGAACTGAAGATAGCTTTGTCTCGGGAGTTTGAGATGAAGAATCTGGGGCCAGCCAGGAAGATCCTAGGGATGGAAATCATCAGAGATAGATCCAAGGGTGTGCTGCATCTGAGTCAGGGTGGCTACATTAAAAGGATTCTAGAGCGATATGGGATGAAGGATGCCAAACCAACAGCACTACCTTTGGCAGCACATTTTTCCTTATCGAAGACTATGTCACCACAGACTGAGGTGGAGGCTCAGGAGATGGAGAAGGTACCATATGCTTCTGGTGTTGGGAGCCTTATGTATGCCATGGTATGTTGTAGGCCAGACATAGCCCATGCAGTGAGCCAGGTGAGCAGGTTCATGGCGCAGCCTGGTAGGGAGCACTGGCGAGCACTGAAGGGAATCTTCAGGTACTTGGTAGGTACAGTTGGGGTTGGTATTTGCTATGGATAGCAAGAAGATGCTGAGAGATCCAACTTATCCAAGGAGGCTCGTGGGCAGTTATATGGGTATGTGGATGCAGACTTTGGTGGAGATGTGGACACTAGGAGATCCACAACAGGCTTTGTGTTCAGCCTGTTTGGTGGTCCAGTATCGTGGAGATCATGTCTGCAACCCATCACAGCCTTATCTACCACGGAGGCAGAATACATAGGTATCACAGAGGCAGCAAAGGAAGCTCTTTGGCTGAAGGGCTTGATGCTGGAGATGGGACTTGATCAGAAGGTTGTCCAGGTGCATAGTGATAGCCAGAGTGCTCTGATGCTTGCGCAGAATGCAGTCTATCATGCCAGGACGAAGCACATTGACCTCAGATACCACAGGATCAGAGAGCTGATGGAAGATGGTGAGGTGGAGCTGGTGAAGGTATACACCAAAGAAAATCCAGCAGATGCACTGACTAAGGTTCTTCCACGGGACAGTTTTCAAAAGTGTATTTTGTTGTTAAAGCTGATGGACACAGTGGACGTGCTGAGGCCTTGAAAGCACCAAGGTGGAGATTGTTGGGCCTGGTGTGGTGCTATTAAGGCCCAGGTGGGCTAACTTGTATTGGGCTGGGTTTGAGTCCAAGGGTTGAGATTAAATCAAGTCACGGGTGTACACGGGCTTGGGGATTAGTTTAATCTCATTGGTTTAGTCCATGGGAGTTTTTTGTTGAGTCTGGGCCTGGCCCACTTCGTGGATGTATTTAAACTCTAGTCTCTAGGGTTTGGATGGAATAGAGAACAGATTCTTTTCTCCCAAAAATTCCCTTCTCTCATCATAGGGCGGCAGCCCTTTCTTTCTCCTCCCCATCTTCCTCCTTTTCAAGAAGTAAACCTAACAGGATTAGAAATCCTTAATTCTAGTTCTTGTTGAACGGGGAATCTCATTGCTATTCATCAAGGTCTAAACCTAACAGGATTAGAAATCCTTAGTTCTAGTTCTTGTTGAACGGGGAATCCCATTGCTATTCATCAAGGTCTAAACCTAACAGGATTAGAAATCCTTAGTTCTTGTTCTTGTTCAACGGGGAATCCCATTGCTATTCATCAAGGTATAAACCCTAACAATGACATGCTGCAAATCAAATCATAAGAGGTTTTGTGTTAACATTGAAGTGAAGCTAGATGGAGTTTTGTCAAGATTAAGGTGGTATAGACTTGCACTGTTTTTAAAAAGAGATACCTTAATCTGTGTCCTATTGTAGGTGTAGGTGATATGTATGAGGTCATCCATGCTCTGGATCACTGCTGGATATGAAAACTCCATTCCCATGCTCTCCTCCAGTGTCATTATTGTATGCTAATAAAAGCCGTCCATCTTTCAGCTTAACTCCATCAATGCCTACATCATGATCATGATCACAATAGTCATGCAATGTAAGCCAACTCCATAAATTTGATGCTGGCCAAGAAGAACAAATTAAGCAGTGTTGATGATGGACCTGAATTTGGGTTAGGGAGTTAAATAGGTGTTGCATAGCTCCAGGTGAAGCCCCCATCCACTGATTCTGACATACAAATCCTGCCAATTGTTCCAAATGATCGAAGAAGCATGCGCAGAGTCCCGTTGTCAGTCCGGTATGGGACAGGCTGAATCATGCCAAGGGTTTCATTTTTTTATGTAGACAGGCCCATACTTCCTCCATGACCGACCACCATCTGCTGTAACCTAACCATGCTTTGAAGTCAAGTTGAATGAAAAACTCACTCTTAAGGCATTGATATATATATATATATATATATATATATATATATATGAAGTTCACCTCCAACCAAGCTCCCCAAGAGTTTCAACTTTCGACAGAGGATCCACAGAGCAGGTGGCCATCATCCAGCAAGATAGGCTATGTTGCTGCCAAATCACTTCTAGAAAGCATCGGGTGATAAAAGAGCTTCGTAGACTTTCAGGGAGATGATGGGACCATTCCTTTTTAGCCGAAAACCTACAACAAAAGTTTCGGACCGGTGGCTCCGATGGGACAAAGAATAAGCTATCCGCCACTCGCGGGATCTTCCGGCATGCGTCAAAGTGAACCAGAAAGGCCCTTTCCAACTGCCGGAAGGAGTTGATGCTGCACGGCGGCAAGCAGGAGTACCAGGCTCGGGCCGCCTTCCTCAAGGTGGTGGAGAAGGCAATGCAAAGTAAGGAGTCAATTGCCCCCTGGACCTGCATCAGGACCTTATAGCTCTCCAGGTGGTCCAAAAGATCTGTGATGCTGTCGTACGGGTCTAGCTGAGGGAGGCAAAACCGGATCGAGATCGGCTTCTCCATGATACGGCGGGACAGTGGTGGACGACTATCGTAATCCACCTTCGATGGGTTGGTGATCCTGCGGCTGAACTCCTCCAACCGCTGGTTGTATTCATCCAGCCGTCGCATGGCCCGACGAGCTATCCGGCCATCAAAGGACCCCTCCCTCGAAGATTCCGATGATGGAGAGGGGTGGCAGCGGTGCAAATGCATGCGCTCCGCCTCCTTCACATGTCGCCGCTTAGGGGAAGCTTTAGCGTGGCTAGAAGGGGACCGAAGCCTCTTAAAGGCCTCTCGGCGATGATGCCTGGGCGAAGCACAGCGGTGGCGGATCTTCCGAAGGGGAGACCTCTCCCGGAAAGAATGCTGGCTGGGTTGGACCACCCCCGGGACTGATGAGGGTGGCTCCGGCTGTCGCTGCGCGACTACCGGTTGCTGCTGTAGAACTTGGACCGCCGCCACCAGCGACTGGACTTGCATGGCGAGGGCGGCGATCCGATCATCTTGCTATGGCGGTGGTGGCAAGGGTGGAGCGGAAATCTTGACCTGGGGAGCAAGGGGGCCAACCTCCAATGGCTCAGCTCCCTGGCGATGCCCTCCAGTGTGGCTTGTGGAAACCTCCGGCGTACATGTCACCACCATCTTCTTGATTGCTCGGGGAAGAAGGATTTGCAGCTAATTGGTTCGAAGCTTTCTTCTCTCTCCCCCCCTTCCTAGCGCACCAATCTGTTGCCGCCAAGTCACGTTCCTCTAACGCCGAGAGATGGAGATCCTCCACTTCAAAGAAACTCCTGCAAGAAAGTCCCCGGAGACCGGTTGCACCGGTGGGGACCCTCCGATGCTCAAGTAAGCAACTCAGGAACAGTGAAGAAAAGAACCAGCAGAGAAATAGCTAGAGAGCTTGAGTTCAGATCCCTTTCCTCGTTGTGAGTGTGGGTTCCTATACCTATTCAAAGATCCCCTTTTCCGCTTTTAGAAGGTGGCTAATCTCGAGGTACCGTTGTTCGGTAGCAGACAGGTGGCCAGGCTGACATAGACAAGTCGCAAACGACACTGGGCATGTCAGAGGTGTCTTGCCCCATGAACCACCCGTCAGGGCGGCACCACAGATGGTAGGTGGCCTAGTTATGTCAGGCGTGCACTGTTACGAGTAGTGGTCACGCACAGTTGCAGATGGTTAGTGGGTCACATGGCAGCTGCAGACGGTTGGTGGACTACGTGGTAGTGTCAGGCGGCTCGAGGTAGAGAGGACCTAAGGTTCGAGGCTAAGAGGACTTGAGGTCCGAGGCCGAAGAGACCCACAACTGGAGGTCGAAGGGATGAAGCCCGAGGCCGAGAGGGCTTAAGGTCCGAGGCCAAGGGGACTTCGGAGGTCGAAGGGACCCGCAGCTGGAGGCTAAAGGGACGAAGTCGAGGCTGAGGAGACTTGAGGTCCGAGGGGACCTGAGGCTCGAGGCTGAGGGGACTTCGAAGGTCAAGGGGACCTGCAGCTAGAGGCCGAGGCCAAGGGAACTTGAGGTTCGAGGAGACCTAAGGTCCGAGGCCGAGGGGACCTCGGAGGCCGAGGGAACGAAGTTCGAAGCCGAGGGGACATAAGGTCATAATTTTTTTTCGTCAAGATGTCGTAGAGTTGTTTTAACATTTTTTAATGGGCATCATAATTTTATAATTACGGTGTCCTAATTTTATAAATATCTTAATTTTTTTTTTTAAAGACAAGCTGTTCCATTCCATCCCATCAGTATACTATTTATGAATTCATAATCATGATCTTTATTATCCTATTTTATCATGATATAAAATATATGTGAATTAATAAAAATAATAATATAATTAATATAAAATTTACTGTACCAGATGTAATGTACGAATTCTTTTTTTCTAAATTTTTTATGCATCACTTTTTTTTTGTGCAAAATGATTTGCACGATGATTTATCCGCGCTGAAAGATTCGCTCATGGTCTCGCACCGCAAACACGGTCCATGCGCGGTGTACAAAGAGTTTTTCGTCAACAAATGGAAGAGTCTTTGTGACCGAGCCGTCTCCAGCTCCCGCTCTCTCTCTCTCTCTCTCTCAACTCTCCCTTCCTCCCCACCGCACCCCCAACCCTGTCGCTTCCCGCTTGAACAAAACGGCAATTATTTCTCACCACTCGATTCATTGCTCGTTCGTATTCTTATACCTTTCCGTTTCTGATCGAGACTCTCGTCTTCTCCTCGTAATTTCTTCCCCAGGAAAACAAAGCCGATGTCGGCGATTAAACAACTCGACGATGAGACCGTTCGCAGCATGGCAGTCGGTGCCATCTTCAGTGACTATGTGAGTCTTGTGCTTCGATCAATGCTTGTGTTCGTACATTGTTGTTTCCTTACTGAGAAAATTTTTTGGTTAAAGTTGGTGTTTATGTGCTTGTAAAAATTTCACGACTGCCATTTCTTTATATTCGCAGGGATGATGAGATTGAGGGGATTTGTTTCTTCAATAGCTTGATGCTATCGGCCAAAGATTTTTTTTTCTTTTTTTTTTATTTGATCCTCTTTATGGTCGGAGCTTCTCGGGGAAAGGATAATTCGGAACAATTTAGTTTTGAGGTGATACCAAGGGTCTGATTCTTTTTGGTTGATGGTGTAGGGGTAATGAGAGAAGATTAAGGCCTGTGAGGCTACAAAGGCTGGGTTTCATCTCCAGTAGGGGGAGGAGCTGAGGGATCGAGGTGAGGGGAAACCATGTGTCCCCTCTTTACTCTGAATTAAGGAGTCTTGCTAAGAAAACATGCTGGCAGATGTACCCGTTGAGTAAATTTGGAGTTAGTTGTCAGCTGTGGTCACATAAGCCATGCAAATAATACAGACGATTCCAGTGGTTAGTCATTCCATAAACTCGTATAATCAATTGTGGAGGTTACCCTCTCTCAAACTAGTCTTGTATTTGAGTTGCGACACTCCATTCTTTCCTAAAGTTGCCTTTCCTAGAAACTCAACAGCACTAGGCACAACACTAGGCAGAGTTTACTCCACAGCGCAAGCCAGTCTTAGGGAGTATCAATATTTTGATGGACGATACTTTGATCTGAAAATTGAACCCTTTGTAGATGAACTCAAAGCACATAAACTTTCCCAAGCTATATAAATTATGATCCTAGGTAACTTAAAGACAACAAAATGTTGTGAAATAACTTACTTTGATTTTTTTTTTTTTAATTTTTATAATATTTGAGGAATTTTTTTTCCTCCCCAAAACCCAAACTCTAAAACTTGAAAGCTAAATTGTTAAAGCTAACCAAACTAATAAAACCAAAACTCTACCCAGGGGACAAACGAAAGCCAAACTGGATTTTAAAACCTTTATTTAAGTGTACTGTCCTGTCCTACATCAAACCTATACCTCATCTATATTATTCAATAAACCATCTGTGTTCTTGTTATCTGCATTAGAAGGATATCCCTCACCATAGATAGGAGTTGGTTGGCGAATGGTTGCATTACAGATATTTTGGTTTTATTTGGATCACTGATGCACTAAATTTCTTTTGAAATGTGTAATGGATGCAATGAGAACTGTCCAACTCTTAGTTACCTGTCTGGATAGTTAATTGTCTTGAAATATGGTTTTTATCTTTTCACTTTGTAATATGTTATTATATGACTATATTGTTATATCTTGCTGGTCTCATGTCATCCTGTTATAGGTAGGGAAGATAAGTTCTCTTGATTTTCATCGTACGGAAGATCTGCTAATCTCTTCATGTGAGGATGATTCTATACACCTTTATAATATAACAAATGCTACGTGAGTATTCTGTACCCTATGATTTTATGCATACGTTGAGATTAAGTTCGTTATAGGGGTAATATGGTAGTCATTGCAGTTATTTCTACTGTACAATTTATTTCTTTGGTGGCGACTATAATTCCAATCCATCACTACCAAATTTGTTATGGTTTATGCTATAACTGGTGTGTGGTTGTGCTCTATGTTGGAGCTTCACTTAGATGAAACTACACCAACAACTTTTAACTGGAAATCTATTTTTGTAAATTTTGGGTCAAACACAAAAATATCAATATTTAAATGATGGACTGGGACATTACTGGGGCAATATAGTCTTCTAGGATAAGCAGATTACGCTATAAGAGCATACAGTTTGAGCTGGACAGAATCCAGCTATATAGTGTTCAAACTTTTATTGCAATGTTTATGTATCTAGTTCATATTTTATTTGACCATATCTCGTACCTCATGATCATGATCCATAAGTAAAAGTGAAATTACTATGCTTGAAGGCCAATTCAGGATTTAGATAGATGGAGGACTGAACCCCAAGAAAGCTAGACAGGTGGACACTGCTTGTGTACTCATTCTCTTGATGGGTACAGTGACACACCAGTGGGCGTTTTTATTGTGTGGATAGTGATTGTTAAGTTTTAACATCAACTAATTTACGTTAGCATGTGACAAGATGAGCAAAGGACAAAATTAATTAACTTTGCTCTCATTTCATCCATATTCAATGCTGTTTTAAGAATCATTTATCACATCTGAGATGTCTTCCTGTGGTTGTGAGGTGATTACCTATCCTCCGATTCTCACATCCATCACCACCTTATACATGGGTCACGCTGATTGACATGAGAAAAATGCAGATGGCGGAAAAGCCCATATCTTCTTGTAACCACTGGATGACAGTCATATTTTAGGGATAGGCAAACCTCATATGGACCAGATTGTACTATTAGTTGTTTCCCTGTGCAAATGTGCACATGGGGAGTTTTGGTGGGGAAGGAGCTTCAGTGCTTAGTGCCTATTGATTGTTAGCATCTGTCACTTATCTCTTTTGTTTGTAATATTGTGCTCAGTATGTAGCATTTTTCATATTTCTTCTCGTTGTCTTTCAGTTATGGGATATAAAACCTCTTTAACAAATGATGAACATCATCATGTTCGCTTTTAGGTTTATAGTTTTTCTATGAGCAAACTCATGATAGGTGTCCTATTTGTTTTTTTGCCCTCTCCTAGCCTCATGTGCCCAGCCACCATACAAGAAACTATGTTCTTGGTTGTCAACTTTGGAAGGTAGGTAGGCAGTACAAGTAATTTCATTCACAATAAAGCTTTGTACAATGAAATGAGCATCTCTTTCTTTTACGGGTAGGGTTTCTCTTATGTTACTTGTTAAGTGTATTTTGTTATCTGTTCCTGACAAGGGTTTTTTTTTTATGACTTTCTGGTATCTATAGCTTTGCTCTTTTACCAACTGATAAGAAACAGCAGAGAGAAATGAAGCTATTCTGATTTTGTCAAACCAGAACCTTAAAAAGAATAATGTGGGTTTCTTAGATTTTTTTTTTTTTTTTGTATTAATAAGTCAGAATTGATCTTGTATTCAGGTTGTTGAAGACCACATATCACAAGAAGCATGGTGCTGATCGAGTTTGCTTTACGCATCATCCAAGTTCCATTTTATGCTCTTCAAGATACAATCTGGAGTCTACAGGTGGTGCTTTTCTTTACCTTGCATTATGATGTGATTTCTTTTTAATATTTCCCACAGGAACAAACAGCCATATTACTCTTTTTCTTAAACAGAATCCTTGCGATACCTTTCTATGTATGATAATCGTTGCCTGCGCTATTTTAAAGGGCACAAAGAGAGGTGGTGATTCTGTTGCCATTTGGTAATATGCAGTTGAAAGTTCAATTCCTGATGTCCACCTTATGTCTCTGACTGTTATATAATTTCTTTCATTTTGATTTCAGAGTTGTTTCACTCTGCATGTCTCCTATCAATGACAGTTTCATGTCAGGATCACTTGACCATAGTGTGAGGTTATGGGATCTTCGTGTAAATGCTTGCCAGGTTGGATTTTCTGCTTCTTGCTATGCTTTTTAGGGTTTTGAACTAAGTGTGTCAGGGATTAGCAACAGATGATTCTTTGCAACAGACTTGGTCTAGGTCAAAACATACTATTCAGATCGTCTGAATGCAATTCATGCTATGCTTATTGTTTAATCTTCAGGGGATTCTGCGGTTACGTGGTAGGCCTACTGTTGCTTATGATCAACAAGGCCTTGTTTTTGCAGTTGCAATGGAGGGGGTGCTATTAAGTTGTTTGATTCCCGTTCATATGACAAGGTCTTTATCCAGAAACCTCAAGTTCCTGTAATCTATGTGGAATGATTACTACAACATTATCTCCAAATTTCAGGGTCCATTTGATACCTTTATGGTTGGTGGGGATACAGCTGAGGTATGTGATATCAAGTTCAGCAATGATGGCAAGTCCATGCTCTTGACAACAACAAATAACAATATCTATGTTCTAGATGCCTATGGAGGAGAGAAGGTTAGCTTATCACTTTGTTAAGCTACATTATCCACTACTTATAATTATTAAAAATCTGACATGACAATATTTGATACTTAACATTAAAAGGTATCTTTTAATTTGATGCTTGCTACATCCACAAGTATCTATTATGCATCCTGAGATTTTTCTGTTATGATCATTTCTATTTAAAATTCATAAGTTGCTTATGAGTGGATGTTGCACGATGCTACAGAGCCTTATCTCATCAAAAAACTTATGTTTTCTTTGATTTATGATTGTATTTTCTAGGGTTTTAAGCCCTGTAGGACAAAGGTGTTGGGCTTGGTGTAGTGCTATCAAGGCCTAGGGGGCTAACTTGTATTGGACTGGGTTTGAATCTAAGGGTTGAGGTTTCACGGGTGTACATGGGCTTGGGGATTAGTTTAATCTCATTGGGTTAGTCCATGGGAGTTTTTGTTGAGTCTAGGCCTGGTCCACTTCGTAGATGTATTTAAACTCTAGTTGCTAGGGTTTGAAGATATAGAGAACAGATTCTTTTCTTCCAAGATAATTTTCTCTCTTCCTAGCCTCTTTCTTCTCCCTCTCCCTCCTCTTCCTCCGTGTTCGCTGGAGCTCGTGGTCGCATACGTAGGAGTCCTTGGACGGACGCCCTGGATCGCGTGAAGGGAGCCCGCTCGGTGGTGAGAAAGGAACGCGTGAAGACATGGAATTAATTCAAGAAGCGGGCGAACGTTTTCTTTTGGGAAAAGAAAGCGTTGAAGGAAAAACCACGTGAAGAGGGAGAGGAGGATCTAGCAAAGAATAGGAAAAGATTTATTTATTAAAATAAATCTTTAGGAATAAAAAGGGCTATGGAGTTTTGAACCTAAGATCAAGAAGTTCAAGAGCCAAGGCTTTACGCTACACCAATCTTGAATCTTGGATCGACCTAATTGTTGACAATGGGTGAAAGCCCAGGTTTCTTCTCCAGCGAGGTTGTTCCCACTGCTGTTCATCAGGGACTAAACCCCAACAAGTGGTATCAGAGCCTGGTTCAGAAATCAGAAACAAGAAGTAGTTGTTTGGAGATCTTATAGCCTGGTTCAGGAACGAGCCTGGTTGGTTCAGAAACAAGAAGTTGTTTGGAGATCTTAAAGCCTGGTTCAGGAACAAGAATAAGTTGTTTGAAGATCTTCAAAGGGTTGAAACAATTTCAACAAGGTCCATCAAGGTACTTCTTAATTTTCTAAAATTTATTTTTGTGCTATTTTTATTTTGGTTGAGATCTCTCACCATAGGTAGTAGCATAAAAATAGATTTTGAAAAGTTTGATGGGAAGGGAAGTTTCTCCATGTGGAAAGTCCGGGTAGAGGATCTTCTTGTGCAACTGGGTTTAGATCTGGCTTTGGAGGAAAGATCAGATGGGATGACAGATAAACAGTGGATGTTGTTGGAGAAGAAGGCATGTTCAATGATCAGGGGATGTCTGGCGGATTCAGTCCTTTATTCAGTGCTGGAGGAGAAGACCCGAAGGGACTTTGGTCGAAGTTGCAAGCCCTCTATATGGGAAAGAATATGTGCAACAAGTTGATGTTGAAGAAGCGCCTCTACAGCCTTCGGATGTCAGAAGGTGGAGATGTGCTGGGCCACATCCAGGTGTTCGACCAGGTGAGCAATGAATTGCTGAATGTCAGGGTCAAGATGGAGGAGGAAGATAAGGCACTTTTGCTATTGTGTTCGCTGCCCATATCACATGACTCATTGGTCACAACGCTGCTCTACGGAAAGGAGATATTGTTCTATGAAGATATTGTTTCGGTACTTCGGACGAATGAGCAGAGGGAGAGGATGACCAAGGAAGCTGTTTCCCAGGAGGGTTTATCAGTTGGGGAAAGGTCAGGCAGAGGCAGGGATAGGAGCAGGCCTAGGGGACGGTTACAGTCCAAGAAGGCTAAGTCCTACAAGTGTGGTGAGGTAGGACATTTTAAAAGGGACTGTCCTAAGTGAAAAAGGGAGTAAAGGAAGGATCTGAATCTGTGAGTATAGTTGCAGGCCAGAGGTGGAGGATGATCTCTTGTTGGTATCAGATGGTCACAGTCACAGAACAGATATGTGGACCTTGGATTCAGCCTGTTCTCATCATTACACTCCCAACCGATCGTGGTTCATTACTTACACAGAGGTTGATGAGGGGTGTGTGACTCTTGGAGATGATCACCCTTGCAAGGTGACAGGGATTGGCACAGTGAGGGTGAAGATGTTTAATGGCATGGTGCGCACTCTTACCAGCGTAAAGCATGTCCCAGAACTCAAGAAGAATCTGGTGTCACTGGGGTACCTGGAGCAGATTGGATACAGCTTCAGCAGTAATGCCAGGAGTGAAGTTCTGAACATCTCCAATGGAGCTATGGTGGTGATGAGAGGGAGAAGGCTGGAGAACAACTTGGATTGGAGGGCTCCGTGGTGACAGAAAAATCTGAGGCAGCAGCTGTGGAACAGGATTCTCGGGATGTGTACAGGATGTGGCATTACATCTAGGCCACATGGGAGACAGGGGATGAAAGAACTGAGCAAGAGAGGACTACTTCCGGACCTGAGTGGTGGAGTCATGGAGATATGTGAGCCATCTCAGATGGGAAAGCAGAGGAGTGTGCAGTTCTTGATCAGCACAGCTAGGAGTGCAGAACCCCTGGAGTTAGTACACATGGATGTCTGGGGACCAGCCCCGGTTTCTGCAAGGAATGGGCCAGATACTTCTTTACCTTAATAGATGATTTCTTAGGAAAGCAGTGGATCTACTTCATAAAGGAGAAATCAGAGGTCTTTATCAAGTTCAGAATCTGGAAGGCTGAGGTGAAGGAGCAGGGTAGGAGTGTGAAGTGTCTAAGGTCAGACAGTGGCAGGGAATATACCAGCAGGGAGTTCCAGAGATTTTGTGAGGAGTGGGGCATCAAAAGGCACTTCTCGGTAATGGAAACTTCTCAATAGGAAGGGATGGCTGAGAGAATGAACAGAACACTGTTGGAAAAAGCAAGGTGCTTGAGGCTGCAGGCAGGGCTTCCAAAGATGTTCTGGGTTGACGCAGTAGGTACAGCTAGCTACTTGGTCAATCGGTCACCGCACACCAGGTTGGATGGAGGCATTCTAGAGGAGATATGGTCTGGATGGAAGGCAAACCTGAACCATCTAAGGGTATTTGGATGCACGGCATATGTGCATGTTGGTGCTGAGAGCGAAGTAAGTTGGATGCCAGGTCTAAGAAGATGGTGTTCCTGGGCTACCCGCATGGAATCAAGGGGTATCAGTTGTGGGATCCCTTGAAGAAGAAGGTTTTCATCAGTAGAGATGTGACCTTCGATGAGAGCTCGATCCTTCGGAGCAGAGATGGTACAGATGCACAGCAGGAACTACAGGAGGTGGAACACGGTAACACTAGTCAGATGACCTTCTACACAGTCGTGCCATTTGCTAGTGGACCAGGAGGATTTGAGATTTAGATGGAGAGGACTGACAAAGGGGTCAAAGCCAGGAAGTTCAGCAGGATGCAGCTGAGCAGAGGACTCAGGAGGATGCAGCTGGCAGGGGACTGATACTGGGATCGCACTGCACAGGCCCAGAAGAAACGTGCGACCACCAGTTCAATACGGCTTCGAGGATTCGGTGTCATATGCTCTGTTGACAGCGAATGGAGACCCTTACACCTATGAGGAGGCTGTGGTGAGCCAGGACAGGCAGGACAGAGATAGGTGGGTCCAGGCTATGGCAGGAGATGCAGGCTATGGCAGAGGAGATGCAGTCTCTCTACAGGACTGACATGTGGCAGGTGGTCCAGCTGCCACAAGGAAAGAAATCCATTGATTGTAAATGGGTTTATCAGCGCAAGAAAGGGCCTTCAGAGCAATGAGGTATTAGGTACAAGGCAGGACTAGTGGCCAGAGGATACTTTCGGGAGGAAGGCTTCGACTACAGAGAGCTGGTGGAAGAAGGTGGAGTGGAGCTGGTGAAGGTACAAACCAAGGAGAACCCAGCAATACATTGATCAAGGTTTTTCCATGGACAACTTTAGTAGGGATTGCAGCTGATGGACACGGTGGATGTGCTGAGGCCTTGAAAGCACCAAGGTGGAGATTATTGGGCCTGGTATGGTGCTATCAAGGCCCAGGGGGCTAACTTGTATTGGGTTGGGTTTGAGTCCAAGGGTTGAGATTAAATCAAGTCATGGGTGTACACGGGCTTGGGATTAGTTTAATCTCATTGGGTTAGTCCATGGGAGTTTTTGTTGAGTCTGGGCCTGGCCCACTTCGTGGATGTATTTAAACTCTAGTTGCTAGGGTTTGAAGATAGAGAACAGATTCTTTTCTTCCAATAATTTTCTCTCTTCCTAGCCTCTCTTTTCTTCTCCCTCTCCCTCCTCTTCCTCCGTGTTCGCTGGAGCTCATGGTCGCGTACGTAGGAGTCCTTGGACGGACGCCCTGGATCGCGTGAAGGGAGCCCGCTCGGTGGTGAGAAAGGAACGCGTGAAGACGTGGAATTAATTCAAGAAGACGTGGAATTAATTCAAGAAGCGGGCGGAGAAGACGTTTAATTCAAGAAGCGGGCGGACGTTTTCTTTTGGGAAAAGAAAGCGTTGAAGGAAAAACCACGTGAAGAGGGAGAGGAGGATCCAGCAAAGAATAGGAAAAGATTTATTTATTAAAATAAATCTTTAGGAATAAAAAGGGCTATGAAGTTTTGAACCCAAGATCAAGAAGTTCAAGGGCCAAGGCTTTACCGCTACATCAATCTTGAATCTTGGATCGACCTAATTGTTGACAACGAGTGAAAGCCCATGTTTCTTCTCCAGCAAGGTTGTTCCCACTGTTGTTCATCAGGGACTAAACCCCCAACAAAAGGTGTCCTGGTTTCTTCATGAACCAGGAAGCCCATTATCCCACCCCATCCTAGCAGCTGTCTACATCAAGCATACCCATAGGGATGCTTCTATCTCTTCCTTTCATCTTTTTCCCCCTTTCTTTATTTTTTCTCTCCTTTCCTTCTTTCCTTCTTTTCTTTGTCTTCTTCATTCCTTTATTTTTCCTATTTCATCTCTCTTCTTTCCCTTCCTTATTTCCTTTTTTTTCTTCTCCCTTTCTTTTTTTCTTCCTTCTTTCCTTCTTGTCTTGCTTCTTCTCCCTTCCTTTTTTTTCTTTCCTTTCTTTTTTTTCCTTTTCTTCATGTTTCCTTCCTTTCTTTTCTCTTTCTTTTTCAGCATGTGAATGGGTTTCAGAGTCTGTTCCCTAACTCAGTCTCATTTTCTTATAGGAATGGGATGGGATGGTTGGGATGCACTCCATCCCATGAGGTCTTAAAACTTTGGTATTTTCTCTTATTAAAATTTTGCATGTCTCCAAGAACTTTAAACAGCACATTGTTTATTGATTTGAAAGGATATTGAATCATCAACATATTCATTTCTTGGTGAAAAACCTTTATTACATGAAAGTTCTGTTCAGGAAAACTTTAGCACTGTTATCACCTTTGATACCCTCTTGAAACTTGAGTTCTACTGACTAACACTAATGGAGTAGGATGCCAATATGTCTTGGACTGTGTATCAAGCAGTTGAAAACTCCTTGTCCCTTAAATTTATGCTGCTTAGTCATGCTAAAGCCTCAGTTAAATGAATTTCACTTGTGCCAGATACTAGTAACAAAAACCACCAGCATCTTTCCCACTGTTTTGTGTTTGCTTTATGAATCTCAATTCTCTGCTCATTCCTATTGAGGGCAATATCCTTGGTTAGACTTGCTTTTCCTAATTCTTTCTATAAGTTCCATCCATTTTTTTGGTAAAGTCTTGATCCCACTAAAAACCACATTTATTTGTTATTCTTAACAGAGCATGACCATGTTCATATTAGATGCAATATTTACATAACATGGAGAGTGCTTTTGGCTTAAGAGTTGATATTTATTTCCTCATTTTACTAGTTTAATAAAGTCTCTTCACATTGGACACCAATATCTATTAGATGCAGTGTTTCAGTGTTTACATAAAATGAAGGTTGCTTTTGGCTCAAGAGTTGAGATTTGCTTCGTTATTTTATTAGTTCAATAAAATCACTTCACACGGAACGCAAGCATCTGTTCTCCATGGAGCATATATTGTTACTTTTCTTGCTTGTAGCTTAGAAAATTCAAGACATATATAAGTGTTGGAAATATATCAGACATTTCATGTATCTATCATATTCTTTGGTAGCAGATTTTAAAGACTGTCAGAAGTTGAAATCTTAGGAGTTGGAATCTTAGGACTAATTGCAGTGTGGTTTTTATCTGACCATAATGACATATGGAGTTAGCCTTGTTATTGAGGCTGACTAATGCTGGATGTTTAAAAAAGAATTATGAATTTTCATGTGTATTGTTTCCTTGGGCTAATTTGGAGTTTGGATTATGAATAATTGTTTTGATAACAAAAGATTTATAAGCCAGGCAACAATAGGCTATCAGTTTTCTATTTTTTTCCCCTAAAAAAAAACAAAAAAAAACATGCTACCTGCGATGCTGGTGTTTTTTCTATCATTTTTAAATCCAATTTTGTTTAATTGTAACTAGATAAATATCAAAAATGAACATTTTATATTTCATGATTAATACTTGTCACTGGTGCTTTGGATTTGTGTAAACATTGCCAATTTACAAATGTCGTTATTTTTCAATGTACACATTAAACAGTCATATTATTGAGACATTTGAGATCAACAATGACATTATTAAATGAATAAACTGATCACTACGAGTTTCACTTAACAATAAAGGTCTTTGTTAATTTTAATAGAAGACGAAACATCTTAAGCAATAATAACTTCTACCGTTCTTCTATTCAACTGAACAAAAAGCTACATAATTAGTAAGCATGTATTTGATTCCTTTGCTCGTCCTCCCCCCGCACCTGGAATTAGACTTTTGGGTATGCATCCAAGTTCAACCCTCACATTTGTTTCTCCACTCAATTATGAGGTAACCATTTATGCACAACAACTATAATTCTTGCTGGTTCCTTTTTTTAAGGGTATGTTTTTTTACAATATCAAGGATTGATAAATTGAAATTGTCACTTTGTTCTATGCAGCGTTGTGGATTTAGTTTGGAACCATCACCTAATTTAACATCTGAGGCCACCTTTACTCCAGATGGGCAATACGTTGTGGCAGGTCAAATCATATAATCTGTTTCATTTTAGTTTATTTCTAATGTAAATTGATGTGTTTTTTGTTTATTTTATTATATGATGTAGATATTAGTATCTCTACACCTTTAATGTTTCCAACAGTCAGATAATTAAGTAATTCCTCAACTACACTCCAATTTTCTGGCAACTTACAGCTTGTGTTAACATGTGCTTACAAGCAAATAACCTTAGTTTTTATTAGATACATGTTGGCCCAATTTAACTAATAAAAACAATAACAGCTGTCATCAAAACTCGAAACTTTCTTTGTCTTCTTTTTTCTTTTCTTTTTTTTTTTCTAGGTTCAATTGCCACAACTTCCATTTATGTAGGTTCTGGTGAGGTTTTTGATGTTCATGGACTTGTAAAACCACCTCATATTGATGATATGAGGATTGTCAATATGTGGTTTTTAGTTTGTTTCCTTCCCATTTCATTTCCTATAGTGCTTTCAATGATCAAGACTCAAATTTCACCTTTGCTTTTTACAAATCAATTGTTGTTTAGATTCTTTTATTTTATCCAAGGTTCGCCATTTTGGTACCAAACCTTGTACCGCTATCATAATAGTGCAGTATTGATACATCTGATACATGGGTCGATTTAACGTACTCAGACTTGGTCGCACTAGTATCGAGCCTTAGTACCATACAAGTCTTAGTACCAGTATGGTACAGACACTCGGTAGGAGGTGGTGCACAGTGGTACAACATACCATGATTGTATCAAAAAAAAAACAAAAACTCTTATCTTTTTTTTCTTATTTCTTTTAGCCCTTCCCTTATTTGTTTCATTCTTTTTTTACCTTCATATCAAGATTTAACTATCTCATCAGCCTTTTGAACCTTTCCTCGTCAAAGAAAATGCCTCTTTCAACTTATTTTAAATTTCTCCATCTTATAGTGATGATTCTAGCCTTTACATGCATCTAGCATATACAGCTACAGGTCGTGTACATTGGTTTTTTCTTGAGACAAGTCATCTCCTCTAAGAAAGCATCTTAGCTCTATCATTATGGGTCATTCTTATTCCCTTGAAAGGCAACATATGGGAAATGGAAAATAAATATAAAGAGCAGTAAACTGTACATATTTAATCCTTTTCATGAGGCAATCAGACAATAAGTTGGTAGGGGTGAAAATTGGTTGGGTTGGGCCTAGTTTGGGTTCGGTAGACCTTTTATGCAAACATGCATGCATGTGCATGTGAAGGATGATGACTGACTTTAAAGTGAGCCTGCCCTTGTTAGAGAGAGAGACAGAAACGGTCCATCTATTTTTGAAAAATATTTTAGCATTAGATTTTCTTAGTTGAATTTTCCTGAAACGTTCTCTATGTCTTGCCTTTTTGTGTCGTGTGTGCAGAGTGCTACTGCAGTATATGTATGTTGTATAGTTTTATTTGCAGGTGCTTGTGGTGAAGTCAGAAACCATCTATCATATGCTTGGTTTCTATGTGGCTGTACGGGTCTCACTCCAAGGATTTTGTGGTGTCAATACACTTTGGTTTTGATGTTGTAGACATAAATGCAAGCTTAGTTCTGCTCATGTATCTGCAGACAAGCTACTTTGCATATAATATGGTTTTTCTTTTCTAAAAAATAAATATTATTATTATGAAAGAAATTCTCAATGCTCAAATTTTGATTTGCATGTTGTCATTGCATGGTGCCATATTTCAGTCACTTTCATTTGGAAGTTTAATTACTTCAAGTTGCATAAGTGCTGTCTCTAATATCAATGCACATCATACAGGCTCTGGAGATGGAACCTTGCATGCTTGGAACATCAACAAGCGAAATGAGGTATATTGTTTTTCTATTTTTAGTTTTTTTTTCTGGGTGTGCCAAAGATCAAAGCCCAAAGTAGGGGGCCCTTTAACAGTTTTGGTTATATCCATACCCAGGTGCAAAATCTGTGTTAGATCCAAATCCAAACCTGGTTAAATCTTTATATCCATACCCAATATCATATCTGAAAAAAATCGGTATGGTGTTGGATCTGCAAGTAGAAATTGGGTGTTGAAGAAATTGTTTTGCTACACTTTTAGACTATTTTTAAAATTAATTAGTGTATCCAAAATGCTACTGTATGAATGGCGAAATATGAAAAAACAAAAATAAAGTAAATATATAATAAATTGTTTTTAGAAAAGGCAATCTATTTAGTTACCGAAACATTCATGCTACCAAAAGATGTAGAGGAAAAAAAAATCTTATGATAGCTTAATATAAATATTAAATCATATAATATGAGAAAACTAATTTTTAGTAACAGCTGTTAACCATAACTATATAATACAAGGCTAAGAATTTGATGGAACAAGATACTCTCTACTTTTTTTTTCTTTTATAATTAAAAATATATATGTATTTTTATATATCTAAATCTAAACCTGACCCAATAGGATTTCAGATCTAATTCTGGGGCACAAACCCAGTCCATTAGTTTATTGGGTTTATTTTTTATGATGAAATCCTATATTTCAGATTGGTTTCAGCTCAGCTTTGCAGGGTTGTCAGCCTCCATTGGCACCCCAATCCAGAAGCAATTCCATCAATATAATGGCTAGCTAACAAAATGTCCTCCCTTATTTGTACCCACGCATATCCTAAATGTCAGTTTATGGATGGTCTCATATATTAAAATTTTAGAATCGATTTTGCTACATCCACCAAGGTGCATAACCTGCTCCAGAACAGAAAACCGATAAAGCAATCCCGTAAATGGTGGTAGTTGGGGTTGTGTTTGTTTATAAATTAAGGAGGTGAGATTCTTTTCCTAGGAATGCTCATCTTTTTCATTCAAGAAAAATAGGAAAAAGACTAACTTACTCGAATCATTCTAGTCTGCTTCAAGAAGTGCTTCAGAACCATAGAAACTGTGATTATAAGGATAACTTATTGGCAGCACAAGTATGAGTGGTTAACTGCTGCTTTTTATGACATCTTCTATTTGAAGGCAAGTTCCTCTTGACAGCAAGGATTATTTTACAGGTAGCCTGCTGGAACAGTTACATTGGTGTTGTGACTTGCTTGAAGTGGGCTCCACGTCGTGCCATGTTGGCAACTGCTTCAACTGTCCTTACTTTCTGGATACCCAACCAATCTAAATTGAATGAAGAGCCCAGCACAGCTGAAGCTGGTGTAAGCGAATGATCAAGTTCACTTTATAGACTCATCTTCAAGCTGCTTCAGAACAGGTATTGCTTAATCTAGTTTAAAGCAATTATCTTTTGATGGTCCTGGTTAAACTAAGAAGGAAGTTTTGTGTAAACTTCATTAGCTAAACAAAAAGGCACCTGTTCCGCTATTATTCTGTTTTGGATTTGTATTTTCGTATTTCATCTGTTAATTGGAATTAACATTAATGCTGCAACTTATCTTCTGTTCAATGGAATATTACAATCAGAGTTTGGTTTTCATGTCTCTTTTGAGCATGAATTGTCTGTTTCGTTCGCCTCACCACTTCACTTTGCATCAGTCTCATGTTCCTGAAGATATAGTAGTCATAGCCACTAAACTTTGCTACACTTGTGGCACTCTTCTGCTTCATCTTTTTACAAGCTTTACCACTGATAAGTTTAAAATTCTCATCCGACTCCGAAGTACCAGTTTGATCTACTCCATTACAACACCTTCATTTAAAACGTCCTTCTGAAGTGGGAAGGTGAGTGAATACATATACATTTCTAGTTGAGATAAGTGTCTCATCTTCCATTAAAGACGCCGCTGAAGACTTGGCTGTTTCCCCCAAGTGATGCTTCCCACTCGATGGAGGCCATGAGGATTTCCGCCAACTTCACTGTTATCTCCCTCATTTCCGGACGGTCCAGCGGCTCATCACTCAAGCACCACATGGCAATGTCTGCCATCTAAAATGGGTGATAAACAGTGGTTTCATTAGCAATGAGAGAGCAAAGACAAGCGTATTAACACATGCTTTTAAAGTGCTCGTGAGCAGGCTAACCTTATGTACTTCTTCTATAGGGTAATTATCATTGAGATTGCCATCTATAACCGCCTCCAAAGCACTCTCTGGATTTGGATCGCCCTCTTGGAAAATCTCTTTCATCTGATCAGAATTGTTAATGTCAATGTATTCTTCCTCCAGTCGTTCAGAAATACTGATTTTGTTTATGATCGTTTATTCTAACTACCACATGGAGAAAATTTCAAATCTTAATGACTATAAATCAGCAATATTTTTGGATTATGACAAACAACTTACAATTAAGATCAGTGATTTCATCCTGTTATGATCCTTATTGTCTCGACTGAGAGCACGACGGCCTGTTATTAGCTCTGCAAGAACTACTCCAAAAGCAAAAACATCAGTTTTGGTGGTCATCTGGAGCTCACGGACCGCCCTGTCCAAAGCTATAAAATGTCACTCACAAGCAACTCAAAGAATCAATGAAACAGATGGAGCGATCATGGATGCAAATAATTGCATGATCTGTACTAACTCTGGAGGGAGGTAACCGGGAGTTCCAACCAAACGAGTTGCCATGCAGTCATCCTCCCCACTGCGTTCCACAAGCTTTGCCAGTCCAAAATCTGCAACCTGTAACAATTACTGCCCTGGCCTTATTATCTCTTGACAAAATAGTCAGCTATGAATAGCAAATGTTCTTGATACTTGACACAGTCTGAAAACTGGAAACTCTTGAGGCAGTAGCAAAAGAGAGGATCTAATGCTAATCTTTTGAAGTTTGTTGAGGAAATAAAAATATAGGGAAAAGCTTAAAGAACCGACCTTTGCTCTCAGTCCATCATCCAGCAAGATGTTACTAGTTTTTATGTCGCGATGAACATATCGTGCCTTAGTATGATCATGAATGTACTCAATACCCCTTGCAGCATCCAATGCAATCTGTGCTCTTGCATTCCAAGAAAGAGGCTGATGTCCTGCTGGCAATTTATGTTATATATACTTCATATCCATGGTTCAATCCAGTTGGATAAATGGAAAAAAGTATACAAAGAACATAAGTGAAGTCACTTCAGATGTCTTTAGATATCACTAGAAAATCATAACATTTTGTGATCTTATAGTGTATTTAGTTAAGAAACAAAATCATGAAATAAAATCAACCAAGGGGAAAAGATTTCAATGTTCATTATTGAGCCTTTTCTTTTTGACAAGGAAACACATTGACAACATAGCAAACGACATACAATATTCTGTCACAGTATGTGCATCAATCTAGGCTGATTTGCTAACCTTTCAGAAGTGGGTCATGAAGATGCTCATTAAGTGAGCCATTCTGAACGTATTCATAAACCAAATAGAGGTTGTCATCGCCTGCTGCATAACCAATTAGCTCAACCTGATAAAAAAACTCATCAGCACAACGGAATAAACCATTTTCTATGGCCATCGTGGTGAAGAGTCTTGCAATCACATACCACATTTATGTGATGCACTTTGCATAACACCTTCAGCTCGGCGAAGAACTCCCTCGACTTGCTCGACTTCATCTTTTTAATGGCGACTTCCTGTCAAAGTTGATCATATTAATGAATCATGTAGAACTACTGATTTGTGAAACTCGATCCAAGATTTGATTTAAATTCTATTACCTGCTTTTCTATCATTCCAAAGAAAACACTCCCATATCCTCCCTCTCCAATCTTTCTAGTTTCGTCAAAGTTAGCCGTGGCTCCCTCAACCTCCTCCAAGCTAAAGATTACAGGTCTCTCGGACTTGAATGGCTGGGATTCTGCTACAAAGCAAACTTATTAGAATTCAAAAAAGAGAATTGGCCTAACATATAGTTGAGTTAGTTGATTTATCTGGCCTTCAATAGTCTTATTGGGAAGATAATGGCTCTCCAGGGCTGCAATACTCTTTAAGCTCACGATATTGTCCGTTTTCTTCTTAGGATCCTTCAAGCTGTGCTGGTGGATTCGTTTTCTCAGGCTAATAAGAACTATGATTCCAATAACCACAAGGAAGACCATCGACAATGATAGGCCTAGCATCAATGCAACGTTCTTTCCTGATTTTGATGCCAAAAAGAAAAAGAAAAATATGTTAACACGAAGTACATGTACAATGCTTGAGGAATGCAACCCTGCGAGCACGCATGCGCCAAGACAATATTGTATTCAAATAAGGTTACCATATAAATTATTATATTAAAAAATTTAATATAATAATTTAAGTGATCATATTTGATTTTTGATAATTTAAAATTATCATAAATCATGATAATCTATCAATTCCCATCTAGAAGGTAGGTATCTAATTACCAAAGTCTAGTAATTTTAAATTACCTTTTGACTTTTATAAAAATTTAATAATATATTTTATTTACACTAGATAATATTATACTATTTTATATTATATTTAAAAATTAAATATTAACCATTAAATTATTAATATTTATGATCTTTTTGTATATTCAATTATTATATAATATATTATTATAATCTAAATATATAATATTTTTAAAATTAATTTATAAAGAATTTTAATTTTTATCAAATATTTTATATATTCTAACAAATAGAAGAGAAGGCTGCTTAAAAGATTTTAAAAAAAATTATAAAATTTAAAAATATAATAAATTGATTAACATATTTTGTTATTATAAAATAAAACATTTTTTTACTTTTTCAAAATCTAATTAGCAAGTGTAAGATTATCCACAATCTTATATTCATGTTAATATTATGCTGCTATGGATCAAACACGACCTTAGTGCCCAAGCAAGAAGACTTGTTGCACCATCTTTCAGTGTAGGAAGCACACGTTGATCGTACGGATTGGCCATCCACCCATGCCAGCGCATGTGTGGTGCGTAGCAAGGCTCATTGGGCCAGATGGTTAATCCGCATGACTGATGTGTCCACTAGAGGGCGGTGCAACAAACTTTTCCAATGACAAATAGAGATGAAGAGCCACTTGCTTATGATTTCATCTCTCCTAGGCCCAGCCCAGATTTCCATTTGGTTCGACAAGAGAAGATCAGCGTGGCTCTTCTCAAAGTCTAATTTGACGATATGCGATCAAAGTACATCCCCAAGCATTCTCCATTCAGCGGATATAAACAAGTTGCTTAATTACTTGATCAAAATTATAAGGGTCAAAACTTGGGCCGCAAAACCGCCGTAATTCGAACTCCCATTTTGAAATCGAGGTCCTTATCCAAGTCAAGGCTCAGGTTCCTCGACCGACCAAGTCAAAGCTCATGGAACCAGGCATTATAATATTATATGCATTGGGTCAAAGCAAGGGCCGACATCACTTGAGTCAAACCCTTATCCCTTTGCTCAAGAGGCAAAAAGGGGTGTCATTCCAACCAAAGTTCTAGTAATTGTACGGGACCAAGATGCAATTTTTTTTTCTTAGAAATTAAAGAAACCATGTTGGACCATGGGTTGCACCAATCTTTTATTGAGGAGAGGATTGTGTACATAACAGAAACCCTAATGCAAAATTATATAGTTATTTAAGTTTTGAGTTTATGTTTTAGACTCAAAAACTACATCTCAAGATATAGTACCATACATGATTATATAATATATGAAGTATTCATACATAATGATGGAGCCGGTTGACTCCATAAAAAATAATTTTTTTTGGACGGCTTCCAGCACCAGCCTCCAGCGCTGGCCAAAGGCCGACAGACTCCAGCGTCGGCCGCCAGCGTCGGCCTCCAGCGACGGCCGCCAGCGACGGCCTCCAGCGTCGGCCTCCAGCGCCAGCCTCCAGCGCTGGCCAAAGGCCGACAGACTCCAGCACCAGCCGCCAGCGACGGTCGCCAGCGTCGGCCTCCAGCGCCAGCCTCCAGCGCTGGCCAAAGGCCGACAGACTCCAGCGACGGCCGCCAGCGTCGGCCTCCAGCGACGGCCACCAGCGATGGCCTCCAGCGTCGGCCTCCAGCGCCAGCCTCCAGCGCTGGCCAAAGGCCGACAGACTCCAGCGCCATCCCCCAGCGTCGGCCTCCAGCGACGGCCGCCAGCGACGGCCTTCAGCGTTGGCCTCCAGCGCCAGCCTCCAGCGCTGGCCAAAGGCCGACAGACTCCAGCCCCAGCCGCCAGCGTCGGCCTCCAGCGACGACCGCCAGCGACGGCCGCCAGCGTCGGCCTCCAGTGCCAGCCTCCAGCGCTGGCCAAAGGCCGATAAACTCCAGCGCCAGCCGCCAGTGTCGGCCTCCAGCGATGGCCGCCAGCGTCGGCCTTTAGCGCCAGCCGCCAGTGTCGGCCTCCAGCGACGGCCGCCAGCGTCGGCCTCCAGCGCCAGCCTCCAGCGCTGGCCAAAGGCCGACAGACTCCAGAACCAGCCGCCAGCGTCGGCCTCCAGTGACGGCCGCCAGCGACGGCCGCCAGCGTCGGCCTCCAGCGCCAGCCTCCAGCGCTGGCCAAAGGCCGACAGACTCCAGCGACGGCCGCCAGCGTCGGCCTCCAGCGACGGCCACCAGCGATGGCCTCCAGCGATGGCCTCCAGCGTCGGCCTCCAGCGCCAGCCTCCAGCGCTGGCCAAAGGTCGACAGACTCCAGCGCCATCCCCCAGCGTCGGCCTCCAGCGACGGCCGCCAGCGACGGCCTCCAGCGTTGGCCTCCAGCGCCAGCCTCCAGCGCTGGCCAAAGGCCGACAGACTCCAGCCCCAGCCGCCAACGTCGGCCTCCAGTGCCAGCCTCCAGCGCTGGCCAAAGGCCGACAAACTCCAGCGCCAGTCGCCAGTGTCAGCCTCCAGCGATGGCCGCCAGCGTCGGCCTCCAGCGCCAGCCTCCAGCGCTGGCCAAAGGCCGACAGACTCCAGTGCCAGCCCCCAGCGTCGGCCTCCAACGACGGCCGCCAGCGACGGCCTCCAGCGTCGGCCTCCAGCGCCAGCCTCCAGCACTGGCCAAAGGCCGACAGACTCCAGAACCAGCCGCCAGCGTCGGCCTCCAGCGACGGCCGTCAACGACGGCCTCCAGCGACGGCCGCCAGCGATGGCCTCCAGCGACGGCCGCCAGCGTCGGCCTCCAGCGCCAGCCTCCAGTGCTGGCCAAAGGCCGACACCTTCAAAGTTAGGCGGCCCCAGTATCTTCCCAGGTGGCCCCCGGCCTCTCCAAGCCAGGCGGCCCCGGCGCATTCCCAGATCAGTCCCAGCATGGCTCTATCAGTTCAGGGCGCCATCTCTGACGTGCGCCGCCTGCATCTTCCCAGGCGGCCCCTGGCCTCTCCAAGCCAGGCGGCCCCGGTGCATTCCCAGATCAGCCCCAGCATGGCCCTATCAGTTCAGGGCGCCATCTCTGACGTGCGCCGCCTGACACTGCCGGACCTAACAACTGATGGGACTTAACCTACCAACCAGCCCAGACTCACGCAACGGCTCAGCAGACATTCTGACTTCACGAAAACCCATGTGATCGTGTCAGCGTCAACCCCTATAAAAAGGTAAATCACGTCGAGAACCAGGTAACGCAAGTTTACACACTTGATGCTCTAACTCTCAGAAGAAGGATCCAATTCTTCCGAGTTCTCTCCCTTCTCAAGAGCTCTCTCGAGCTCCTTCTCTGCTGTGACCTCAATCACTAAATAGGGCATCGGAGGGTTCCATCGGAGAATCCTTTCTGGTCTTGGAACTTCTTTGCAGGTAACCCGGTGAAGAAGGAGAGCCTCCATTTCTGACGTTTAGAAGAGGTGATCGAGCGTCATCACATAATATTTTACATAATAGAAAGACGAAAGAATCTCTTTTCTCCTCTCAAAAGTAAACAATAAGCACGAATGATACTTTGATAGCACTTGTGTTAGACCAACAAATGTTTAATAACAAAAAACCCAGCTAAAACCTAATTAGTCTCGTTTAGCAAAACAGCCGGAAGAAAAGATTTTGAAAGCAGAGCTTTTGACATTAAAAATTTAAAATTAGGACTTTTAGAAAAAAAAAAGTTATTTATTGTTTGATAACTATATTTTTAAAGTATTGCAACAGTTTAACATTTGTTTAATAAGCAAACTAAAAAATGCTTTTACAATAAAAATCATAAAAATTATTATATAATACATTCAATCATCTAACATGTTAAAAATTATTATAAATTATTATAATAATATTATAAGATAATACCATATTAAAATATAATATACTAATATAATAATGGCTATATATTTTATTATTATTTAATAATTATATTATAGTATTTTATGAAAATTATAATTATTATTATCTAAAAATATAATACCATAATATTGTGATATATTATTATAGTAATATAATAAAATATAGAATTATATAGTATAATAATATCATATTTTCATACTATATTATAGTATTTTATAATATAATATTATATTATTTTACACTGCACATAGGTTATAATTATAATATTTTTTTCATATAATTATAAAAGTTATATTTTATTTATAATATAATGCAATATAATTTAAAATATTATATTATATTATATTACTATAGTCATATCATATTATTATATTATCTTACTTTATATTACTTAATATTTATAATTGTAATTATATTTTATATGTAATTATAATGATTAATTATATTTTATTTATAATATTATTATAACATTTAAATATACTTTATTATATTATTATAGTTATATTATATTATTATATTATATATTAAATTTATTGTTTGTTTAGTTCGAATTTGTAACATTCGAGTTTAATTAAAACAACTTTCAAACATTAAGTAAGTAGAGCTTTTGAAAAAGTTTCAAATTAGAGTAAAAATTTTAATAGTTTTGATCAAGCTATACTTTTAAAAATTTTATTAAATATTATAAAATTATTTAAAAGTACTTTTAAGCTTCGAGAGCTTAAGTAGAAGTAAGCATAAGATGGATTAAAGGTGAAAAGATAATTTAAGATATGAACCCAAACCCAAATTCAATATAGCTAACTTGAGCTTAGTCGAATAGAATTCTCTCAAGATTCAAGTTGAACTCAGTCCGATTGGTATCTATATGTCATCATAAAAAACTTTTTCTACATAACGTGCGATGCGTACTCCTACACCGCATATGATGTATGCACTCCTACATCATGCATGAAAATTAGCTGTACATATGCAATAAAAAAAGGATAAAAATATCCTTAGGCATGCCCGATCACACGAACGTGCTGTACAGACTGTTCCATATCACCGTAAGCATCTGAATATCAACGTGAGCAAACCCAACCCATTCTCTCTCCACATGGCAACCCCAGTGACATCTCTTAACTTTTACCTACCATCACCTAGCGATATCATTTTCTCTCTCTCTCTCTCTCTCTCTCTCTCCATATATATATATATATATATATGGGGGAGCAGACGGCCGGCATATATGAGAGATATATATATAACAACCCTCCAACTGAGATAAAGTTCCTGGAGGCCGCGTTATGGAGGACATGCTGCGGAGTTTGGTGATAATTTGATTGAAGGAAAGATGTAAAGGTCTGGAGGGGAAAAAGGATTCATCCAAAGTTCAGAAAGATTCCGGATAATTAAAACTAAAAAAAACAAAAAACAAAATAGAAGTAAAGAATATAAGATTGTTATAAAATATTTAGTTACTTCTATATATTTGTTTGTGTGAAAATAAGTACGAGAGAGAGGAAAAAAAGATTTTAGCCAACAATAACAGAATGAATATCAAATATAGCACCATTAATCCGTAATTCATAGAGTTGCTGATCCATGATCAACTACTCTACCAATAGTAATCTAGAGGACAGGGGAAATCATGAACCACTTCATTACGATTTACGAGAAAGGTGCTACCCAACTCTATCTCTCAGCTTACCCAGCCTTCGCTTTTCAAGCAAACTAAATTTGGAAGTAGCCATGCAAAAATATACTTTTGTTCCTTAAAATTATTGTTTTCAAATTTTATTTTGATTCTTAATTTTTTTATTATTATAATTTAATTTTTTTATATATTTTAAAAATTATTATATTTTTAATATTTTATTACATAAATCTGTAGATATTTTAATTGAACCTGCTGTGGGGCATTGGGAATGTAAAATAGTGAAGAGACTAAAATACTTAAGTGAAAAATTTTTGGAGCACAAATATATTTTAGCTTTTTTTTTTTCACCTTCTCGTCTATTCTGGTGGCTTACCTTTTCGAGAGGGTCCCTGCGGCGCCGGCGAACGCCTCGCTCCCATGGGCACAAAAAGCACCCAACCGGGATTGATGAAGTTCGGGTCATTCACGGCGCTGTTCATCTCCAGTATCGCGTCGGCGTTGGATGAGAGCAGCTCTGCGATGGTGGTCAGAGTGTCCCCCTTCTGCACCGCGTACGACACCACCGCCGACCCCTCTTCCGCCGGGCAGCCGCACGGGAGGTGCACCGTGATCTCCCCACCTGGCGTCAGATTCTTTGGATCCGGGAGGCCCCACGCCAGCCCGCTGAAGTCCTCAGTCCTGATGCCGTCCGGCTTGTCGTTCGGCCGCACCGTATAGTTGGTGTCGTGGATCAGGAAGGCAGAGCCGTCTGTCTCCTCGCACACGCATGGGACCTCGACGAGGAAGTCGGTCTTCTTCCCCGACGGCCGGGTGATCGTCTTGATCAGTGACGCGTTAGCCGAGTAGTTGGACGCGATCACCGACGGAGGCAGCCCTCGCGGGTCGACGTAGAGGTAGGAGCTGCAGGTGGCGTTGGGCGAGGGGGTGGAGCACCCGATGGGGTAGGGCTCTACTTTGGAGAGATTGGTGGATAGGGATACAAGGAGGGGGAGGAAGAAGAGCGAGAGCTTGGCCATGGCCGGTTTGGGGGAGCGGAGGAGTCTGAGAGGATGGAGAAAAATAAGGGGCGAGATTTCGTTGGGAACCCGTTTGCGTTTTTGTCTCGTTAAATTTGGTTGCTTCTGGGTTTGTAATATGGTTGGGGCTGTTCGTTTGCAGCCGCGTCGCGGTGCCGGCCGCGATGTCCTATCGAAATGGGCTGATGGATATTTAAATAGTCTCTGTCGCGCGCTTTGGAGTTATCTTCTTACACTCTGGCCGAAGGGTGGATTGGAACCAGGTTGGATCCTGAAAGCTGATGATGGTGCAAAAAAAAAAAAAAAATTCCTCTCTCTCTCTTTTTAACGTGTATTTTTGTTTTGTAGGATTTCGGCAATGGGATGGTTGTCAAATGGTATCCATTTACAATGGGATTATAGAGCCAGACCATTCGAAAAGAACACTAGTTCCAACGGTATCGAAGTTAGGCAAAACGCAACAAGGTTAGATTCGCTTTGGATTGGCTCGATTTTGTTTTTAGTGCGTTGGACCGGCGTCTCTCCATCTTCTCACCCTGTGCTCTTCGTGAGTGTTGGAAACATGGACTTTCTGGCAGGGAATCTTGAGCTTTGTGAATATTTTTATTTTTTAAAATAATGGTCATTTTCTCCTCTCTAATTTCTTTTAAAAAAGGTGTTCGATAAGTGAGAATAAAATTAAAAATTATTTTTTTTATTTTCATTATGAACAGCTCGTTTCAAATAATGGATAAAAAAATCAAAAAGAATGTTATTCAATTCTATTTTCAGTTTTTATCAGTTCAAAATTATATTTTTTCAAAACATAATTATTTTCATTTTAAATTATTTTTATAAGTATTTATAGGTTAAAAAATATATACTTTTAGTCCTTAAACTTTCACTCAAAATTCATTTAATCTTCAAACCTTTAATTCTTATTATTTAATCCTTCATATTTTTTTTTCTAACATTTTATTATACAAAATTTATTAACATTGACAGAATAACCGATGTGTTACTCTATAAGATAAGTGACTGGTCTAATTGAAATGACAAATTAGCTGCTTCATCAATTTTAACATTAAGAGATTAATAAATTATAACAGCTAAAAGTTTGAGAAGTAAAATAAATTTTGAATGATGATTGATGATCAAAAGTATATTTTTAATTTTTATTTATTTTTTATAAAAATGAAAAAATAAAACCAGAACTATTATCAAAAATTAAATTAACCTTTAATTTTTGAAGGAAATATAAAAGGAAATACTGCACTTTTTCTCTGTTAAATAGGCATTGCAAATGATCAACAACCTTTGTAGGATATCTAGCATTATATGCTACAATCTCCAATCCAACTAAGCCCAGGACTCTTCTGCAAACCATCATTCATCAGCTCATCCCTCAGCTTCCTAACATCTCCCCACTTTTCCTCAGCAGCGTATATGTTGGAAAGCATCACCCTGTAAGCAGTCTTGCTTGGATTCATCTCAAAGAGCCTTTGAGCAGCAACCTTGGCCAAATCCAAAGAGCCATGAACACCACAGCCCCATAGCAAAGCACCCCAGATGCCAGAATCTGGCGACATCGGCATCGTCCCTATAAGATCATAAGCCTCTTTCAACTGTCCAACCATGGCAAGCAGCCTCACCATGTACACATAATGCTCCCTCTGCACCTCTAAGCCAAACTCTTCTGTCATTCTTCCAAACAACCTCCATCCATCATCCAAAAGACCAGAATGGCAGCAAGCAAGCAGTGCAGCCGAGAATGTAGCTCCATCAGGCTTGAATCCTTTGTCCAGCATCTCCTCGAAAACCCAAACAGCCTTGTGCCCATGTCCATGAGACCCAAGGCATGATATAACGGTATTATATGCCACCAAGTTCTTCACATGCATTAATTCAAACACTTTGAGTCCAATTTCAGCAAAACCACATTTTGCATAAGCGTCAACGAGAGCACAAGACACAGCAATGTTTAGATGGATTCCATGTCGGAATGCATAGCCATGAATCTCTTTGACCGGTCCGATCGCCGACAGAGAAGCACAAGCAGAGAGAACACCAGCGATCAAGATGGCGTCCGGCCTCACACCCAAACAATTCATTTCTTTGAACAAGATTAGTGCCTCCTTGCACTCGCCTCCCTGTGAGAACCCAGTAATGAGAGCAGACCATGCAACCAGATCAGCCGGAGATAAACCCCTGAAGATCCGATAGCCCGAATCCAGGCAGCCGCACCTTGAATACATGCTCACTAGCACACTCATGACATGGGGGCTCGAATCATACCCTCCTTTCAAGCAAATCCCATGAATTCCACGGCCAAAGAGAAGCGAGCTCTGGTCCAGAAACCTGAAAGCAGCCCAACCAATGAATACCCGTCCGGCCTTTCGCCGGCTTCTCGCATTCTATGGAACAATTCAAGACCCTTATTCCAGAATCCTTTGTAACCATATCCCGAGATCATCGAATTCCAGAGAACTAGGTCCGGGTCAAGCAATGCGTCGAACAGGGATCGGGCATCATCCACAAGGCCGAGTTTGGAGTACGCACTGACCACTGCGCTGTTGCCTATGGGATCAAAGGCTAGCCCAGAAGAGATTAAGATACCATGGACCATCTTTGCACGCCTGAGATCCGCAATTTCTGAGCATGCGCGGAGGATGCAGGCGAAGGTACGGCCATCGGGTCTGGTACCCGAACGGTGCATTCGGGAGAAGAGAGAAAAGGTGCGGGAGAAGTCATGGCGCCGGGCGTGAACTCGGATGATGGAATTCCAGAGGCGGACGGTCCTGTGGGGAGTTCGGTCGAACAGGAGGCGAGCGGAAAGGGTGTCGTCGTGGGCGGCGTAGGAGAGGAGGAGTTTGGTGGCGGGAGGAGGCTGGGAAGAGAGGCCGGTGGTGATGAGAACGGCGTGGAGCTGCTTGGTCTCGCAGAGGGTCGGACACACAGCTAAGGGATCGAAGATTTCCGGAGGAAATCGAACTCGCATTCACGGCCTTGGCGCCTTCAGCAACCCTCCTCTTCTCGGTCTCTGCCTCGCTGCATTCCATTCGCACGAAGGCGCGTATGCTCTCTTTTTCAAAATAAATAAATAAAATTTATATCGCCCTTAATGCTTTAGCAATATCTATATAATATATATAAAAATTAATTTTTTAATCTTTTTTTTTTTTTTGCCACATAATCTCTTCTTTTTCTTTCATTTTACCAGCCTCGATGCGCAGTATTTTAGTTTACAAGTAAATAGATAAATATGTTTTAATTCTTCTACCTATATTCTTGTGTTTCTACTTTATAATTAAAGAGATAAAGATGCTCTTACTTCCGCCTCATAATAAAAATAAAATTTTACTATATTAGAAATATTGTTATCTAGGTGATGGCTCAAAATTTTCATCTATACAGTCTACTTGATGCTTTTTTTCATATTATATTTTATTATTTTTATTTCTTGCTTTTACATTTTTTTATTAATGAAAGAGTCATTATAGGTTACCATTGACTTGACAATCGTTTGAAAGTGTTTATTGTTATAAATATGTTGATTGCATATAATTATGATTGTTATCGCCAAGCCACCTTCCACGAGGTAAGACTCGAAGTCCGATAGCAAATGAGGATGGACTATGTAATCTTTCGATGCCTCTACCTCGGATGGAGGTCCTGCAAAAAAGTCCTTGGGGACTGGTTGTTCCAGCAAGGACCCTCCGGCGCTCAAGTAAGTGGTATAAAAAATAACAATTAATATTCAAGAGGAAGAATGAGTTAGAGCTTGAAGTATCCTTCCTTATCATGAGCGAAGGTTCTTATACCTGGTCGGAAGTCCCCCTTATCCCTTTTTAGACAGTTGTTGATTCGGAGATGCTATGGTTTTGCATGGGATAAGTGGCAAGGCGGACAGTAACAGAAGATATCCGCCACATAGCCTGTCAGAATTGGCAGGCCACCTATCTGTCTGACATGGACGACTACAGTCAGTTAGTGGGCCAAGTCTTATCAACACGGTGCCGCAGACGGTTGGTAAGCCAGGTCTTGTCGGATGTGGGACCGTAGGCGGTAGATGGGCCATGTGGGACCATAGGCAGTAGGTGGGCCATGCCTCGGGAGGTCGGAGTCGTCCTGGGAGGCCGGGTCCGAAAGTTAATGCCTTTTTAATCTCCACCATCAGCTAGTTTTGATCGTTTACTTTCACATGGCTTTATCAGCCATATCAAATGTCCCTCTGCTTCTGAGCTTAAGTAGTCACGTGTTTCACGCCCACTAAGCAAGAGGAGCGTAAAGCATCTCATCATCATTGAGTCTCGTGCACCATTAATCATCAAAGGCGGGCACATGCCTCTCAAAAGGCAAGGTCTTTTCGAAGTCCCTTCATCATTTAAGGATAAGTACAAAAAGTAATGTCGCCCATTGGAGAGATCGAGGAAATACCTCTCGAGTGACGAAAAAGGCGGAGTGCCATTATTGGGTCACCATCATTAACGTTCCATCGTTAGCTGCAGATCAGTTTCTCCCTTATGAAACCAAGGCACCATATCTTGGGCGAGGAAGGGTTCTTTGACAGCTGGATAGTGTCTCCACTCGCGAGCATCCGTGTGGCACTGCATCAGGCGAGACAATTCAAAAATTGCATATAAAAATCGTCGCATCCATCTCTTTAGGCTTTTCGCGCCTCCAACATTCCTCTTGTGTCTTCCTCACCCTCTGAGCACCGAGCCTTCTGTTCCTTATTTCTAGTATCAGTTTAGTTCCTCTTGCCTTCTCTTTCTTTGCTTTGCTTCTTCTCATAGACCCTCGCACCATTAGGGAGGGTAAGAGGTCCATGGTGAGTCTTTCCTCATCCTCTTCCGAGGATGAGGTTCCCCTGTCACGGCTTCAAGCGGTCGGTGGTATTACCATCCGCGACCGTCCGACGACTATTGTTCGATCTGGCCTAGAGTCCTCCCATCGCCAGTTCGTCCGGCACCTCCTCCGACCACCACTTATAATTCGGTAGGTCTAGAGGGGGTTGTCTCCATGATGACTCATGAGGAAGTAGATGATCTTAGGGTTAGGTATAGGGTCCCTGATAACATTCGTCTGTTCACTCCTGAACCCGATGATAGGGTAACTTCCAGCCGGTGCGACGGGGTTACCCTGTATGAGGAGTTCTTTAGGTGCAGACTCCATCTTCCTTTCCACCCTTTTGTTCTAAATCTATTAGATAGGTATGAGCTCGTCCCGGCATAGTTGACTCTGAACTCTGTTCGGATCATCTATGCCTTTGTTGTCCTTTATCACTTCCATGGCATGTCTGCCTAGGTTTCCTTGTTTCGGACCTTATACAAACTTCGCCACCATAACGAGGCCGGGTGGTGGATCTTCACTTCTAGGCCTCGAAGGACTTTGAAACTCAATCTGCCCTCCAAAGTCAAGGGATAAAATCTTGTTTTCTTTTTGCCCATATGGATGGAGTGAGGATGGGTGGGGAGAGTCCCAACGTCGGCCCCAATAGGAACTCCACCGTGGATGAGAGGGATCGAGAGATTTTTGACTCATTAATGTCCTCCAAAATTCCACCCTGTCGGGAGTTGTTGACTGAAGTCAACCTCTACGGGGCCAGCCTGGTGCTGGCATCCGATAAGCGTGAGATTCCTCTCTCTCTTCTTCTTCTTCTTTTTAACTTCTAATTTCCTTTGCATTGATGAAGATCACAGCCGAGCAGCTGAAGGCAGGAGCCCGGAGGAGGAGGGAGGCTACCGACAAGATGGTGAGGCCATCCAAGAGGTCTCGCGAGGAGTTTAGGGTGAGCCGACCCAAGCCCCCACGAATCCTATTGAGACCGCTCCCACGGAGGAGCCAAGAAGGGAGAGTGCCCTAGCCAAAGTGCCGGTAGAAGGAGACGCCCCCGTTGGTGTTGAGGTGGAGCCGAGGCTAGAGAGGGAGAGTCGGTCGGTTCGAACAAAGCAAACCAGGGATGGTATTCCTGCCACCATCGAGCTAGAAGTGGAGGAGACCACCTCGAAAGCTGAAATTGGGTCGGTGCCGGCGACGGGGACCGAGGGCGAGGCAGCGCCGCCAATGTCTGACCGAGAAGCTGCCCTTGATGCCGCCATGGGGACCCATGCCGAGGCAACTCCACAACCATCGAGGTTCTCGGCGATGCAAAGCGGTCGACTGGCGGAGCGCCTGTTAGAGAGGATTCACCTTGCCTAGTTCTAGGAACAGCTCTGCCGCGAACCCATCGCCAACATCCTCGACACCTTGTATGTCTCTGTGCTTCGGGTAATTTTCACTTGTGCTATCCTTCTATGTGCTGATTTGGCTTGAGCTTCAGTTGACTCATTAATTTTTGCAGACGATGAATGGCATCCTTACCCTTCATGATGCCCTTATCCATACTGAAAACGTGTGCACACTCGCCCAGAGGGAGGCAGCCGCCAACCGAGCTCGGGCGACTGAGGCTAAGCTGGCGGAGGTCATGGTGAGGCTAAGACCCACTGAAGAAAGGCTGGAAGACATGACTCTCAAGCTGGATGATGCCAAAGAGTGGGCTGAGAAGGCGAAGGCTGAGGCTCGGGCCGCCGAGGAGAAGGTGGCCATTGCAGAGTTAGATGTCCAAGCCACCAAGGAGAGGATGGCCAATGCCGAGGCCCGGGCTCGAGATGCCATGGAGCAATTCAGAAGCTCCTCGGTTTTTGCTAGAGAGGTGGAAGAGGCAGCTCTTGACGGCTACTTCAAGGGTTTCGAGCACTGCAAGGATAAGATCTCATGGTCTTCAAGTTCGACGGACTTGATAACATCCAACCCGGGGATCTAGATGAAGTGGAGTCGGAGGAGGACGATGCCGACGATGGGCCGGGGCCTGTCGAGCCGTAGGCTTCCATACTTTTATTTGTTTTTTATTTTCTTTTACTATAACCGATCTTAAATCAGCTTTTGTACTGCATTCAAACATTTTTGTCCAAGTATAATATACTTAGCTCTTTCTAATGCCCTTATTTTCCTACATTCATGTCTCGACTTCGGCCTTTAGATTTGTCAGGGGTTGTCCACGAGTTACTTCGGGAGCAGGCGGCCTGGCCCGAGACTTGTGTGAACTTTTAGCGGTGGCTAAGTCCTTTATCCCTTGAATGTTTGCCGAAGCGACTTTAGGATGCTGATGTTGATTAAGGGACACCAAGGCAAGCTTGAAAGCCTTTTAAAACCGACTCGGAGGTTTCCTTGGCTAGCCCGAATTGTGACCCGAGAGTCGCCTAGGCCGTCGGGAGCCTTTTGGAACCGCCTTGGGGGTTTCCTCGCGTCAGCCCGAGGGGTGACCCGAGAGCCATCTAGGCCATTGAGATCCTTTTGGAACTACCTTAGGGGTTTCTTCGCGTTGGCCCGAGTGGTAACCCGAGAGCCATCAAGCTATCAGAAGCCTTTTGGAACCGCCTCATGGCTTTCTTTGTGCTGGCCCAAGTAGTGACCCAAGAGCCATCTAGGACGTTGGGAGCCTTTTGGAATCGCCTCGGGGGTTTCTTCGCGCCGGCTCGAGTGGTGACCCGAGAGCCGTCTAGATCATCGAAAGCCTTTTGGAACCACCTTAGGGGTTTTTTCACGCTGGCCCGAGTGGTGACTCGAGAGTCATCTAGATCGTCGGGAGCCTTTTGGAACCGCCTCGTGGGTTTCTTCGAGTCGGTCCGAGTGGTGGCCCGAAAGCCGTCTAGGCCATCCAAAGCCTTTTGGAACTGCCTCGGAGGGTTTTTCGAGCTAGTCCAAAGGGTGACTCGAGAGCCGCCTAAGCCATCGAAAATATTTTGGAATCACCTCGGGGGTTTCTTCGTGTTGGTCCGAGGGGTGACCCGAGAGCCACCTAGGCCGTTGGGAGCCTTTTGGAACCGCCTCGGGAGTTTCTTCGTGCCGGCCCGAGGGGTGACCCGAGAGCCGTCTAGGAAGTTAGGAACCTTTTGGAACTGTCTTGGGGGTTTCTTCGCTTCAATCCAAGGGGTGACCCGAGAGCCACCTAGGCCATTGAGAGCCTTTTGGAAATGCCTCGGGGGTTTCTTCGCGCCAATCCGAGGGGTGACCCGAGAGCCGCCTAGGCTATTAGAACTCTTTTGGAAATGCCTCGGGGGTTTTTTTGCGCCGGCCCAAGTGATGACCCTAGAGCTGCCTAGGCCGTCGGGAGCCTTTTGGAACTGCCTTAGGGGTTTCTTCGTGCCAGCCCGAGGGATGACCTGAGAGTCATTTAAGCCATCGGGAGCCTTTTGGAACCGTCTCGGGGGTTTCTTCGTGCCGATCCAAGGGCTAACCCGAGAGTCGTTTAGGCCGTCAGAAGCCTTTTGGAACCGCCGGGGGTTTCTTCGTGTTGGGAATTGTATCCTAAAGCTAATCATTTGATGATTGTGCTAATGTAAATTACATATAAATTGATATACTAATAAAAGTTATTTGGCAGTTTATTCATTACAAGAACATCTTCTTAAAACTCCTAATAGTAATGAAGCCCTCAGGATCTTTCTTCACGATAAAGGAGATTTATCTTTGAAGGTCCTCAAAAGAGTTTGCGACCAAATGATATACTATGACAGGGCCATAGTACTATCAATTATAGGACGTTGTATATCATATTTGTTGGTTGTCCTCTTAACCAAGAGTGTAGAGACACTGGTATGACATACAGGTGAAAGTGTAGGAGTACATTTCACCGAACGTGACTCATTTCCAGATACTCTGCTATCAAGAGTTAATCTGAGAAGATATAGGTATAAGTATCCTTTAGACCTGAAGATCACAACCAGTGACTTACAAGCAACTCATTGTACTTAGGTGCTGGACCACCTGGATTTCTAATCCAGCTACGAAAGGTTACTGGGTGCAGTCAAGTACTTGCAGTAGTCAGTTGTGGATCAAGATAAATTTGACCTATCCCGTTAAAAGAAGAAATGCTTGTGTTTCAATTTAGCAAGACCTTGCCAAGCACTTCATGTGAAAGTCACATGATCACTAAAATTGAAATCACTTTATGGATTTGCTGTTTAAAGTTGACATGCTCTTAAGCCATCCTTAGCATTTATGGTCAAGAGGATGAATTATACGGTAACTATTTCTTAGGGTTTTTGAAGTTTGCTCGACAACTCTTCGACCTATCCGGATGTCGGGTTCCATTGCTAGATGGGCACATCGATTAGTATAGAAAGTTGTTTCTATGCTATCGGCTTAGGTTCGAACCTAGAGAGTCGCACGCATAGAAGTTTTCTAGAATGATCTATTTGCTGATCAACGATTGAGAATCGTACATGATTTAATTAATCAATTTGATTGATTGAATTATCTCAATTGGGTTAAGTTCAAGTAAATAAGATTCAATTTGGTTTAAGTCTATTAGAAGGACTAGTCAATTTCAAATATTGATTTGAAATTAGACTTGATTTGGATTTAAATAGATTCAGGACTAGCCAAATTTGATTTGGGCTAGGACCATGATCTATGTAGGTTCATTCCAATAAATTTAAATCAGCTTAAACCAAAATCTAAACCCAAACTCCTCGCAAAAAGGATCTCACATGATGAGATAACTTGATTAAATTCTCATGTAGAATTTAATATATTAATTTAATCTTCTCCAAACCATTTCCATCGAAATTCTAAGTGTTAGAATTAAAGTGGAATTAATGTGCCTCTTTGAATTAACGAGATGATGGAATTCTAAGTAATTAAAATTCATATCTCTTTGGTTTTCACCGAACGTCGGAATTAAACAAAAGGTTGCATCTCTTTGGTTTTCATCGAACGTCGGATTAAACAAAAGGTTGTGTCTCTTTGGTTTTAACCGAATGATAGAATTCTAAGAGTTAGAATTGAACTTATAAATTGGAGGACATCCCTCACCAGATTACAACAACGAGATGTTATGGATTGAATTTCTAAAGAGTTAGAATAGAAAATCCTGGTGTAATTCTGGTGTCAGAAAAGGTTTGGTGGATCTTGGAAGAAGATTCAAGTGGAAGGATTCAAGATCAGCAAAATTATTTTTCGCGAGCTAGCACTCCTGGGAATCCGATCATTCGGGGCTTCGCATGGATGATACTAGAGGCCAGACGATTGAACGGCTGCAGAGCACAAAGGATTTACCTACTGTTCTTAAGGTGAATGATTTGATCCCTAGATCTTAAGGCAGGCTTCAAGACGAGTAGTATAACTTTTCATCTTGAAAATTAAGATATGATCTTAATTATTTAATTTATATGCATTATTTAGATCAAACGATCTTATAATATAAGGCAAAGATATGATCTTGATGCATGTTAGATAGATTAATATGTAATCTTTAAATTTCCGCATTGATAATTGTTATCAAAATTAAAATATGCATGCCTCGGGGATTATTTCTCCTTACAATTGGTATCAGAGCGATGGTTTCGTCTTGATCTAATTTATTGCATAGAAATTAATGTTCTTATTAATTATGTAACTATGGCTAAAATGATTCACATGGCTATTCTTTCATAGATGGATTAAAAATCTAAATACCCATTGACATATTCCCGTGCGGTTGATGCTTAGTCAAAAGATAATTTAAATTGATCTTTGGCATCAAAACACATATTACACACACTCTCAAGAGAGGTTTTATATTTGATACATATTGATGTTATATAAAAGCATGATATTTGCATGTTTAGTATAAAAAACATAGATATGATATGATGGCTTGTAGTCTATGTTATGAAATATACAAATATTTATGAGAGTTTTATTTGAATGTCAAATATTAATTCATAATCTTTTTAGATATGATCTAAATATAGGAATTATGAGTAGTAACATAATGCAAGTGATGCTTGATTAAAATATATGACATGTAAACATGAAATATATTTAATCTTTTGGGTTAGCTAAATCGGGTCCATAAAGGGTTAGACCCTAAGGTTTAAATCAACTGGACTAAAAGAGTATTTGATCAAATCTAAATTAATTAGATTAGGTTAAGAATGCTCTAAATCAAACAATAGTTGTAGTTGATCATGTCCTTCTCTTTGATTAAACCAAATGGAAGTAGATTAGGCTCCGTGGTTGAGCATGAATCTCTTAGATGGTCAAATCAAAATTGGTTAACCATATGATGTCAAGGTGAGTTGGCAAGTTGCTCTAGGATCAACGATCGAATGGTTTTTAATTGGGAGCTACTCGTATTGATGCGTCTTTAACGAGTTAATGGCATATCCCTCCATCGATCTCACTTACCTGGTCATCATGGTGAACCATTTATGATTCAGATCATTTACCTGATTCGGGTTGACCCATGCCTATAAGGAAATCAGTCTGACTGATTTAGGTGCCACTTAACTGACTTAATCTTGTTCATTAAACTGACTTCATAGATTCAGTGGAAGAACTTGATTAGTCAATTTATCTTCAGATTATTAAATCCTCTAAAATTATTAGGTCCTTAAAATGAAATAGTTATATGATAACTAGATCATAGCCTCCCATTAAGGTGGGTGATAATGAGTCCGATGTCTTGATAATCATTGGAGGCACTCCATGCCTGGTGCTTGTCAACCATCGGAATTATCATTCATTATATGATAAGTCAGCGTAACTATTAAATAGACAGTCAGGTGGGCCGAGCTTCACTCGGGCTTGGTTGTCTATTGATAGGTTACACTGATTATATCATTTAATGGTTGGACCTAACCAAAACTTTCAGTGGAGGCACTCCATGCCTGCTGAAGAGGAACATGGGGCAAAACTGAACACTAAGAATTGTTTGGAAAAATAATTGGTTTTGAACCTACTCTTAGATGCATATGGGTTGGCCAAGCTTCACTTGGGCCTGTATGTAGTCTATGTAGATCTTAGTGCCCGCTAAAGAATTAAGAATAATTCTTCGAATTGGGGTGTAGAGGCTGCCAATTTGAACAAAATAGTGAAAGAATCTTTAGACTAAAGTCCAAGTCTTTAGACTGAATCAATTTATATACTAATAAACTTTAGTTTTTCCTTATGCAGAAAATGGCCACTAATTTATCATTAAGGTCCCTATTGGATAGTGACAAGTTGAATGGTTCAAATTTCAATAGCTGGTTTAGAAAACTTAAGATCGTCCTTGAGCATGAGAGGATTCTATATATTCTAAATAATCCTGCACCAAAGATACCTGATGCAAACACCCAAAGTTCTGAGAAAGACACTTATCAGAAGTGGCTCAATGATAGAACTAGCGTACGTTGCATCATGCTAGCAGCAATGAACGATGAATTCGGTCGCCGATTCGAGAATGCTCAGCCGAAAAAAATCATTCAAGCGTTGAATGAATCTTTCGGCACACCCGACGACGTTGAAAGGCACAAGACTAGTTGTGCTATTTTTAATGCTCGAATGAGGGATGGATCTCCTGTCACTGATCATGTATTGTACATGATCGAGAAGATAGAACTCCTAAGCAAGCTCGGCTTTCCCCTACATGAGCAGTTGGGAAAAGATGCGATCCTGAATTCCTTGCCTCCATCCTTCCTTTCCTTACTCATTTTCGAATGACAAAGCCTGCAGTCAACTACCACGGTTTGTTGGGGTTGTTACAGAACTTTGAGAAGGATAACCAGCTCTCTAAGGGTTTGGTTAATGTGGTTGAAGGATCTAAGGTAGGGCGTCAACCCTTTGGGAAAGGGAAGAAGAAAAAGAATAAGAAAAAGGTGCAACATGCTAGGACATCTATAAGGGTCAGATGCAGAAGAAGAAAGTTGATAAAAGTCAAGCTGAATGCTTTCATTGCAAGATGCAAGGGCACTGGAAGAGGAACTGTCCTCTTTACATTGCCACACTTGATCCAAACAGGCCAAGAAGAAAAAGGGGCAAGATGTTGCTCAACAAGGTAGGTACTACAGAGTCACTAGCAAGATTTGAGGACAATGAAAGATTCCTTAAATGATTAGTTCCAGTTCTGGCATTAGGAGTTCTTGAAATAGTTTTCAATAGAAATGTCATTATACTAAATGATTGTCATTTTTGCCCAACGTTCTTGTTGAACGTAATTTCTGTAGGCCTTCTGGCCAAAAGTCATTATGAAATTTCAATAAAGGATGTTACTTTGAATATCATTATGAATGGAGTCACTGTAATGACTGGGCATTTATCTAATGGCATTTATATATTATCACAGCCTGTGAATGTAGTGTACAAATCAAGTAAGCACCCTAGAACAACTGATGTCACAGACATTTATCTTTGGCACCATCGGCTGGGTCATATCAATAAGAACAGATTAAACAGGTTAACTCAGGAGGGCATCCTTCGAGTTGATGATTGTGAATCATTAACTACCTGTGAATCCTGTCTTTTGGTAAAATGACCAAGTCATCTTTTACTGAAAAAGGTGAAAGAGCCAAAGAGCTATTGGGTCTAGTACATACTGATGTATGTGGACCAATGAGCACTTGTGCCAAAGGTGGATATTACTACTTCATTACTTTTACAGACGACCTTTCTAGGTTCGGTTATGTCTATCTTATGCGACATAAATCTGAGTCGTTTGAAATGTTCAAACTATATCATAAAGAAGTAGAAAAACAAACAGGAAAATGTATTAAGACCCTTCGATCAGATCGAGGAGGCGAATACCTTTCCAATGACTTTGTGACATATTTAAGGGAGAATGGAATTCTCTCCCAATGGACTCCTCCAGGAACACCACAGCATAACGGTGTGTCAGAAAGAAGGAATCGAACTCTGTTAGACATGGTTCGGTCCATGATGGGTTTTGCAAGCTTGCCAATATCATTTTGGGGATATGCATTAGAATCAGCTTGTCATATTCTTAATAAGGTTCCAAGTAAGTCTGTTTCTAAAACTCCACATGAGATGTGGTATGGACATAAACCGGTTATCACCTATCTGAGAGTCTGGGGGTGTCGGCTTATGTGAAACGTGCAAAATCAGACAAACTTGAACCCAAATCTGACAAATATTTTTTCATCGGCTATCCGAAAGAAACCAAAGGATATTACTTCTACAATACTGAAGAACAAAAGTTGTTCATTAGTAATAGAGCAGTTTTTCTTGAAAAGGAGTTCCTTAGTGAAGGAACAAATAGCTCTAATGTTGAACTTGAGGAAGTTCATCAAGTAGAAGGAACAACACAAACCAGTGAACCCTTAGAATCTGAGTTGATTAGATCAAACTCAAAACCCATTTTAGATGCACCATTAAGGCGATCTGGTAGAGTACCACATCAACGGATAGATACTTAGGTTTCTTGGTCCAGAACGATGATCCTGTTGAACTCGATGAGAACAACGAGGATCCGATCACCTATATGGATGCTATGCAAAGGACTGACTCTAATAAATGGCTTGATGCCATGAAATCCGAACTTGATTCCATGAAGGACAATAATGTATGGACATTAGTTGACCCACCCGAAGGGATAAAACCCATAGGGTGTAAGTGGGTTTTCAAGAGGAAAAGAGGCGCAGACGGAAAGGTTGAGACCTATAAAGCACGTCTGGTTGCCAAGGGGTATCGTCAACGTTATGGTATTGACTATGACGAAACGTTTTCTCCTGTGGCAATGCTGAAATCCATTCGGATTATGCTAGCTATAGCAGCACACTTAGATTATGAGATTTGGCAGATGGATGTTAAAACCGCTTTTCTAAATGGTGATTTAGAAGAACAGGTGTATATGATACAGCCTGAAGGTTTTATATCTGAAGACGAGTCTAAAGTGTGCAGGCTACAGAAGTCTATTTATGGACTTAAGCAAGCATCTAGGAGTTGGAACATACGATTTGATAAAGTGATCAAATCTTATGGCTTTATTAAGAATAAAGAAGAACCTTGCATTTATAAATGGGCTAACGGTTCCGTTATTGTATTTCTTGTATTATATGTGGATGATATTCTCTTAATCGGGAATGATATCCCTGCATTACAAGGAATAAAGACATGGTTATCATCATAATTCTCCATGAAAGATCTGGAAGAAGCATCATACATCCTAGGGATGAAGATCTATAGAGATAGATCTAAGAGGATGCTTGGTTTATCCCAATCTACGTACATTGACACAGTGCTAAAGAGGTTTAGCATGGAGAATTCCAAGAAAGGCTATCTTCCGATAGGCCATGGAATTCATCTTTCTAAGAAGGATTGTCCGACAACTCCTAATGAAAGAGAACGTATGAGTCGAATTCCATATGCTTCGGCAGTAGGATCGATTATGTACACCATGACATGTACAAGACCAGATGTGGCATACTCACTAGGAGTAGTGAGTAGATACCAATCTGATCCAGGAGAAAAACACTGGCAAGTTGTTAAGACAATCCTTAAGTATTTGAGAAATACTAAGGACCAGTGGTTAGTCTATGGAGAGTCTGATTTGAAACTTGTTGGATATACTGATTCCAGTTTCCAATCAGATCATGATGATAGCAAAAGTGTATCGGGTTTCGTGTTTATCCTAAATGGTGGAGCTGTTTGCTGGAAAAGTTTCAAGCAACATACAGTGGCAGATTCGGTGTGCGAGGCAGAGTACATCGCTGCATCAGATGCTGCGAAAGAAGCTGTGTGGCTGCAAAAGTTTATCTCCGAGCTTGGAGTGGCACCTTCCATAGATGGACCAGTCCTGTTGTACAGTGACAGTACTGGTGCCATAGCTCAAGCAAAGGAACCATGAGCACATCAGCGCACCAAGCACATACTGCGCCGGTTTCATCTTATACGAGAGATTGTAGACCGAGGTGACATAAATCTTCAGAAGATTGATGGAAAGGAAAACCTAGGTGACCCATTTACTAAAGCACTCAGCATCAAGGAGTTGATGACTATAAATTGAAGATGGGTATTAGATACTGTAATGAGTGGCTTTAGGCTAAGTGGGAGTTTGTTGGGAATTGTATCCTAAAGCCAATCATTTGATGATTGTGCTAATGTAAATTGTATATAAATTGATATATTAATAAAAGTTATTTGGCAGTTTATTCATTACAAGAACATCTTCTTAAAACTCCTAATAGTAATGAAGCCCTCAGGATCTTCCTTCACGATAAAGGAGGATTTATCTTTGAAGGTCCTTAAAAGAGTTCGCGACCAAATGATATACTATGACAGGGCCATAGTACTATCAATTATAGGACGTTGTATATCATATTTGTTGGTTGTCCTCTTAACCAAGAGTGTAGAGACACTGGTATGACATACAGGTGAAAGTGTAGGAGTACATTTCACCGAACGTGACTCATTTTCGGATACTCTGCTATCAAGAGTTAATCCGAGAAGATATAGGTATAAGTATCCTTCAGACCTGAAGATCACAACCAGTGACTTACAAGCAACTCATTGTACTTAGGTGCCGGACCACCTGGATTTCTAATCTAGCTACGAAAGGTTACTAGGTGTAGTCAAGTACTTGCGGTAGTCAGTTATGGATCAAGATGGAATTTGACTTATCCCATTAAAAGGAGAAATACTTGTGTTTCAATTTAGCAAGACCTTAGGCCAAGGCACTTCATGTGAAAGTCACATGATCACTAAAATTGAAATTACTTTATGATTTATTTTTTAGAGTTGACAGGCTCTTAAGCCATCATTAGCATTTATGGTCAAGAGGATGAATTATACGGTAACTATTTTTTAGGGTTCTTGGAGTTTGCTCAGCAACTCTTCGACCTATCTGGACGTCGGGTTCCATTGCTAGATGGGCACATCGATTAGTATAGAAAGTTATTTCTATACTACCGGCTTAGGTTCGAACCTAGAGAGTCACACGCATAGAAGTTTCCTAGGATGATCTATTTGCTGATCAACGATTAAGAATCGTACATGATTTAATTAATCAATTTGATTGATTGAATTATCTCAATTGGGTTAAGTTCAAGTGAATAAGATTCAATTTGGTTTAAGTCTATTAGAAGGACTAGTAAATTTCAAATATTGATTTGAAATTAGACTTGATTTGGATTTAAATAGATTCAGGACTAGACAAATTTGATTTGGGCTAGAACCATGATCTATGTAGGTTCAGTCCAATAAATTTAAATCAGCTTAAATCAAAACCCGAACCCAAACCCCTCGCAAAAAGGATCTCACATGATGAGATAACTTGATTAAATTCTCATGTAGAATTTAATATATTAATTTAATCTTCTTCAAACCATTTCCGTCGAAATTCTAAGTGTTAAAATTAAAGTGTAATTAATATGCCTCTTTGAATTAACGAGACGATGGGATTCTAAGTGATTAGAATTCATATCTCTTTGTTTTTCACCGAACATCGGAATTAAACAAAAGGTTGCGTCTCTTTGGTTTTCACCGAACGTTGGAATTAAACAAAAGGTTGCATCGCTTTGGTTTTACCCGAACGGCAGAATTCTAAGAGTTAGAATTGAGCCTATAAATTGGATGACATCCGTCACCATATTACAACAACGAGATGTTATGGATTGAATTTCTAAAGAGTTAAAATAGAAAATCCTGGTATAATTCTGGTGTCAGAAAAGGTTTGGTGGATCTTGAAAGAAGATTCAAGTGGAAGGATTCAAGATCAGCAAAATTATTTTTCCACGAGCTAGCACTCCCGGGAATCCGATCATTTGGGGGCTTCACGTGGACGATACTAGAGGCCGGATGATTGAACGCTGCAGAGCACAAAGGATTTACCTACTATTCTTAAGGTGAGTGATTTGATCCCTAGATCTTAAGGCAGGCTTCAAGACGAGTAGTATGACTTCTCATCTTGAAAATTAAGATATGATCTTAATTATTTAATTTATATGCATTATTTAGATCAAACAATCTTATAATATAAGGCAAAGATATGATCTTGATGCTTGTTAGATAGATTAATATGAAATCTTTAAATTTTCGCATTGATAATTGTTATCAAAATTAAAATATGCATGCCTCGGGGATTATTTCTCCCTACACTTCGCGCTGGCCCTAGGGGTGACCCAAGAGTCGCTTAGGCCATCTAAAGCCTTCTGAAAATGCCTCGGGGGTTTCTTCATGCTGGCCCGAGTGGTGACCCGAGAGCCATCTAAGCCATCGGGAGCCTTTTGGAACTGCCCCGGGGGTTTCTTTGCACCGGTCCGAGTGGTGACCCGAAAGCTGTCTAGGCCATCGGGAGCCTTTTGGAATTGCCTCGGAGGTTTCTTTGCGCCGGTCTGAGGGATGACCCGAGAGCCGCCTAGGCCGTTGGAAGCCTTTTGAAATCGCTTTAGAGGTTTCTTCGTATCGGCCCGAGGGGTGACCCGAGAGCCATCTAGATCATTGGGAGCCTTTTGGAACTGCCTCGGGGGTTTCTTTGTGCCGGCCCGAGGGGTGACCCGAGAGCCGTCTAAGCCATCGGGAGCCTTTTAGAACCGCCTCGGAGGTTTCTTCGCGCAGGCCCGAGGGTGATCCGAGAGCCGCTTGGACTATCGGGAGCCTTTTAGAAATACCTCGGAGGTTTCTTAGCACGGGCCTGAGGGGTAGTTGGAGAATTGACCTTCGACTTGTGAAGCGAGTTAGTTGAGAAGGTGGAGTGTTGAAAGCTCTTTTTTATTTTTATCAGCTAAGTGCATACATCATTGGTAATATCGATGGAGATTGTTCGTGTTTTAAGTGCGGGGGATAGACTTTTCATCTAGCCTTTCGATCCGGTATGCTCCTTGGTGAAGTGCCTCCATCACCCAATAGGGCCTCTCTCAGTTTGGAGACAGTTTGCCACCTTCTATTGGCTTAGACATCTCGACCCGCCTAAGGACCAAATCTCTAGGATGAAATGTCTTGGGGCAGACCCGAGCGTTATAGTATTTGGTAGCTCGCTGATGGAATGTCGCCATTCTGAGTCATGCCTGATCACGTGCTTCATCGATAAGGTTAAGGTTGGCTCTCAATTGATTGGGGTTATCTTCTTCGTTGTATGATTCCATCATTGGGCTTGGAAAGCCATTCTCCGCAGGGATGACCGCTTCCGATCCAAAGATGAGACTGAAGGGAGTCTCGCCTTTTTGGGCCCTTGGGGTGGTATGGTATGCCCATAGCATGCTCAGGAGCTCCTCCACCCATCTGCCTTTGAACTTATCCAACCAGGTCCTGAGTCCCTGAAGGATGGTCCGGTTCATGACCTCAGCCTCTCCATTAGTCTATGGGTGGCTGATGGAGGTGAACCAATGGCAAATACCCAGCTCGGCACAAAACTCCCTGAAGGGCACGTTGTTGAACTACCGATCATTGTCGGTGATGAGGGCGTGAGGTAGCCCGAAGTGGCAAATAATGGACTTTCAGAAGAATGACTTCACTTTACTCTCGGTAATCTTGGCTAACGCCTCCACTTCGACCCATTTGGTAAAGTAGCCGATTGCGACAGTAAGAACCTCCGTTGACTCGAGGCTAGGGGGAATGGTCCAAGGATATCCATTCCCCACTGGGCGAAAGGCCACGGGGCCAAGAGCAGGCTCAATTGGGAGGCTGATAGCCGTTGGATATGGGCATGTCGTTGGCAATTGTTGCATTTTTGAACTACCTCAGCAGCATCCTCACGCATGGTGAGCCAGTAGTACCCTTAACAGAGAGCTTTGTATGCTAGCGATCTACCCCCCAGGTGGTTCCTGCATATGCCTTCGTTGATCTCTTGGAGTATGTAATCGGCATCTGTGAGGCCAATGCGTTTGAGGAGGGGGTAGGAAAAAGACCTCTTATACAGCTGCCCATTCATCAGCATAGACTTAGAAGCTCTCCACTTGAGCAGTTGGGCCTCTGCGTGATCGGCAGAAAGTGTGCCATCGGTGAGGTAGCGAATGTAGGCATCCATTCATGTCGGCTCCTGTGCGACCAACGGGGCTTCCTCCGGGGCATCAATACTTGGGGCTTCCAAGTGTTCGATGTGGGTTCTCGCCTAGGCGTTGCCCACTGAGGTGGCCAATTGGGACAAGGCATCGGCCCTGGCATTCTCGCCCCTGGGAACATAGCTAATGCTAAAATAGGTTAGCGAAGAGGTTTGCGATCGCACCTTATTTAGATAATGGGACATGATAGGGTCTCGGGCCTCATATTCTTCGGTGATCTGCTCTGAGACAAGTTGGGAGTCGGTGAAGGCCCTGAGACGTTTCACACTGAGTTCCCGAGCGAGCCTGATTTTCGCCAGGATGACCTCGTATTCAGCTTGATTTTTTGTAGCTTCAAAGAGGAATCGGAGAGCGTATTCCACTACCATACCCTCCGAGCTTGCGAGGATGAGGCCGGCTCCACTTCCTTGGGAGTTCAAGGCGCCATCCACGTGAAGGATCTAGGTCTCCTCTACTTCTTCAAGTTTGGTGTCTGGGTGCATCGTGGGTGGCTCCTCTACTCATCCTTCCATCTAGGTGCGCTCGACCATGAAGTCGGCCCGAACTTAGGACTTCATAGCTGACCTTGGCTGGAATGAGAGGTTGAACTCCTCTAGCTTGACTGCCCACTTGGCCAGGCAACCAAAGGTGTCAGGACGAGATAGGATTGCTTTGAGGGGTTAGTCTATGAGCACCATGATCAAGTGAGCTTAGAAGTATGGCCTAAGATGCTGGGCAAATATTATTAGTGCAAAAATAATCTTTTTAGTTTTGAAGTATCTAGTCTCTGTGTCATGAAGCCCTTGCTCATGTAGTATACCGGACTTTGCATCCCATCGGCGTCTACACGGACAAGGATGGAGCTTACTACCTCAGAGGATATAGCGAGGTAGAGGAAGAGCTCTTCTCCCTCCTTCTGTTTAGATAGCAATGGCGGAGTCGATAGAAATTCCTTCAACCCCTCGAAGGCCCTCTGGCACTCCTCTGTCCATTCGAAGCCGTTCACCTTACGCTGAGCTTTGAAGAAGGGTAGACATCTTTCGATCGAGTTTGATAGAAAGCGGCTCAAAGCCGCCATCCTCCCGTTGAGCCGTTGCACCTCTTTCTTGCTGACCGACAACCTCATGTCAAAGATAGATTTGATTTTTTCCGGGTTTGCCTCGATCCATCACTGTGTCACCATGAAGCCCAAGTAGCTACACCCCTGGTCGGATTTACGGGAGACTCTATACGAGTAGAGGGCGAGATCACCCTTCCAGTCACGGCAGGGACTCCACCCTGCCAGAATATTGTCTTCATGAGGTTCTTGGTCGTCCGGGTGACCCTAGCTTACAATGTTATACTTGGATGATCCGATCTGAACCTTCTTGATGCCATCATCTCAACCAAACGCCTTCTCGTCAGATTTTCTACCAACAACGGAATCGGTGAGATGCGCGAGGAGCCAAGTCCGATGCGGCTGTGCTACAACATGACTCCTAGCCCCCAGGTGGCGGCTGAGGGATCGTCGTCTCTTATGGGCCTCCCGACGATAGCGCCTGTGTGAGGCATGATGGCGGTGAACCTTCCTCTGAGGGGAGCCCCCATAGGTAGACTGTTGACTGGGCTGAGCAGCCACCACGCATGGTCCTGGCTGTTGTTGCGTGGCCACAGAGTGTTGTTGTAGCTCACAACCTACCGCTACCAAGGATTGAACTTATTGGGTGAGGATGACCAGTTGCTTAGCTTGGATGGTCGTAGCTGGTGGTAAGAAGGAGCAGAAAAGTTGGCCTCCTGCCACTCAGTCTGTTGAAGATGCGCCCCAGCATGACTAACGGAGGCCTCCTGAGCTTGGGTCACCACCATTGTTGTCGTAGAGGGGGAAAGGGCTCGTAACTTAGTGTTACAGAGCTCTTTTTCCTTCAATGCACACTTTTTCCCTTCCTGGCATGCCAATCTGTTGTTGCCAAGTCATCTTCCTCGAGCGTTAGGTAAGATCCGAAGTCTGATAGCTGATGAGGATGGGCTGTGGAGTCTTTCGATGCCTCCACCTTGGATAGGGGTCCTGCAAAAAAGTTTTTGAGGATCAGTTGTTCCGATGGGGACCCTCCGATGTTCAAGTAAGTGGTCTGAAAAACAATAGTGAAATATTCGAGAGAAAGAATGAGTTAGAGCTTGAAGTCCCCTTCCTTGTCATGAGCGAAGGTTCTTATACCTGGTCGGGAGTCACCCTTATCCCTTTTTGGATAGTTGTTGATCCCAAGATGCCATGGTTTTGCATGGGGATAAGTGGCAAGGCAGACAGTAATAGAAGGTGTCCGCCATATGGCCTGTCAGAACTGGTAGGCCACTTCTTTGTCTAGCATAGACGGCTACAGTCAGTTAGTAGGCCAAGTCTTGTCAGACGCGGTGCCACAGACGATTGGTAAGCCAGGTCTTATCGGACGTGTGTTGTAGCCGATAGGTGGGTCACATGGGACCGCAGACGGTAGGTAGGCCACGTGGAACCACAGGTTATAGGTGATATCTTGATTATTTCTTTAAAGATGCTTATTATTAATGTTATTTGCTTTCAATTATTTGATGATGTTACCTACGTGATGCAACCTAATTTTCTATGTTCATTTACTAAGAAATGAAATAAGTTGTGATTATTTTTTAAAATTAACACATTGATCAAATTTTTAATTTAAAGAATTCTTGCAGGCCATTTCTATTCTAGACATTAATATAACTACACATATATTTTCCTCGAAGGAGGGAGGGGGTCATCAAGGCAACCATATATTCATCTATACTTTAGAGCGAACTTTAATCATAAATGAAGTTCATTTTCTTGCTTAAGTGATAAAAGATGATATCATCTCACTTTACGCTTGTGTAACTATATATTAAGGTCAAACAAAGCTTGCAGTTTGGATCTCATGGATTTCAATTTGAGCAATTTCATTGATTTAGCTAATATAATGTTAGATCATTTAAGTTTAAAATTTCTTAGGTAGGTTAAGAAGCTATATTTATTTAACTTGAAAATCATCAGTTAATTTTATTATAACAATATATTAGAATATTATTATATTATAATTATAATTATATTATTATGCTTTTAAAATATATTATATTATATTATGTTACTATTAAAGGTATTTGCTTATTTTAAAAGTTTTTGTTCAGTTTTAATTACGAGATGTTAAAATTCTATAATATTTTAGAAATATAATTATCAATTAGTAAATCATTTTTTTTATAAAAGCTTTATTTTAAAATTTTTTACCACTAAAGGTTGTAAATCTGGCAGCTAGTCCTGTATCAAGAAAACATAATTCATACAGCAATGATTTTTGTTGGGATATTAAAAGGTTCATGGCATTTCATTTGTGCAGCATAGGGTTGGTTCGACTTCTCTTCATCATAGTCCAACGGTTGACAACTCACAGCCCACAAATCCAATAGCTTATCTCCTTTAAGGAAAAGTCTTTGTACACCGCTTTCGGTGCAGCAAGACCTACGTGGGCTATACTGCCTCTTCTAATTGATCCACGTAGAGCCTACGTGGATGACGGTGCCAGGCGGTATGACCCTGCTACGATGTAACGTTCTGAACGTGACGGGCATTTAAAGCAGTTCGCCTTTTTTTTAAATTAGCATGCGGACGAAAATGCCCTTTTCCTCCATCCTAACGCCATTTTACGTTGGATTTCATCTGTGCAAGAAGAACTCTTTCTTCCCCCTCGCTCTGGATTTTGAAAGCATCACCGGAATCAGTTGAGCACGAATCGTCGCCCTCGCTCTGAGACTCCGGTCGAAAGAAAATATTTCAGCTTCGAGGCTGGAATACCTGGCCACTTGAGTCTTTGTACAAAAACTTCTGGAGGAAATATCGTCCGCAGCACAAAGTAAAAAGTCCTTCTTCCCACTTCTTTGTAAAGCTCATTTATTACACCAACTGTTTTTTTTTGTTAGAATTAGTTAATGCGTCACCAAACCGTTTAATGCTCGGGTAACTTTCTTAGAACAAAACAGTTGATATTCTGGGAGTCATAACTGTTTAGAGTTTACTGTTTTGTAAGCGCGAATGTCATAACTGTTTTAAGCACGGGTGTTATACCTCATGAACTGGGGTGTCATCAGAGTGGTTCGGCCTATATTCCCCATTATTTCCTGTCCATATAGCTCTAGTGTCGTCGTTAAAGCTACGACACTTCTGATGTGTCGTTAATAGCCTGAGTCGGTACTGTCGTCGTTCGCGACACCCCAGTTGAAACTTCACAACACCCTAGCTCTCATCTGACGACACCCATGGTTATAACTGACCATGGCGAGAAGGCCCGCGACACCCCGTAGGAGAACAATCCCCGCGACACCCCGCTTTAACAGTCACGTCATCGGTGTTGTCGCCTTAAAGCTAGGGTGTCGTCAGATGAGAACTGGGGTGTCGTTAATAGCCTGAGTCGGTGCTGTCGTCATTCACGACACCCCAGTTGAAACTTCACGACACCCTAGCTCTCATCTGACGACACCCGTGGTTATAACTGACCACGGCGAGAAGGCCCGCAACACCCCGTATGGAGAATAATCCCTGCGACACCCCGCTTTAACAGTCATGTCATCGGTGTCGTCGCCTTAAAGCTAGGGTGTTGTCAGATGAGAACTGGGGTGTCATTAATAGCCTGAGTCGGTGCTGTCGTCGTTCGCGACACCCCAGTTGAAACTTCACGACACCCTAGCTCTCATCTGACGACACCCGTGGTTATAACTGACCACGGCGAGAAGGCCCGCGACACCCAAGTTACAAAAATTTATTTTTATTCATCACAAAAATAAAGAGAAGACGGAAAGAAAAGAAAAAAGTACATGAGCCCTCACTGGGGCTTGTCATCTGCTTCGGTCGCTACCGAGCTCCCCCCATGCTGCGGAGCTAACTCAGTGATCTGGCGCTGGAGGGACTCTACTTGCCCCTCTAGCTGGCTGTTAGCCCGATGCAGGACCTCGATCTGTCTCGTTGAAACGGCCATGTATTGCTCGGCCGCCCTGTGGAGTCGCTCACTGTTTGCGAGCGACTCTGCAAAGACCTCCAAATCGATGCTTACTGTTCTACGGCGGCTCCCAGGGGGGCCATCGATCGCCCCTCGCCTCTAGAAGCCATATCAGTATACAAAAATTTTGGAAGATCAGCTGAAAAGGTGATGAACGATGGCATTCCCCCATCCATATTTAAGGTACTCCTGGTGGGTGTTTTGATTGCCACGTGCCACCATCTCAGTGGGTTGTTCGAAGGAATCGAAGCATCACGCCCCCCCCCCCCCCCCTCGATGAGTTTCGGGGGATGGGGAACAGAAGAGAGTTTCGGGAAGCCAAATACCCAGTTACCGTAGTAAGTTTTACGACGTCCCAAGAGGAAACCTCACGACACCCAAGGATGATTTGGATTTCGGCTGAAAATCCTTCATGACACCCCACTTGAAACCTCACGACACCGTAGCTTTAATGCCACGACACCCGTGCTTAGAACTAACCGCACAGAGAATCCCTGCGACACCCTAGGAGAATTGGATTTCGGCCAAAACTCCTTCACGACACCCTAGTTGAAATCTCACGATACCCTAACATCAATGCCACGACACCCATGCTTAGAACTGACCGCGCAGAGAATCCCCGCGACACCCCAGGAGAATTGGATTTCGGACGAAACTCCTTCGAGACACCCCAGTTGAAAGCTCACGACACCCTAGCTTTAAGGCGACGACACCCATGCTTAGAACTGATCCCGGAGAGAACCCCCGCGACACTCCTTGTCGAATTTGGCCGAAACTCCTTCGCGACACCCCAGTTGAAATCTCACGACACCCTAGCACCAATGCCACGACACCCGTGCTTAGAACTGACCGTGCAGAGAATCCCTGCGACACCCCAGGAGAATTGGATTTCGGTCGAAACTCCTTCGAGACACCCCAGTTGAAAGCTCACGACACCCTAGCTTTAAGGCGACGACACTCGTGCTTAGAACTGATCCCGAAGAGAACCCCCGCGACACCCCTTGTCAAATTCGTTCGAAACTCCTTCGCGACACCCCAGTTGAAATCTCACGACACCCTAGCACCAATGCCACGATACCCGTGCTTAGAACTGACCACGCAGAGAATCCCCGTGACACCCCAGGAGAATTGGATTTCGACCAAAACTCCTTCGAGACACCCCAGTTGAAAGCTCACGATACCCTAGCTTTAAGGCGACGACACCCGTGCTTAGAACTGATCCCGGAGAGAACCCCCGCGATACCCCTTGTCGAATTCGGCTGAAACTCCTTCGCGACACCCCAGTTGAAATCTCATGACACCCTAGCACCAATGCCACGACACCCGTGCTTAGAACTGACCGCGTAGAGAATCCCTGCGACACCCCAGGAGAATTGGATTTCGGCCGAAACTCCTTCGAGACACCCCAGTTGAAAGCTCACGACACCCTAGCTTTAAGGCGACGACATCCCGGAGAGAACCCCCGTGACACCCCTTGTCGAATTCAGCCGAAACTCCTTCGCGACACCCCACTTGAAATCTCATGACACCCTAGCACCAATGCTACGACACACGTGCATTAACAGTGAACCCATGGGTGTCATCGCCTTAAAGCTAGGGTATCGTCAGATGATAACTGGGGTGTCGTATTGTTTTAACCTTCGTGTCCTAAATCCTAATCCTTTGTCAGCATATATTGACAACTAAATCTATGGATATCATTGTTCATGACTGCGTGCCTATATTTTCACAGTTGATGCTGAAATTGTAGATCGGAAAGAAATCGATAACACTCCCGGCCGTGCACCTTCACCCGTCGCTCCAAATGCAGTGGATGATACTGTAGTTCCTCAAACTGGAATGGAATTCAATTCAGCAGATGATGTATACGTTCTACAATGGATACGCGAGACGAGTTGATTTTGGAATCACAACAGTGTGTAGCAGGGCCAACAACAAAAAACAACTTTGCTTCAAGCACCTGACATGTTGGAGGCAAGGAAAATCTAGAAAAACAGAGAAGAGTATGAATCATAGGGATATTGGGAAAGTTGATTGTATGGCATCCATAAAAGCAAGACTGAATGCTACAAGTGGTAAGTGGATATTGGATGAGGTTTCTCTAGAACATAACCATGGGATGTCCATAACATCAACTGGTTATCTACGGTCGCATAGGAGAATCAGCACACCAAAGAAGGCAGAGATCAGCGATTTACATGCCGTGAATGTTCCGACGACTCAGATATACTCTACCATAGCAAGGAGAAAAGGGGGCAGAAGACAATTGGATTTCACCGAGAAGGATGCTTGTAACTTCATTTGTCGCGAATGTCAGTCTAAGCTGAAAGAAGGAGATGCTCAGTCGATGGTAATTCATTTCGCCGAAATGCAACTCAGAAATCCCAATTTCTTCTATACCTTAGACCTCAATGATAATGGTCATCTGAGGTCTGTCTTCTGGATTCATCCAAGGTCAAGATTGGCATGCACATACTTCGGTAATGTTCTAAGCTTTGACTCAATGTACTTGACAAACAGATATCAAATGCCTTTTTGTCCATTCGTCGGGATCAACCATCATGGACAGTCCACCTGCTTGGATGCGCATTGTTATCTGATGAGAGTACTGAGACATATAAATGGGTTTTTCAGACATGGCTGGATGCAAATGGTGGTCAAGCACCTATTGCCATAATAATTGACCAAGACAAGGCAATCGAGGCTGCTGTCAAAGAAGTTTTTCCTAACACATGACATCGATTTTGTCTTTGGCATATATTGAAGAAGATACCTGAAAAGATTGGCCACATTTGCACCGCAAATCCCAAGTTTATGGTTGATTTCGATGAGGCGATATATGATTCATTGACCATACAGTCATTCGAGGAAAGGTGGGCACATATTATGGAGAAATATAAAGAATGCAAGTCTATAGATTGGTTCAATGTCCTTTACGAATGTCGGGATAAATGGATCCCAGTTTACCTAAAAGATACATTCTTCGCAGGTTTGTATGTCATTGTCTTTGGTTCATGTTGCGTTAAACGCTTTTTTTTTATGTTGACAAAATTTTGAACAGGGATGTCATCTTCACAAAGGAGCAAGGGCATTAATCACTTCTTCGATGAGTTTATAAATTCGAAGACAACACTAATGGAGTTCATAAGTAAGTACGAAGATGCCTTGGAAAAAAGATACGAGGCCAAAAATGAGGAAGATAATAGGATGTTGCAAACAATTACTTTCCTAAAGACATCATCACCTTTTGAGAGACAAGCTGCAGAAGGGTATACAAGGCGCATTTTCAAAAAATTTAGAATGAGATCCTTGAAATGGCTGCATCAAATACAAAATTGATCAAGGAAGCTGGCAACTGTTGTGTATATTCCGTTAAGTCGTATGAAAGGATTGAAGTCGATGGAATCAGCAAGGAGATGATCAAAGATTATATCGTATCATACGATAGAAATATTGAGGATGTCCAATGCTAGTGCTGATCCTTTTAGTTCAAGGGGTACCTGTGTAGGCATGCCTTGTTGGTTCTTCATCAAAGTGACGTATTTCGTTTACCAGATAAATACTTCTTGAAGAGATGGTGCAAGGACATGAAATACCAATTCGACGAATTCAACTGCAATATTGAAGCTTATGATAAAAGCACACGAAAATCACGATACGCAGTGACAATTTTTAATTGAAATGTCTTAATATTTGTTTTCGTTAATATTATGTTAATGATTGTAGATATAGTTTGCTGAGTCATCGGATGATGAAGCTCGCAGAGATAGCCTCCATGTCTGAAGATGCATTTAATGTAGTGATGGATGGTCTAACACCTATATTCAAAATTGCCGTGGATGCCAACTGCGCAGCTCAACCACGTACAGAGCTTGTAATTCAAGATCCTGAACAAATTAGGACGAAAGGTCGCCCGAGAGAGAACAGATTAAAGAGTGGAGTCGAGAAGAAGTCAAAAAGATTAAGGAAAAATCAGGTCAAGGAAAGAGCTGCTTCAAGCATCAGGCATACTTGTTTGCAGTCAATTAATACCGAAGAGGACCTGAAGAGAAGTGTACCGCCTTCCGAAGCTTTGATGGACGAATTTGATGCTTATGTATTGAGTCAACTTACACAGGAGCATATATAAAACGGGTGTCGTAACTTTTGAACTAGGGTCTCTTGGTCGCAAATGAAGTGCTTTCAAAATATGGTGTCTATTTCAGTAAAATGAATGCTTTTAGCGCGACGACACCCCAGCTCTTGGCTAACGACTCCCTAGCTCTTGCACAGCGACACCCGAACGGCGAAAACCTACAAGACATCCTAGTACTCGCGAGAGGACATCGAATATTTTAGCGCGACAACACCCCAGCTCTTGGCTAACGACTCCCTAGCTCTTGCGTGGCGACACTCGAAAGGCGGAAACATATGAGACATCCCAGTACTCGCGAACGACACCGAAGATTTTAGTGCGACGACACCCCAGCTCTTGGCTAACGACTCTCTAGCTCTTGCGCGGCGACACCCGAAAGGCGGAAACCTACGAGACATCCCAGTACTCGCGAACGGACACAAAAATTTTAGCGCGACGACACCCCAGCTCTTGGCTAACGACTCCCTAGCTCTTGCGCGGCGACACCCGAACGGTGGAAACCTATGAGACATCCCAATACTCACGAGCGGACACTGAAGATTTTAGCACGACGACACCCCAGCTCTTAGCTAACGACTCCCTAGCTCTTGCGCAGCGACACCCAAAAGGCAAAAACCTACGAGACATCTAAGTAATCACGAATGGACACCGAAGATTTTAGCGCGACGACACCCCAGCTCCTGGCTAGCGACTCCCTAGCTCTTGCACGGCGACACCCGAAAGGCGGAAACCTACGAGACATCCCAGTACTCGCGAACGGACACCGAAGATTTTAGTGCGATGACACCCCAGCTCATGGCTAGCGACTCCCTAACTCTTGCGCGGCGACACCTGAAAGACGGAAACCTACGAGACATCCCAGTACTTGCGAACAGACACCGAAGATTTTAGCATGACGACACCCCATCTCTTGGCTAACGACTCCCTAGCTCTTGCGCGGCGACACCCGAAAGGCGAAAACCTACGAGACATCCCAGTACTCGCGAACGGACGCCAAAGATTTTAGCGCGACGACACCTCAGCTCTTGGCTAACGACTCCCTAGCTCTTGCGCGGCAACACCCGAAAGGCGGAAACCTACGAGACATCCCAGTACTCGCGAACGGACACCAAAGATTTTAGCGCGACGACACCCCAGCTCTTGGCTAACGACTCCCTAGCTCTTGCGTGACGACACCCGAACGGCGGAAACCTATGATATCCCAGTACTCGCGAACAGACACCGAAGATTTTAGCGCGACGACACCCCAGCTCCTGGCTAACGACTCCCTAGCTCTTGCGCGGCGATACCCGAAAGGCAAAACCTACGAGACATCCCAGTACTCGCGAACGAACACCGAAGATTTTAGCGCAATGACACCCCAGCTCTTGGCTAACGACTCCCTAGCTCTTGCGCAGCGACACCCGAACGGCGAAAACCTACGACATCCCAGTACTCGCGAACAGACACCAAAGATTTTAGCGCGACGACACCCCAGCTCTTGGCTAACAACTCCCTAGCTCTTGCGCGGCGACACCCGAAAGAAGGAAACCTACCAGACATCCCAGTACTCGCGAACAGACACCGAAGATTTTAGCGCGACGATACCCCAGCTCTTGGCTAACGACTCCCTAGCTCTTGCGTGGCGACACCCGAACGGCGGAAACCTACGACATCCCAGTACTCGTGAACAGACACCAAAGATTTTAGCGCGATGATACCCCAGCTCTTGGCTAACGACTCCCTAGCTCTTGCGCGGTGACACCTGAAAGGCGGAAACCTACGAGACATCCCAGTACTCGCAAACGGACACCGAAGATTTTAGCGCGACGACACCCCAGCTCCTGGCTAGCGACTCCCTAGCTCTTGCGTGGCGACATCCGAAAGGCGGAAACCTACGACATCCCAGTACTCGTGAGCGACACCGAAGATTTTAGTGCGACGACCCCAGCTCTTGGCTAATGACTCCCTAGCTCTTGCGCGGCAACACCCGAACGGCGAAAACCTACGAAGGAATGAATCGAGGACACCTCTGCTCGCAATATAAAATTTATGCATTTGCATTAAATATCAATCATTGTTAATATGAATAAATTGTATTCAATTTTCATTCAAAGAAGAATAAAAAATTTAAGAACATTTTTCGATAATGTCGCTAATCTTTTTGTTCAGGCCCTCTCTCAATATCGTCGCAGCTAAGTGTCGCCGGTAAACTCTGACTTCCTCATTCGTGAAATCCATCTTCATATCAGGATTGTCCCATCGAGCAAGATATTCCATGTATCTCAGACAGTATAGGCCGCAATCCAGCGATCCGGTCGGTTGGCTTGGGCAATCCGAAATGTCTTCCATCGGCCAAGTCATCGCTTCCTTCTTATCGTAGTAGATATGGAATATGTGGCCAAGAATTGTATGCTATTTCCTTGCATTGGCCTTGTACTTGGGGTTGCGTTTCAGTGAATTCAGGTGCATGAACACCTTTCTTTCCATGTCGACAGCAACCAAATACCAGTGCGAGTTATCAGAGTTTATTATGGTGAAAAGAAACTGGAATTGGGCCTTATCTTCATCTGATATATTGTCAAATATCGAGGCCCCTAAGATTCCAGCGAGTTCATGAGCAGATGATGAGGAAGTCAGACACAGAGCGGATACGAAAA